>WHYT01017688.1:66131-157594 GCA_009806455.1 Tetrax tetrax
AAAAAAAAAAAAAAAAAGAACTTTTCCCCAGAAATTAGTACCCTGGATTTTAGCAGAAGCAGCCAAACCAGAGACTGGTTTTGCTAGGCCCATGTATATTCCACAGCACAAGGGCCCAAGAAGGCAGAGCAAAAAGGGAAGAATAAACTAGGCAGACCTAGCTAGACCTTGAAATTGTAGGAAAAGATGCAGAAGCAGCCAAAGTAGGGAGATTCAGACAATAAAAAAACTTCCTATAGGTTTGCCCAGTACTCCTCTGCCTTGTGCAGTTTGTTCCAGCCTTCTCCCTTTCTGAGTCCCTGCCTCATTTTCACTTAACATCGACCTTCTCTTCCCTGCTGCCCCACTGCCGTCATCTTCTTGTGCTCAACGCTTTTTTCCTAGTTTTGTCTTAATTCAGCTTATCATTTAAGTTCCTTTTCCTCCAAATAAACCCAGCAGAATATTAACAAGGGCATTAATATGACATTCAGTGGTGTCTATTTCTCTATTTTTTTACTTGCACGTTAGGTGTTTATTCTCTGTCAGGTGCTGTCTGGATAAAGCAAAGAATATCTGCTGGCTGTGTTTGTACACTTACAGGTGCCTGTGGCTCATCAGTCCCCACCTGACTATACTATTAAAAATACCATTATAAACATCAAAATATTTCAGTGAAGAGGGATATTACATTTTGCTTCCTATAAAACCATAGCATTGAACTATTACTAAAGAGACCGGATTTAGAACACATTTGGAATATTTTTCATCTATGCTATAGTCATTGCCCCATTGTTAAATCCATCTTGGTTTGTCTATACAGACACCAAAATGGTAAAAAACACTGTCAATATTTGACATTAACTGAAAGCAGGTGGCCAGTTTACCACAGGGAAGAAAACTGAATGGAAAATAGAAAATTGTTATTTGGCTACTTTTTAGTAGTTAGGTGTCCGATTATATGTCCCACCATTGCATCTTTCAGATGAGATACAAGATTTAGAGTTTAACTGTCACGGGGTATTAGAGAGTCCATTTCTGAAGAGGACAACTAATATTAACCCTGATCTAGCAAAATCATACCCTTGATAATTAATTAATCTTTACCTACTTTAATGCTACAGATATTTTATTTAGATAAAATAATTTTTACATCTTTCCAAAATGAACTTTTAGTTTTGAGGGTTTGGACAGCTATTGCATTTCATTCCTGAACGAATACTGCAATTAAATAATGCATGGATGATTTCCTGTACAAACACAGTTGTTAAAGTTCTTTGGGATCCCTTATGCATGAAGGCAGTCCGTACCCGCACAGCAGAATGCAATGCAGCATGCCTGATAATTTTAGAATGAGAATTTGAACCCCAGTACGTAAGTAGCAAATATCTTTGAATATCAGTTTGGGTTCACTGTAATTTTAAGTAATTCTTAAACCTGACAAAATTAACTTACTCTAATTATGATTAGATTTTTCAGCTTAAAACCATCACTGGTTAGTGAAACAGCTGAGTGTTTTCATGATTTATTAGTCAAACCAAAAGATTATGAGTTTAAATTCTATTCCTGATTAACTACATTGGAAATTATATACATTACTTATATTTTTAAAATAATGATATCTTAAAGTTTAATTAAAGCATCCACGCTGTTTTGAGCAACTTTGGGTGAAAGGTTCAACATCATTAGAAATTATAAGGAAAATACCTCACAGTATTGGTGTTACTAATATTACTAATTTGAGATTTAGGATAAGGTGGCAGCTTAAACCAATCAAACTCTACAAAACGTTCACCACAGCTGAAGAATGTATCTGCCCTGATGCAGGAATTACTGTGCAAAGTACTCTGACCTGCATTACAGAGGAGGTCAGATTAGACAATCACAACAGTTGCCGTGCACCCTAAAATCTTGTAATATTTCAGACTGAAAAGGAGTTAAATACAAAGATCTACTTGCTTCTTTTTTCTGCGTATAAACTATATGAGTGACATTCAATTATATAAACACCTTCATTAGGTTTTCAGTAGGCCTCCTTTCTAAGGAAAGAAATTACATACTTTTGAGCTCTTGAGCGAACTACAGTGTTTTATGCCTTTAGTTCAACACTCAGGGCTTACAGTTCATTGAAATTCAAAATCATGGGTGAAAACTGTGTTCACAAAGAAAATGTTGACCTTCCTATATAGCGAATGCCTTTTCGTTCTTTTTTTTTTAAATAAAAAACCACTAATGAAGCTGAAGGATGTGAAAGATTTGAGCTTCCTATTAAAATAACAAATGTAATATAATTCACATATTTCAGCACGTTGGCTACTGCTCATGAAATAAAATACTGCAGCAGAAAGAGCATATTGTTTCTACACATTGAAAAGATGCAAATTAGACAAGTATTCAATATTCTCTTGAAAGCGAGAAAATGTACCAGACTACCAATGGTATTTAGGAAAGCAAAGTGGTTGAACATGATTATTTGAATTTAAAAAATGGGTATGGGATTCCCCTCTCTTTACTTCTTGCCATATATGGTGTCTGTGTAATATCCACAGGGCAAATTATTCACTACCTTTTTCAAGATGAAAGGCTACTGATTGGCATTAGACATCAAGAGGGATTTTGGCATTAGAATGGATTTACACTTGATGACATGTCAAAGCCTTGAAACAAAAACTACAGAATTTACTCATGAATGCCGAAGGCAAGCCACTTATTCAATACTAGCTCAATGCACATCTTTCCAAGGATGGCATTCAACCACACCAAGAACAAAATACAGCAAACAAAACATGGTTATATTTGGAAATGAATGTGCTTGACTAGAGCGAACAAAATAACAGCCAGCGTTACCTGTTGCCAGCTGTCAGTGAAGAATAAAGAACTGTAACATCCTGGTAACAAAGAGGGAAACAGAATCCAAGCTTATAATGAAAATACAGCAGTTAGTGGGATGAAGCAGGATCAGCAGCAGTATGTGTGGGCATGATCACTCCCACTCCGAGCCTACTGTTCCTCTAGCAGATGTGCCCTCACTTCTCTCTTCCCACAAACACTTGAAAATAAAGAAAAAGTAATTGTGAGAGTAAGCACAAGTTATATTCCACATAGGTGTAAGAATATATGAAATAATGCCAAATTTTGCTATTTCTCCTTCAACCTCCTTTATGGTTATTTTAAAAACAATTTCATTATTTGCATTATAATGGAGTGCTTGTAGAAAATTATTACAAGTGTTGACAAGATCATAATTATTTTGGCACAGCCAGTTTAGTAACCACCAAACATTTTTTCTGCTGACTATTTTAATAGACTAAAAATAGAGGTATCTCATTTCAGTATTGGATGTGTGGGAAGGACCATCTAAATAAGTTTGGTATGAGTAACCTGCGAGCAATGACAAGTATATGTACAGTAGAAGTCATAAATGGAAGAAAACATGAGAAGCACAAGGGAACACCCACTCACCTATATCACACCCATGGAAATGAAAGAGTACTTAATTTTACTAGCATTATTTTGTAACTTTGTCCTTCTAGAGACCTGCTTGTGCCACTCCTCATATATAAAGTGAAAATATTGCTTTGTGTGGATACAATATCAAAAGTTAGGAGCATAGTTTGTCTGAAGCATTCACAATTTTAAGTAAGTGAAAGGAGTAACTTGCATAAAATCAGACAAGAATGAGAAAAGTTTGTACTTGTTTTTTCCTTACCACAACAGCTTCAAAGTAGAAGTGAATATATTTTTAAGAGAGTCCTACAATTATGTATCAACTTCAAGTTAGAGAAAAGGCAAATTTATTAAGAGTTTACTATAAATTAAAATAATATATAGAGTATATTTTGGTCTTTATTTGGATGATGCTTATGTTAAGAGAAACACCTACACACTCCCAGAATAAATAGCCAACTTCATAAGGGATTTTCAAATACTGTGTATTTGCATAAAACATTCAGAAATGGCTGTACAAACTGTAAATTATGTAAAAATTTGAAATTTAACTGTTAATCAGAATTTGTTAGAATGATTTAATGCTCACAGGAGACCATTATTCAGCTTTTCTGAAGAAGATATTAGAAAGTGGCAATATGAAGTAGCCATCATATTTCACTGCTTTTAAGAGCTATTGAGTAGTTGTAAATACAGCCAGTTCCTTTAGGTCTGTACAAAGGGCAGTTGAACTCCTTGAACATTTGGTACAATTTGTACATGCAAATCACTTTGAGAAAACTGTTTCAAAATATCTCCTCCTCCTAGGGTCTCTTCCAAAAGATAGTGAAAGAAATATTTTTCTCTTCAAAAAGTATCACACATTTCACATTAGGTGCTGATCTCAGAACAATCAATAGACAAGCAGACAAAATATGGATTCATGAAGATTGTCTGTGGCATCTATGAAAAATATTCTGGATCAGCATTAGGGCTCAGGTGGCTGTGCCTAAGGTGTCTGCCACCATCAGCCTCATTTTTTTTTTTTGAGAAAAAAACAGCTTCCATCAACGGAAAAAAGCTTCATTTTCAAGAACAATCATTAATTCTTACTCTAACAGACATCCACAGCAAGGTAATAAACTGACAACTGAAATTTAATGCATGTGGGAAGGTGAGAAAACAATATTTAACCGATATGCTAAAAACATACCTTTTAGCACTTCTCAAATTACTCTTGCTCAGTTCCAAAAATGGCATCTCCCTTTTCCTGCGTAGTGGGATGCTCTCAGCTGGACTTTTGGACTATAATTAATGTCTTCTATATGTTAAATAAATACTAAGAACAAAGACAGCTACAGTGTAAAACATGTAACTTAACAACATATAATTTTAGTACTGCAATAGTCAGTAAGGCCAACCTCTAAGTTAATAAAAAATGGATGAACTTTACTGATTTTTACAAACTTTTTATTGAATTATCTTCATTGATTCGTAATTGAATACACATTGTTGGCTTAGATCTGAGAGGAAGCTGTTCCACAGTACTCTGAGGTTGCTATGGTAGCAATTTATTATGGAACAGCAAAATGACTACAGATCAGTAATTCAGCATATATAGGTGGGTCATCACAAATAGACTTTCATGGATTTTATATTACATGGTAACTCATACACACATTAGCCATTCGGTCAGCCTTCAAAATTTGACTGGATATCTACAAGATGACCTCCTATTTGTGTTCAGACTTACCCAGGACCAAAACACAAAGCTCCTCCAGCAGTGTGTGTATCTATACACACATCCACTGTGTTTCACATACAAAGGGATACAACATGCTGGTGGGCAATTAAGAACCTCCCCGGCATGCACACTGACAGAGAGGTAGGTGCTCATACTTATCTGAATTTCTAACATGATTGTGGAAAAGGTATTTCACTAACCTCATTCTATTCTGACTGATCTCTGAACTAGTAAAAAAGAGGTTTTACTCCCCTGCTTCTCTTCTATGTAGGATTATAGCCAAAATGTGCTGAACTGCTTAAATGATAGGAGCAGTGGAGAATCCCAACAGAATAATCCAAGTAAAGCAATTTAAAAAATATGGATGGATACTATAAACATAAGCCAAAAACGTAAAGAAGAATTGTATGCACAGCATTGGGCTAAGAATGATTTATTTAGATATAACATGGGATTAGGCTTTTGTCAAGTTTTTATTAATTCCTTTTACATACTTATGCAAGCTTCATAAGAAATTACTGGAAATATATGCTTATATGAAACATGAATAATGCAACAAAGAATTAAAAATAAAACAAATGCAGCCTGTATCAATAACACATCAATGAAAATTGCTAAAGTTTAATGGCCCAGATTGGTTTTAAATAATTTCACCATACCATTATTTTAGGGCAAAGATAGAACCAGTTGTGAGAAATCTTATGAATCAACAAAAGTTTATCAGCTAGAGTAGTAGAATGGATTTGAATTTTAAATAAGGAACTATGCAATTTGGTGTGAAGATGTGTAAAACACTTGAAGCCTCATATACTATAAGTAGAAGTTTAAGGGGACATATATGTAGAAGGATGTATTGGACGTTCATTTGAGTAGGAAGACTGGTATCCATTTCTGACAAGAAAACAGTCAACTGATAACCCCCACAGAATGAGGGAGAAGTCTTTCGCATGGAGGGGACCATCTATTTCACTTGGATCTTGACAATAATTAGACATTATTTTCTCAACATCACCCAGATCTTTATGACTGCAAATTACAGGTGAATGTGAATAAGTAATTTATAGTCAAAGTTGCTAGAATGCAGTCACTTTGTTGTATATTGCTATTGCTTTGTATCTTTTTAAACCAATCACTTACGTATCTCAATCATATTTTTAGTGAATGTTTGGCATCAAGCATCTGCATATCTGAATACTGAAAACTTGGATGTATAAAATACTTAGAGCTATAATTTTAGACAGGTCTACTTTTATTGCCAAGAAGAGCCACCTATAATACCTTTTTTACAAAATGATTTATTTTGTACACACTCAAAATACTCGATATCTATGTATTTGTACTATTTACTCTATTCAGTACTATCAATCAAAAAAACCCAACCAAACCAAAAAAGAAACAAAAAAACCAAACCAAAACAAACAAAAAACCAAAACAAACCAAAACCAACCATATCCAGTAAGAGCCCTGAAGCTTTGAGAGATCAAGATAATTCAACCTGAATTCAGAAATCACATGTGTCATATCTGCAGTCAGGCAAACAGACGAGTAAAAAGATATGAACACCAAAATTAATTCTAAACAACCTACCTAACCTGAGATATCATCAAGCAAGCACAGCTCTTTGATTTCTCAAATGTAAGTACAGGTTTAATTTTTTCATAGCATTATTTCTATCTTGACACTTGCCAGTCTTCCTAAACTGAAAGATGAATTTACAGGTTGTGGAAGAACTGTATCCCAAGGCTTATTACTGAATAGTAGTATACACAATTTTGAAGCCATCTCTCAACTTCTAAAAATTAATAAAGAAATGAAATTAATAGACGCACAGAAGGTGTTTCAATGTCACTTCTACTCTGCATACTTATTAAAGCGTATTTTAAAATATGCTGGGTCCTTGTATCCGTAATTTAAGCAAGTTTATTCAGAAGAAGGCTTTTTCATGACACATTCAGGTCATAATATACACAAAAGCCATACCTACTGTTCGTATTAGGCAAATAAAGCTATGTAAATCCAAAATCAGTGTCTAAACTGTTTTTACCATGACTTATTCATACACTCAGTACTGCTTTCATTTACTCTACGAAAACATCTATTCAAAATATTTGTTTCTCATTCTATCACCTCTCCGCTTCTAAGTAAAATGAATAACAATTATCATAAACACGCATTTAATTCATTTTGTCTTGCATAATACAGTATGTGAGGGAAAAGGTTTTTCTCTTGTGACTGTGGAGGAAGAAAAGGTATCACTTCATTACTTTGTAATGGGAATCCTGCTACAAAGATCAGAGTACATTAATTTTTTAATTGTTTAGTTTGGAATCTTTGACAGGTCTAGCTAATACCGACAGTTTAAACTTAAGTTCTTATCTATGCCTACATTTTGGCAAAAACTGGCAGGATTAATAAAAGGGACCAAAAATGTCACAGAAACCCTACACCTGACCTATAATTTCCCACTAATTATTCCGCACTCTTTCTCATACTGACAATATAAGTTATTCTCTTTTATTTAATCAGACTTCTCTCTTTTGAAGGGCAGATGTTTCCCCATTAATATGGCAGAATGTCTTTGTTTCCTCACCAACTGTAGAGACAAATGATTAGTACAATAAACTCTGGCAGTTTGCCTCGCCGTTACTTGGTGGAGACAAGTAAAATTGTTTCATGGAGTATTTAAATATTTCAAAATTCAGAGCAACCCCCTCGAACCTATGAAATTATCTGTGGATAGACTGACATTCAACCCAAAGTTTAGCTTAAGTGTTCTAAAAACTGACTGCAATGACACTTCTGCTCTACACAGTTCTCTTACCAATTTAAATAGTGGCAAAATAACACCAGGAGGCAAAACAAATCTAATTTGATTTACATATAAAATTGAATTAGCTTTCTGGACTTTTATAGCAATCAGGGTTTAATATACTCAGTGTTAAAATGTGAAGAAGTTGACCTTGATGCTGCTGAGTCATATACAAGTTATTTATGTCTTTGGAACAGAGCCCTCAAGATGGCCCCTACTAAAGTAATATACTAAAAATTAATAAAAAAACACCAGGAGGGGAAAGAAGAGATACTTTCCCTTGGCAAGGGGACTGCATCAAACTTTGCTACACAGCTATTGTTACACAGCTACTCTCCTAATGTTAAAATAGTTTAAAATACCACGTGAAGAAGAAATGTCCAAAGCAAGACAAGACAATAACTACACAAAATTTTTGGCAGAACTGAGAAAGGTATGTCCAAGAGAGAAATTGTTAGAGAGTTCAGGTTAGGAAAGCTAAAACCCTGATAGAATTAAACCTGGCCAGGGCTGTCAAGGGCAACAAGAAAAGCTTCTATAGGTACATTGGTGATAAAAAGAAGACTAGAGAAAATGTGGGCCCTTTCTGGAAGAAAACAGGAGAGCTGATTACCCAGGACATGGAGAAGGTTGAGGTACTCAACGACTTTTTTGCCTTAGTCTTCACCAGTAAGGACTCCAGCCACGCGCAAGTTGCAGAAGCAAAGGCAGGGACTGGGAGAATGAAGAACCGCCCACTGTAAGAGAAGAGCAGGTTCAGGACCATCTAAGGAACCTGAAAGTACACAGGTTCATGGGACCTGATGAGATGCATCCATGGGTCCTAAGGGAATGGGCAAATGAAGTTGCTAAGCCGCTATCCATCACATTTGAGAAGTCGTGGCAGTTTGGTGAAGTCCCCACTGACTGAAAAAGGGGAAATATAACCTCAATTTTTAAAAAGGGAAATAAGGAAGACCCAGAGAACTACAGGCCAGTCAGTCTCACCTCTGCACCTGGCAAGATCATGGAGCAGATCCTCCTGCTAAGGAGGTGACTGGTGACAGCCAACATGGTTTCACTAAGGGCAAATCGTGCCTGACCAATTTGGTGGCCTTCTATAAGGGGGTTACAGCACTGGTGGATAAAGAAAGAGCAACTGACATCATCTACCTGGACTTGAGCAGCACCTTTGACATTGACCTGCATGACATCTTTGTCTCTAAATTGGAGAGAAGCAGATGTAATGGATGGATCACTCAGTGGAAAAGGAATTGGCAGGATGGCGGCACTCAAAGAGTTGTGGTCAATGTTTCGATGTTCAAGTGGAGACTGGTGATGAGTGGTATTCCTCAGGGATTGTACTGGGACTCGTGCTGTTTAACATCTTTATTGGTGACATGGACAGCGGGATAGAGGGCACCCTCAGCAAGTCTGCCAATGACATCAAGTTGTGTAGTGCGGTCAACACACTGGAGGGAAGGGATGCCACCCAGAGGGACCTTGACAGGCTGGAGAGGCAGAGCCATGTGAACCTCATGAAGTTCAACAAAATCAAGTGCAAGGTCCTGCACGTGGGTCAGGGCAACTCCCAGTATCAATATAGGCTGGGGGATGAAGAGCTTGAGAGTAGTCCTGAAAAGGACTTGGGTGTACTGGTCTATGAAAAGCTGGACATGAGCTGACAATGTGCGCTTGTGGCCCAGGCAGCTAACTGCATCCTGGGCTGCATCAAAAGAAGAGTGGTCAGGAGGTCAAGGGAAGTGATTCTGCCCCTTGACTCTGCTCTGGTGAGACCCCACCTGGAGTACTGCATCCAGCTCTGGAGCCCCCAACTTAAAAAGGATGTGGACCTGCTGGAATGAGTCCAGAGGAGGGCCACCAAAATGATCAGGGGGTTGGAGCATCACTCCTATGAAGACAGGCTGAGAGAGTTGGAGCTGTTCAGCCTGGAGAAGAGAAGGCTCCAGGGAGATCTTACTGTGGCCTTCCAGTACTTAAAAGGAGCTTATAAGAAAGACAGGGACAAACTTTTCAGCAGGGCCTGTTGCTATATGGCAAGGGGTAATGGTTTTAAACTAAAAGAGGGAAGCTTCAGATTAGTTAAAAGGAAGAAATTTTTTACCATGAAGGTGGTGGAACACTGGAAAAAGTTGCCCAGAGAGGTGGTGGATGCTCCATCCCTAGAAACATTCAAGGCCACGTTGGATGAGGCTCTGAACAACCTGATCTGGCTGGAGATGTCCCTGCTCCTTGCAGGGGGGTTGGACTGGATGACCTTTAAAGGTCCCTTCCCACCCAAACCATTCTATGATTCTATGACTCAGACTGTAAATCACCTTCTCTGCTGGCACATCCTACTTGAGGTATTCAGTGAAGACTGTAATTACAGCTGAGATTCGATCCATCAGAAAATGTAACATATTAGCATGTAAAAACAGAGATTATAAGTTAGCCACAAAAGGTAGATCAATTCTAGAACTTACTGAAGGTTAAAACTAAATTAGTTAATGGAAGGAAATAAATAAGATTACTTCCACAAACTTATTAAGCTCATACTTTAAACACTCCTGTTGATATGCCAGTTGACTCTTGCAGGAAACAGGAGGATCTGGGATTCCTTCCACAAAAAGAGAACTAATAGAGACTTGGATGGCAAAGAAAGATCTAGAGATGTGATTTACAACGTCTATGATGAATGAGAAATTGTCAAATTGGTCAGACTGATGAACAGAATGAACAGTGAACGGAAGGCAATTTTATTTTTTGCTAGAGAAAAGAAGTATCTGAGTGAAATACAAAATGAAGTAAAAGACAACAAAGGCACCAAATATAAATCCAAGAAGGAAGAGATACAGGACAAACCACTCTGTTGCAGAAAAGGAAGTATAGCACTATCACCATATTGAGCATTCCAAACCAAAAGCGTTAGGGGGGTTGGGTACAGATCAAGTGGGTGAAGAAAATCTGAAAGTTTGATTGTTTATTGGACCTGGTTTTTACTATCTGTTCCCCTCATGCAGAAAAATACTTAAAATGATATTTAAAAAGTGAGAACATGATTTTTAAAATTCTTTTTTTCCTAGATACACTGCAGGATATTTTGAGGAAAGAAAGCAACAGAGAGAAAATTTTTGTAAATAATGCTATTTGTTATTTCTCTAACAAATCCCCTCAAAGGCTGGAATCTGCTCAGTTTCTATAGTCTTTCAGCTTATTTTACATATGAAAATGTTTGTGTACACCGATGTATTTTTGTTACTGTATTATCTCTAGCATGTTTTTTGGATGTTACTCTAATTGGATGAAAGTATCTCACTTCCTACCACTTTCAGTATCCAGAACAAACTGATCAGAGTTATTTCCTCTTCACCCACTAAAGAATTATTAACTATATTATATAACATGACAATAATCCATTATCTGTTCAGAATATTATAAATATTAATATAGATCCAAAGCATCCTGAAATACACACTGTAATATAATCACCCTAAAAGACAGAATAATATATCTGTTTTTTTCTGTCACACAGTGAATACAAGGTAATCTCTTAACACTTAGCTTGCATTGATTAGCCCCAACTGAAATAATTAAGCTTCTTCAAGATCACGGCATGTTCTTGCCTTTAACAAAATGCCTCAGTTTTTAGTACAAGTAAATGTTTTTTAAAGGAATATTTTTAAAAAAGCTGCATAACAGTAGAAATTAATATTTATTAAAATTTTATTCTAAACTAGACAGGAGGATGACTCCAAGAATTTCAGAGTAAGCTCTACATATAAAATACCTCTGTATTTCACCATTTTTTTCTTAAATGACAGTACTGAGGTTGACACTGGACAATACATCATGCAGCCTATCTTGATGTTACTTATAAACTCTGGTTTTGAATATCTCTTGTTGAAACTGTCAGAAGCACTTGAGACATGTAAAAAATACATACTAAAAAGTAATACAGCTCATAAATGGGGAAAAGAATAATAATTTGGAGAAGCAACAGAAGGCATGTGTTTGTAAGAAGAATGTAAATGTTTCCTACACAGGTATTTGAATAGAACCAGGCTTCCAACAAAAAAAAAAAAGAAGGATATGTTCTCAGTCAACAAGATTTAGTATTACAGCATAGATTAATAAAGCAATTAAATTAAACACTTGAAAATCAACTGGTAGACACATATTCCCTTAACTCTGCAGAAGAGTTTTACATGCAAAAATAATTAATGGGTCCGTTCTTAAACTCTGTATATCTTTTAATTTTCTACTTTAAAAGGTTATTAATTAACAATGCCTACCATGACATTACGTTTAGGTTAATATACTTATACTGATATATTTTAACAAGATAATTATGTCAAAGGTTATCATCAACAGTTCATAACAAAAAGTTATACTCAAAAATAAAACTTATTATTTATAGTTTAGACTGCATAATAAACTATTAGCAACACAAAATGTTAATTAATTTCTAATTCTCTATTCTTTTATTTAGATTTCATGAAGGTTGATTGGACTTGATCCATCATTTTACGGAAAATTAATTATTTCAAATACATGCACCACTTTATGCAACCTGCCTGATTTGCATTGAGGAAAATTCAGCAGAAGTAATTGAGGCACAAGCAAATACTGGCACTGACTGAACTCAATTTTCATTCCAAATTTCTGCAAAATCCCAAGACACAACAATATCAGATGCAGGGGGAAAATAAACAAAAGCAATGTGTAAAGGGAACATGAAGAGAGAATATTACAAGAATCAGAGAACAAAGGGATTGCAAAACTATTTTAGTGCCATAGATGAACAGTGAGGGCTTCATTCAGGCAAGGTGGAATAAGATATCATATGGCATCCTGACAATTGATGTCTTCATTTAAATGTAAGAATTTACATTCTAATTAGAAAGAATTTACATCTTAATCAGAGGCAGCTGTATTATCTTGTTACTGTTTTTTTCAAAGGTAATGAACTAAAGTACTGCTGTGCTTTTTCAACCAGAAACTAAATAGACAGCATACAGTGTTATTTTATAGCCTACCTGCTGTAAGCTGTTATTAATATTTTCAAAGACTAAATTCCAACAAAATCTTTTAAAATAAAAATTGTATTTGACATTGTTCGAATGATATTCTAAAAACTTATTTAAAATATTTATCCAATATCGTTCCTAACTTATATTTTAAGTATATGGAGTCATAAAGGTATCCTTAATATGGCACCAATGAAGCACTTTCATTTTAGGCTTCAACTAATCCAGTATAATATTGGGGGAAAAAAGTATTTGGGAATTTTTTAATTAACAAAACAGTTCCACAGATACTTGTCCATGTTGTTTATAGAACACATAAGGAAAAATCAATTAAACAAGACCATTTTGTAGCTCATATATAAATATACTTTTAATTGAGGCCAAATTAAAAGGTTTTAGATGCTAGTTCTAAGGGATGAATCCTGCCAAAGAATATACAGCTCCTTTTAGAGGCATTTTTAGACTTATGAAATCATGGCTTACTACTTCAGTATGAATATAATTTTTTTTTGGCTCTTGCACAATTTCAAGAGTTCTGATGTCAATATACAACTCCTATTAGGGAACTTCAAGCATACAGAGTGCAGTAAGACATAAAGACATTTTTTTTTTCATATGAAGAAATTAGACATGGCCTGAGAAGTTCCTGGTTTAGTCCCCAGCCCTGCAAAAACTAACTCTGGAAAAAAATTGTCTCAGTACTATTTTGTGTCTCCGGATTTGTAAGATGTTTCTTTCTCAGCAATATGTCTATTCAGAATGGAAATATCTTTGGGGCAAGATAATTTTATTGCTACAAGCTATGCAATGTTCAGTTCAATGCACATTTCCATAAAGAGTACTGAATTAAGATGAATGGTTGCTCATCATATTTGCTCTTCCTTTGAATTCTGGAAACATTATGTGCATTTTCATGTATTACAACATGAAAACAACAAAAACAACAACAACAAAACAAAACCAAACCAACTTGGAATCTTCCATCAACTTGGAAAACTAGGTAAAAATTACTGAAATAATTTAGTTCATTTGCCACCTCATGGGTTAAATCAATTAGCACGAGCCAGAAAGACTCACATCCTGAGACAGACAAACATACTGTCAGAATGTCTGAATCCCCGATGTGCTGATGAAATACAGCTGAATTAGCTGGATAAAGAGAAAGGACCAATTTTCCGACAAAGATTTGCCAAGTCCATCACTACCTGTGGCAAGTAACAGAATAGGTAGACTTGCTGTGCATTCTTCAGTGGAGGCAACTTCTGACCTGCATACGACTTCTTTTCAAACCCAGTCCCTCAGAATGTGGCATGGAGAGTCAAAGAATGTAGAAACTGGTTTTTTTTTTGGCTTACTGGTTCAGGCTAAATATCAGCATTTACAGCTTCCCTGTAATCACAGCTTCCCTGTGATCACAGGCCAAATTTACAGACCATCATCACTAAATACTAAAAAGATATGATAAAGAAAACAAGAACAGTAGAACACGAATTATTCGTCCTCCTGTACAATCAGGAACATCACATATCTCAAAGATACACTGAAAAGTTTGGCTTCTCTTGATCTTTATGGTTAAGAGAGGAGAAGAGATCCTGGAAAATCCACACTTACCTAACTTCTGCAAGACAAGCCTAAATGAAAGTTTCACAGCATGTATCTTGAGAGGTAAAGCAGATTTGACTTTTTTTTTTTACTCTCTGGCAGAGTTTTCTGAAAACTACAGCTAAATGAAGCCAAAGGACTAAGGTAACATTTCTGCTGGAGACCTGAATTGGTCTTTGAAGAAATTTTTGATTCCTTCTTTGAACTGCTAAGAAATACAAACCCCTACACAAGCAACCAAAACAACCTCTTTCCCCAGTATTTGTGAATATTTTCAAGTAATATCATGTATTAGGAATGGAAAGACATCTGACGAAATTATCAGCATTATCTCCTGGCATAATTTAGACCACTACTTTCACTTATAGATCTGCTTTAGCTGCAAAACTCTAATTTGTTTCCAGTATCTTCTTCTAGATTAAAGGGTCATCTTTTTACTGAAAGCCATGAGTTTCCACAAACTTCACTTAGCATCACATACATCATATATTGCACTTTGTCATTCAATTTCAAATTTTAAGTATTACCCCTTGCCTAAAAATAACACAATGTTCCATTCAAACCTTGAAATTAAGTTTAAGCTGTTTTTACTAACACTGTATTGTAGCAATGCTTCACTAATCTTGAAATCAACCTGAACATATGGCCGGTATCAGCTTGTTTTAATTGTTCCTCTTCTGAAATGAAGTAGAATATGGAGCACTTACTGAACCCACTTCTGTTACTTAAGTATCTTTAAAAATGTCATCTTACAGCTATTTTGTAATTTCATGATTCATCATTACCAGCCTTTTTTTCTTAGCAGTATTAAAACAAGCAGAACTTTGCCCCGTTTCTATCTATGGTTACTATAGCAGCAAATTTTAAAAATATGAAATTTTGCTACCATATATGTAACTAAAATGATCTGAGTATGCAAGATAGTGCTTTACAGTAAAACGGAGGTTAAAATCCAATAAAGTAATAGTAAATAGTAAATAGTAAAATAGTAAAATGCGATATTCCAAAACGTTACCATCTTACTATTGTGAAGAAATAATGAAATTAAAAATGTAATGAGTTTCATGATATAATTTATTTTATATGTTGGAAGGCATCTGTCCAAGCACCTTTGGGTATATTTTAATCAGTGCTCTAATAATGTTTAAAATATTTAGAAGACAGGCTTGAAAATTTATTAACATAAGTAACTATCAGAAAATAGAAAATTGTACAAAATCAGAAATGTATGTACATTTTTTTCAACTACAGTGACTAGACTTCCACGTTATATTAAATCTACTAATATTGAAGTGATTTTAAAAATTTCATTATTTTTTGTTTTCCATGTATCTCTATGCTATTAATAAACATGTAAACATAACCTATTATTGCAGCTCTCATTCATAAAACAATCACTTAATACAGTCGTAATTTTTTGCTGATATGTAAGATTAAAATACACCCACAAGTTCAATCTCATTATTACATCTGTTCCTTTCTGTTTTGATATTTTATTTTTGTGTCTTCTTCTTTGGGGTGCATACTGTGACTACTACTCCTCCATTTTTATCATTTTAAAGTAAACAAAAATTACACTTAAAAGAAGGCCTTCTAATGTTATTATTCAGCAATAAAAGCCTGAATGTTTTACTTACGCAGTTCTATGCACTACTAAATAGTCCACTACTCTTACAAATAAATTTTTCTGGAGGAAGACTGTAGACCTAGGTCTCAGGTTGGTATTATAAAAGCAGAATGTATGTAATGTGCAACATTTTGAGCATGGGATTAAATCTGGGCTTAATCTAGATTTACATTTAAATTAACTTTACCATCAGCAGGAATTCTGTGGTTAATTCTGGGTGCACAGGCGGGGGGGTAGATTGAGGCCAGCTGAGAGTGAACCACCGTGACTTTTACCTTAAGGTCAGGTTTTGTGGAGAATATCTAATTTAGCTATTGGTGTCAGCTATTTAACCTGCTCTCCAGCCACTGTGCTGGAGCTGGAAGTGGATAAAGCAGTCATCCCATGTAATTACAACAGCAGCATAGGTTCCTTCAAGTTCTTAACACAGTGAAGGTTTCCAGTGCTTCTCTGGCCTGGTCTGCAAGCACCTCTTGTACCTGGCATGTGAACCAGGACCGAAGCAAGGCACAGAAAATGTTTTGCACAGAAATTGCTTCCTGAAGCTTACACTTGTGCCTAGCAAAGAGCCCTGGGTGGCAGACGAGTTTCCATGTGGTTAATCTTCAGAAAGGTCCAAGAGCCATTTCCACTGAAGACTCATAGGTACAGGCATAAGAATTTCAGCAATTCAGGCTGAAGGAAAGATTCCAGCGTGAATACCCCCTCGCTATCTCTACTTATTTTGACTGATTTTAATCAGAAGCATTATGAGTAAGAGACATGGAAATTGTACCAGGAATACTGGACTCCTCAGGGGGAAAAGATTTGTTGTTCAGCTAACCAAAACTCAAATGGAAAATGTTTTGCAAGGATTTTTCACAGAGTGATTCTGAGTCCAGTCTAATGGACTTTGTTTTGTAAATCGAAATGGTGATAAATTAATCAGGCTTTAATTGGCAGCAAGGATCAGAATCTCTTCATACATCCTTTCAAGCACTGATCCAAGGCAATTAATGCTGTATTCTACTGAAACCCTAGTACAAGGAACCGAGAACATAAAATGCAAAATATTTACTTATATTACAGATAACTGGAAAAAAAAGACTAATAATATGAATCCTGCATACAGACTGGGAGAGAGATTACACACGTAAGAGCTTTTTAGATCCAGAACCACATTAGGAAATTTACTGTCATGCCAGTGAATGTTCATGCCACCTACCTTATATTATGATCACTGAATTTGTTAATTATATTTTTGTCCATTTTGGCAGTAACATAGTTTAAGAAGAGATCAGAAGGAGTAAAAACACATATCAGTGGATGTAAGAAGTTAAAAAACAGTTGAATGAAGTGGATGTTAGTGAAGCAGTAGAAGGAACTGAGAGAAATGGCTTATCTATATCATTAGGTGTGTTTCGCGTTAATTATATACAGTATTTGAAATAATGTGATGTATTTGATATTTCCATACTCTCACACTAAGTACATTACTACTTAATAATTAAGTTATCACTTTTAAAATTCATTTTTTTAGTTTATCCAGTATCTCCAACAATTTTTCCATGTACTGCACTTGGTAAGTTTTGGGGTTCTTTTTGTTTACCTCTGCTTCTTCCCTCTCTGTTTACAGTCTTCTAATTAATTTGCTTTGGTTTCAAATATATTTAAGTGCTTTTTTAGTTCATATGAATGATTTCAACTCATTTTGACACATTATTGATAACACTTAAATTTGTTGTAGCTATACTTTAATTTAGTGTCTCTCTTCATTGTTAACACAATAAAACAAGTGCTTGACAGAGAAGAATATGATTTAATTTACGTTTACTGCTGCTGTTTTCCTGATAACCACACTGTTAAAGTCCCACTTACTATTTAATTACTTAACTTCATTTCAAGAAACATCATGGTCCTAAGGGTGGTATTTCTAATAAAGTGAAGTTTTTTAGTGCATCTTACCTCTAGGTTGTGTCTAATATAATACTGTATCAAACAGTTCAAAGTCTAAATCAAATACAATTTGTTGTTTTCATACTAGACTAGGTAAGATGTACCTAGTTTACCTAGAAAGGTAAGATGTAGTTGTCTCAACATCCTGTTCAACACAGACATAGGCCAGAAGTTTGACTCCTCCAAGGGAATTAGAAATCTGAAGTCTTTAAAGACTGGTGCCATTACCCTGTGGCCTCTGACACCTCCACCCCTGTATGTCAGAAGACTGAAGAGTGGTTTCACACCTGAGCCGAGACCTAAGGAACATCCATCCTAACCACTATAATGGATTTAGTTATTTACCAGAGCTCAACATACTGGAACCAAGTGAAATGCTGGCTGTAGGAATGAAAGTTGATGCTTACTTCTTACATTGATCCACAGACATACTGCTTATTATGTGCAGATCAACCACAATTCTAAATGGTTAATGTGTAGCACGTAGAGCTGATGTATGACCACGCTACATCTTCCTTTCATATATCAGCACAGATATAATTGGTCCTTTATTATGGACTTTTTCCTAAATTACATCCAAATGCCAGAAACCAAGTATGCTGGACGTACAAGCACCACAATATGACTGAATTCTTACACAATTTGTCAGTGGAGGAGAACAAAATAGCACTTACTTTCCAATGATGTACACTGGAATTTACTTACTGATTTACACTGGAATTTTAAAATTTACTAAACATTACTGCACTGTTTCATCCTTCAGAATAAACCAACCGTCAGATTAATTCTTGGTGTCACTGCTGAATCAGCCAAAAAATCTGAATCATATCTAGGTCACAGACTCAAACTGCTCACCAAATAGACCACATCAATGGAATTCCATCTGAACCCCAATCATTAAGGATATGGAGAAACACTTCCTGTACACATTCACTGTACATAAAAAAGCTCACAGTTATGCAGTTAACCAGACACTTCAGAGATGATCACACTGCAGAGCACAGGTTAAGGAAAAAGTAGAAAGCGATTAACTTTACCCTTTTCACTCCTAATGATATTAACTAGAAGAACAGTTAGGAAAGATTATGTTTTTTAAACTGGTTTACATGCTAAAAATTAGGAAAGAAAAACTTTAATCAAAAAGTTTTTAAAAATAAACACAACTGAAGACAAGGTTTTTAAAAATCATTATACACCTTCATATTAAAATGCTTATTTAAGCTTTCCTCTGCCAGTTATACAGTAGTCAAAACACACAGTAGTAGTTAATAAGACAAGACTAGACTTAAGTATTGACTTTCATAATAAAACATGAAGATAAAAATGAGGCTTGGTGTAATTTATAAGAGAGAAAATGATGTACTAAAAGGAGGACACTAAATCAATTTTAAACACCAAACACAATTTATGTCTGACTTTAAAACTCATCCTCAAAACATTAATCTACACAAAGGCCACAAACTGAATGAGGCATAATTTGTGAAACTGATACCTTTCATCACAACCTCTAGCTGAAAAGGTCATTAGATATATTATATCTAAGTGAGCAGCTTATCCCTGCTTCATTACTGATAATTAAGGCAAGTAATATTTTCTTGACAGTAATGTGTCCAGTAAGAGATATCGTCTAGTTTGCATAAACCAGACATTAATTACCAGAGTAGTATCAGAGATAAAAAAAATTAAGTACCTGTGTAACATAATTTCATTATTTTTTCTTCATTTCCTTAAAGAATTAGCAGGCTCAGAAACATAATGAGCATATTAAGAAATCCATTTCCAAGCATTTATTAAAATCCTTATTACACATTACACAAATATATTTTTGTACATACAAAACCAGAAATGAAGGCATCTTGAAATACATGCATTATTTAGATATTTTGTCATCTTGCTTTACTAAAGCAACATCTGATGTTGAAGTACTGTGATCAAATAATAGGTTCATATTTGAACTTCATTTTAAATGTTAAGGCTTTCACATGGATGAAGTCACAAATGACTCCAAGACCTCTGATCTGCAACTTCACCTCATGTAAAGGCTGCTTCACCTTGTTTGCATAAATGGTAGTTTTGCTGTTATACAGAACAGCATATCTATCAAGCACCTGTGTGAAGATGCCAAATTTGTCACCTAGCTCATAACCTGTTTAACATTTCAGTTTTCATTCCTCAGTAGAAACATCTCTCAATTTAAAAGCTATGTTGCATAGTGTTTGGCAAATAGAAGAAAGAAAGATTAATTACCTGTAATGGTTTACTCATCAAGGTGTTTTATCTACCCTACTTCACTCTACAATAACCCAGAGAAATGTTATCTAGAGAGATTTTACCCTTAGTCGTAACACCACAGACAAATGCTGTTGTCACTGCACGCCATGCAGAAGCCATAAAAGCAGTACCCATCCTTTTAATTTCTCTCAACTCCCTGAAAAAGTGAATGTACATTTGACAATAAAACCTGAGAAACAGTTACAGTGCAAGCAGCTTCTTTTTCTCCTTTGAATTCCTGTCCCCATGAAGATTTGCATTGTAGGTGCTTTGAGCAGAATTTCTCACAAAGCATCATTAACTTAGAGGAGGGTCCAAGAGTCCCTTGTTGGACAGGAATTGGCTTCACTGTTACCGTAAAGCTTGCTTGTGGTGGTCTCAAAAGAAAACTCCATGGACCTTCTAGGGAAAAAACACCGAGTGATCAAAGCTAAGGTAGGAAGAAGACAGATGGCAAGGAAAAAGAGAAAGACTGTCACAGATCTCAATTAAAGGCAATTAAAAAGGCTGCCATCAAAAGAAAGCAGGTTAACCTAGAAGATATTTAGAGAAAGAACCATCTCTCTGTCTCAGCTAAGCAGTACATAAGTAGTATAGAAAGGAGACATATATCCCTTTCTATGAAAGTGTACACACTATTTAGAGAAGGCATGCATTTCTGAATTCTGCTACAGACAAACATCCTATGGATATCACCTGTCAGCCCATCTAGATGGAATGCACATAAAAACAGTCAGAGGAGCACTTTTACTAATGTTATTTGTGCACATTATTCTGAAACGGTATATGCATTAAGTAAGCTGACTGACAATGTGTTATCATCATGATCATTTGTCAAATACTGGAAAATCAATTGAAAGATCTGTTTTGTGATAATGACCTAATGATAAACCAGCATGAAGCTAAATTAAGACAAAGTAAGTGAGTACCTGGAAGAGGTAATGAAGAAATCTTTCAGTAGGAATTAACACTATTCAAATTCATTAGATCTGATCTGGTCTATTTTTGAAACTTGAAGTGTTCAAAATGACCATTTCATCACAGACACCAGAAGTTAAAATTATTACTTGAGTTAAAGGAAATGTAAGGAAAGTGAGAGTAAGGTAATGACTATGCCTGTATATGCTGCCCCTCTTACTACTGAGCTGAGCAGACAACCATCTTCAGTTGCAATTAATGTTTCCTCCTCCTTTCCAAGGGCAAAGACCAAACAATAGTAGTGTGTTTGCAAACTTGCCTGGAATTTGTAATAGCAAGTGGAGTTGCAACTCCACGTTGCAGCTCTGCATTTACATGGGAGAGCATGACACAACATAACATGAATGTATAGAGAGCCATAAAACTCAAGTGTCTCTGAGTACTAGTAGAGTCTCTCACATGGTACAAATTCTGGGGACAGGCTAATTGAAAGTCCAACAGAAAAGTAGCCAAAGTGATTATATTTAAAGAGAAAATCCACTTAAATGGCAAAATACTGTCACTTCAACCTCAAGCAATCAGTACTCATCGAAAACTGGCTATATTCATCTATGCAAAAGATGTCAAAATAGCATTTTCCATGGGAGGTGGCCAGGGTAGTTCTGCCTTTTCTTTTGGATCAACACCTACTCATGGCCTGGTTACCTGTAAGATAGATTACGTAAGGCATCTAACACGAGACGCAATGGCCATCTAACAGCATCAACTGAAACAACACCCACCCTTATCTGCTAAGGCAAGTGTACCAGGCAGCTTCAGTCAACTTTAGCTAGGCAAGGAGAGTCCAAGACTGGTCCAAGGCTACACAGCTCTGATTACACTGACCTTCACTCATTGCTCTCTACGCTTTCGGGTCTTGAAGGCTGTCTGGAATCAGTAAAGAGACAAAGCTGACAAGTCTTAGGGCTTAGCATATAAAGGTATGTCAGTGCAGCATTTTTAGGAGCTGATTTTACCAGGAAGCAACCTGACCATAACTGCTATCCACTTATGAACAAATTGGTGCAGTAAGCAGATATTTCTATAGCCCTCATGCCATAAGGCACTTTTGCTTGAGTACTTTGTATCTTTTTTTTCAATTACAGTAAAACTTTGATCATATATCTTATTAAAATTTGCCTCTAATATTCTGACAAACCCCAAAGAACTCTAACATCTCGAAGACCGAAAATTGAAATGGAAATGACTGCAAATGTTAATAATGCTATTTTAACATCTTCAGTGATAGAAAATGTCCTTATTCTTTCTAGTTTCTTGGGTAAAAGAAGTGACAGCAATCATTGGCACCTTGCAGGTATAACCAACTGATGTTACTTTAACTCCAGATACCCCGAATTCAGACCTGAAGAAGTTGTTGATTAGCCTCCAAAAGCTTTCTAAGTTAGAGCTATTATTCTCTAATATGAGAACAGTCCTGCTGAGTTAGTGACATGTAAAACATTGCTCATTGTTGTCAGTATTTGCAGGATTATGGAATATAAAGTATGATACTGCAGAAGGCTGTTTATTTATAAATAATAGCAGTATTTAAGTAATGAATTATTCATATGCGGTATAACATTGACAAAAATAACTTGCATGTACACCCTGAAACATTTGCTGGTTTCGATGCTGTTACAAATAATGAATTCTTACATCTAGTTTTACTCTGTATTTTGACTATAAAATGATCTAAGTAAAACCATAAAGCAGTCTTTTTTGCCACATTTACGGAATCAATACTTTAATGGATAATCACATATAAAATAATTTATTAACATCTCCCATATGCCACATCTGAACTTGTTTTCTTAACTCTTATTTCCTATTTTGCAATAGACACATTTTCATAGAATGAACTTTGAAACTTTGAATTTACAGGTTCTGGCTGTAATTTGATATTTGTGGGGTCTGTACGTTTGGCTTTTGATATAACAGTGAAACTGAGGCTCAAATTACTAAACTGAAATAAATAATTCAAATTATAAACAAAACTACTTAAATCTTTTTCAAAAGACAGCAAATTGCAAAAAAAAAAAAAAAAAAAAAAAAGTCTAGGTTTTCTGTTCCACTGAAGTGAACATATACTTATTTGTGATGTTACAGCGTATTTATTTTAAAAGTTTTATTTTTATTTTTGTACTTTCCTTAAAGCAAGGAATTTTTTTTTGCAGGTAATATAGTTGCACATACTAACATGAATTTCACTACATATTTTCATGTAAGAGGAAAGTTGAGAACAAAAACCTCATAAGGACAGGAGAGAAGGTATAGAAAAATGTGAAGTGAGAATGAAAGACAAAGGATTTCAAATACGATAAGGAAAATAGTCTAAGAGGAAAACGGACAGCCCAAAGGGAAGGAGAATGAAAAAAACCCATAAACCCCCACTTTTTCCCTCTGCAGTATCACAACAGATTTTACAGGAATTTTTCCCGTTTTCTTAAAAAGAAGCTGAGAGTATGCTACACACATATACGTATGTGTATCTCTGTGTGTGTATATCTGTCTATGTAGCATACATGTTAGAAGTGTATAGCTGGTTTAACACACTTACTCTTTTCCCAGTTTTTGAACGGATCATGAACCAAAATTTCTCAACAATTGCTTCAGTAAGTTCTTTTTCAGAACATGGGTAGAGAATACATAGATTTAACAACCACCCATGAAAGATGTGAAGCCATCTCTGTACCTCCCTTAATTTATAACTTTATACCTCTGTAATAAGAGAGTGCAGGCCTCAGGCACATTTTAGAAATGTATTTTTGTATAAATTTCATTGTGATTATCAATTAATCTATCCTAAGTAAATTTTACAACTAGCATTGAGATAACTACAAACATAAGTAATTTAAATATCAAGTCCATCAGAAACTTCTAATAGTAAACTGACTCTGGAAAAGTTCTGAATCTGGAATGCTTAATGAAATTAATATTTTTTCTATAATTTATAAAGATTGTTCATTTCTTATACTGACAATTTGCTTAATGTGATAATTTCATATCATTCTAGTAGTCATAGTAACTTGTTGATTTTATTACTATTTTACTGTTCTTACTTTCCGTCTTTTGTTTTTGATCTGGCATATAGTTAACATTATATATTATTTTTCTGAGAGTATCACTAATAGATATGATGGAATATTTTTTCAAATAAGAAATGTAATTTCAGAAATGTTGAGAACCTCAGTGTATCTCAAAGGTGTAAACTTACGGTGACAACTCCGCCTAAGAAATCTTTGCTTTTCACACCTTGCTTCAGTTTAAGAGGCAGAAATTAGCATGCAGTGCTTAAAACGCTACCACTACATCTTCAGCTTCTTCAAATCTGAATTCAGAAAGGACAAAATTAAAAATTTAATTTATTAGTGAACTAGGAAAAAAGCTCACAAATCCAGCCACTGTTGTCAGTTATAAAATTAAACTTGAAATCGTAATTACTTTGGTGTTAAATTTGACTGGAAAATAGATTGAACTATTCTGGATGACTGTACAAAGAATGAAAAGAGATGGAATCAGATTTTGGTTTTGAAAGTATTTTAAGTAAGACCCATCATTTTTCTCTCTCTCTTGTTCACTTAAAACATTAAGCTTGAGATGTGTTCTAAACACTGGGGAAAGATTTACAGACTCCTTGAGAATGTTTATAGTGGGTTTCTTCTAATACTATGAGCATGAATGTGTACTCATGTTTCCACACTTTCCCCTGTGACAGATATGGAGTAGTAAAGGGACCACTACAAACCAAACAGCTTTTCAGCAGTTTTAGAGCATGTACTTCAAAACTGCATTTTTATTTTAGGTTTTGACAAATGGAAAAATCATGTTTAAAATTCTGACATCAAAACCTGCAATTTCATGCTTCATCTATACAACATCCCTTTAGATTTAAATACACATGATAATAAATACCATTTAAAAATGTTCCCCTTAAGTTCCATACTAGGCATTTTCTCATATTAATTACCTAGAGAAAAAATCTAGACAAAATTTGCAACCACTCTTTTAAAATGAAGGACTTTGGACATACATTCATTACACACTTGCAGTTTTGGAATCTACATTACCTGATTATATATTTCTTCCTATGCACAGAAAATTCTAACAAAAACTAGCAATACTACATTAAAACATTGAGGCAGCTAAACTTCTGCTCAGTTTACAACAGTGACTGATGCAAACCTGGAATACATCCTGACATGGAGCCTGTCTGACCTGTGAAACTCATTTCCTTGGTGCAGCATTCAAAAATGAAATTGTAGCAAAAAAGAAAAGCCAAACTATTCCTAAGTAATACAAAATTTACTATATTCCAGCAACTTGAACAGTGTCTGAAACAAGGAAAGGAAAAAAAA
This sequence comes from Tetrax tetrax, assembly GCA_009806455.1. Taxonomy (NCBI): domain Eukaryota; kingdom Metazoa; phylum Chordata; class Aves; order Otidiformes; family Otididae; genus Tetrax; species Tetrax tetrax. The sequence goes on from WHYT01017688.1 coordinate 91,846, forward strand.
GAAATAAATAAAAATGAATTTCCTTTCTCCCAAACAAGGAAAATAATTTTTAACTAGCAGGTACAGTGTATAAGAATGCTTCAAATACATAAAGTTTGATGATCTAACTGGATGAAGTTGCACACAAGATTATAAAACAAGATTCTGTGAATATCACAACTATTTTCCTGTGTAAATTTCTCACACAACTACTTTAAACTCTTCAAATTTTGCATTTCAATATCAGGTTACAAAGTTCTATCCAACATCATTTCTTCTCATGCCCACATGATTAGAATCTTATTTTAGGAAAGTCAGTAATCTCTCTTCATTTATAAAAGAAAATTCAAAGACAAAAAAAAAAAAACCAAGACAAAATCTAACCCAAATCTCTGATACTTGTGAGATCAATATGAAGAGTCCAACTTCATATACAGATCTGATCATGTGAGGTAGCAAATTTGCTTTACCTTAGAAAATTACTCAAAAAATTGAACTATTTATGTAATAATTTATTCCTGGCCTATTCTTTGGATAGACATTTCTAGATGGAAGATTTTCTGTTACTTTTGTTGTTTACTTCCTAAACTGCAAACAGAAAAGTAGGGAAAAGACCAGTACCAAATTCAACTTGGGAATTTTTCAACGTGTAATTGAAAAATCGCTACTTTTATAAATGCAATCTCAAAACTCAATGAGTTCAGTATGAGGATTAGTGCCCAAATTTCTTATTTTGTGAAAATGTTAAAAAAGACCACTCTTTAATATAAAAGCATGGCTATATAAGCTTAGTCAACTAATTTTCTACAGCATTCTGTAAGGCTGTATAATAGCTTAACACTCATGTGGAACAGCTGCACTGACACAATGGGCTGCCGATGTTTTTACTGTCCTAATAATCCACATATTAAAGAGTCCCTAAATACTCATTGATGCGACAGACCATAACAACTCCCATGGAGCTGTTACAGTTTATCAGGTCAGCGATCTGCGTACTGAGGATTCCCCAAGTACTCATTGACAGGTAGCATCTCATATACACTTGTACTAAAATAATAATTGCTTCAAAGGAACTGTTAAATCCCAGTTGCAAGAACAAATTAATTTAAAACCACTGAGACATTACTTTGTTTTTTCTAAAGATCTGACAAATCTAGACAAATTTACTAGACGAATCAAGACATCTGAGTAGAATAACTGCTCTCAAATGTTATGGCTGTTCGGCATTGTAGTTAAAAATACTACCCACCTTGTTTTCAATGAATTACAATCACCACCTTTCTGCTAGGCAAGGGTGACCCAAAACCTGTCCTTGACACTGTTAGAAAGGAATGAATTAAAAACCTGTTATATATTTAATAATCTTAATTGAAGCCTTGAATTGGTTGTTCCCTACTTTCTTCCTCTGTGTAGTGTTTTCTTCTGTCCTCACCTCTTAACTATAAATCATTGAACTCCTGAAATTTTTCCTTTCTCTTTTCTTACATACCCCAACAAGTGCTTAGCCTTGTCATCTCAGATCCCTTTAATTTCTTACTCTGTTATTTCCTCTCTTATATTTATGCTCTGCAGATTAGAGGAAAAACTCACACAGAGTATAGAAACCTTTGCACCCCAAAGAACCTGCAGTGATTTATCTGCTCCTACCCACTGCATCATGCAATGACACAAACGATTCACACTCTAGACAACTTTCTGGCTTCATCTGAGTTTCAGACAAAGCTGAGCATGGAAGCATTCACACAGACTACCAAAGAGATTGAATGACTACGTGGAACCTACCTACAGTCAAAACACAGCTCCTCTAAAGGCAGAAATCCAGAAGAAAAGGGTGGTTCACAATGTTAAACTAGAATACCTTAGAGTCTATGCCCATGATGAACTTCAGCCTGATAATGCTCTCCTCTGCCATTTGGTACAGGCAGCAGTATATGTATCACTGGAATTCTTCAGGGCTAAGTCTGATATTCCCACTAGTTCTTACATGGTTTGCTCCACAGGGGTCTGAAATCATACACTTCAAGTATTATTTATAGTCCAATCAAGAAGCAAATCAACTACATTGCTTGTTTATGTCACTTGCTTTTTATGACTCATTTATGTTATGGCTACCAGGACATACAGATCTATCTGACATTGGTTGTTCTGTGCTTGTGAAACATTCTTCATGAAAACCGTACTTCTAAATCAGATGAGACCTCAATCAAATTTATATTAATAGTCAGGGTAGTCACAGTAGTCTTGCAGAGAACTAAGCAGTTGAAAGCTGGTAGTCAAACCAAGGAACCAAAAGTGGAAGAAGTATCAAAACCCCCTTAACATCCATTTCATAATACTGGCTATGACAAAGGATACAAGGAGATTTAATGAAAGAGATAATATGATAGCTCATAATAGTGTAACACTAGCACTTAGACACTGCAAAATCAGACCATGACAGTTCATTACTCAAAAATTAAATAGCACCATAAAAATTAAGAAGCAAGCAATACTTTTCCCCTTAGAACAGTCCTAATAGGTAACTTTTCTCCTCAGTCCATATATTTTATGCTTCCCTTGTCAAGACCTGAATTATTTCTCTGCAGTCTTTTTCTCTTTCGTCTTGATAAATCCAGACATATTCTAAACATTATTGCAAAGAATATTTTTCTAGCCCAGTACTTTAATCAGGAAGACCAACCTCCATCTGCCCTTCTTCATTTTGTACTACTGAAGAAAACACAAACTACATCTCTTGATTTTCAAGGTCTTTGCAATTTAACGTCACTTTAAATATCACCTTTTAAACAATAGCATATTTACTCTCTATTTGTGAAATCTGTTTCTTGCTTTCTCTTCTTAGATTCTCAGTATATGAAATCCACAAAATGCCTCATTACGCTTCTTCAATAATTCCTCAAAAATTACCTCTTCTATGAAAACTTCTCATAGAATTTATACGCTGAGCTAATTCAAGACTTAGGCTATGTTGATGAAATCTTAACACAGAAAGCTACTGACTTTTACCTCTGCTTAAGAAGGTAAGGAGTAGCACTGTTAGCCTGAAAGGCTCTCCCAGCTGCATCCTAATAGAGCCGTAAAACATTGTGCTTGCTGCAGCCAAAGTATTAAAGACAGGGTCAGGGGTGTGCATGTGTATGTGTACCTCTCTCCACAGTACAATTAATTTTCTTTGCACAGTTTCACAGTTGCCACAGTAGTGGCAAACAGGGTCAAAAGCTATGACTTGCAGAATTCCTCTCCAGCTTTCCCTCCTGACATTGCCTTTCTCTTCCTTCTTCCCTTCTCTTTGCAAAAGGAATAGGAGAAAATGCAAGGTTTTTCCTCTTCCTGTACCTCTTAATTGCACAAGAAGTTTTTGATTGCTGCAGGGCTTGGCAAAGATGAAGGCAGGAACTACACAGAGAAAAAAGACTGAAGGTTCCTGGTGGGCTGCTGGAGAATGAGGTAGTCTTACGAAAACAGCAGAGAGAGAGAAACCAAGAGTTAGACCAGGAGCAAGCTTTTGTCTAGCTAAGATATGGGGTCATGGAGACTCCTTTAGCCTTAATGATTAGTCCAGAAAGAAAGGAAATGAGATCTAGTTTTGATGACAGACTTTGGAGAACAAATGAACTTGGTTCACTCAACTAAGCAACACATCACCCTTCCAACTGTTGAGAAGGATCTTCCTTGCAAGGGAGAAAGAGGTGTACTTTAACAGTGAGGTCTACTCACCATCCAAGCTGTTGTGTGGGGCCTGGCATGGTTAGGATACCAAAAACCTGAACCGTTCTGCAAGAAAGATCAAAGAAATGGGGACAGAGATCTGGCAAACAGATGTTTTGCTTGTGACCTCTATTCAGCCAACTAGTATCTAGCCCTTAATGCATTTGATGAAAGTTGCCAGTCCAGGTCCAGAAGACTATAGCATTCAGCAGACCACCACTCAACTCTCAGTGTCCCAGAACAAAGTTCAACTGCTTGACATTAAATGGAAATATATCATATAAACCATGGTGGGGGAGGAGGGTGATGACACCTATCACTATCTGAATGACATAGCTTCAGAAACATAATAATTGCCTTTAGAATGAGAAGTGTCTGAGCACATTAACTGTAGCCAGGTTTCACATCTTGTACTTGTTGTCACTTATAAGACATCGCACAAACATACCACCTCGTATGTTTTGATAGAATTCTGACAGAATGAAAACCCAGTCCCTTAAACCGCCCGTCCACCCAACCTGAAATCTATCTTGGTCCATCCTTGCCCTACTAAATTTGAGAGCCTAAACATCAGAGATACCTTGAATGTGTACCCTTAGGTCTAGACTCTACTGCACAGTCCAAGTTGCAGCATGACAGGCAATATCTTGACTGTTCCTTGTCAGTAAGTCATCTACGTCCTGAAAAGGAGGCATGCTAATTCAAACGAACAATTAACAATTGCTAGTACATTGTTAAAAACTTTTGGAACTATGACAAATCCAATGACAATAGTCTTGACTCATTATAAAATGAATGTATCTCTGATGACACACTAACAAGCAAACAGCATCAGATGTCCTGTATATCAAAAGACAGCAAAAGTCCTCTTTACAAACAAGGATATAGATGCTAGAATCATCATTCTCGACCTGAACTTGCCAACGAAGTGTAAGTTCAAGGTGGGCTAACATACTTCTTTTTTGTTGTGCACAGAGAAACACTTACAGTAAGAATCCTTGTCTCACAGACATTTTGTGACTCCCACTAACAGTGGGTTTGTCTTCTTTTGAAGCAGAGTTTTGTAACCAGAGACCCTAAACATTACAGGACATGGAAACTGTGTAACAGGAGAAAGCAAAATAAGCTGAATAAACAATGGTGACAGTGTCCATAATTCATCTGTCTCATATAATCTGTAAGAAGATTTGATGGTACTAAGTAGGCCTTTCTCCAAAAAAGTGCTATGGCAGCAGAAGACTGAAGGTGACAAATTTTTTAAAAAAGGAAATGGTTCACAGATTTCCGCTGAGAGAAGCAAAGGCAGTGTGATGAAACACCTGAATTGGTAGCCCAGTATCAAGAAAAGTGGTTGGATTGATACTTTTTTCTGTTTCGTGTGACTGAAGCCAGTGTTTGAATATTCATGAAGAACGGGCTTCAGTCTGTGCAAAAAGCTTTTTTCTGTCTCTGTCTTCATGGGCTCTGGGAAGAAGCAAAGACATTTAAGGATAGAGGTAGAATTTTTAATGTTACGTAGAACTTTCATCAGTTGTGGAGCTGAATGAAATAATTCATCAAACAGTAGTTTTCCAACCAGATATTACATTTTTTCTTGCAAATCAACACTATTAAGTCACACAGACTCTATGTTGCTACGTAATTCAGAAAATAGTGAGTGGCAGTGCCCACAGCATTTGAAGCAGCTTGATTCGAAGTTCTGATTGTTAGCTGAACTTCCACCACAGAGGACAGAGAATTCTCCTTTGAATCTCTAGGACATAAGACTGACTATCTGGCTTTCTTTTGTTAATGAGTTCATATTCATAGCAAGCCAAGAGTTTGGTTGCTAATCAAGTGTAGTAGTAAAGAAGTTAAAGCATTAACCCAGCCGCTAAAGGCATTCCAATATTTGGGGTCTTTGTCTGAATCATAGAATGGTTTGGGTTGGAAGGGACCTTTAAAGATCATCTAGTCTGACCTCCAAGAAGAGCGAAGAGCAAGATTACTTGGATTTTCCTATCATAATTCTCATAATAAAGATGAGGAAGATGGACAGATGAAGAGGAACACAGGATTAACAGGAATATCAGCCAAAAACCAATGACCACAGCTCAAAGATATAAACAGCATTATATAAAGAATATACATCACAACCACTGTTTATGTGGCCTGATTAATCCCTTTACATCTACTTCTATTTACTTCATATTTACAGAATTTGCAACTGTATATAAAGTACTTCCCAATGTTAAAACTTATAGTATGGATGTTGCTAACTAAATATTTTCCAATAGCTCTCTTGATGTATGGAAACGTTGCAAATTCAGTAGAAAATGTGGGAAAGTAGTTCAACATCTATAAAATGTGAAGACATTGTTTTTAAAAATTAATAGCTTCCCAAAACTAGTTTTGAAACACAAACATGGCAACATATCAATACCACAATGTATTGATAGACTGCTCTGATGGAAAAATCACTATTCAATGCTGTAAATTTTATGGTGCTTTTCCATCCTATTAGATGCAACACCTTTTTTTTTTTGCATGCTCTCTTCTACTAGCTCTTATACTTTTCTCAAGACTTTTCTATAAATTGGTAATTTTCAGGAACACTCCCGTAATTTGTATTGTTTGCTTTGCCAAGGATCGTACCTGATGAAACCTAAAATTGATTCAAGTCCCATGTGTTCTCTCAGCCTTGTGCCTTAACTTTATTTTGAACCGACAGCACAGTCTTATCATATATGCATTTAGGATGTACTAGTAGTATTTTAAGCCCAATATCCTGAACAATGATCACACCTTTCTTAAACTAGTATGTAAACACTTGCTGAATTCAATAAATCCCTTACCCCCAAAATGGTATTCCTCTCTCTAGATATACTAATGTCCTTTCTTTCATACTCTAAAAAAATTTAGTACATTTGACACATTGTGACCGTTTACTGTTACACCTATTTGGACACTTGCTCTAATGAAAAAGTTGAAAAAGTATCTGCTGAATTCCTGGGGACAACCTTAGCTAAGCCAAAGTATCCTTGGTTTTAACTGTAATTGTAATCCAGTCCCCTAAGATTGATCCAGCTCTCTGAAAGGGCACACGATGCCTCTGCTATTACTTTACTTTCAGACTATCTGATTTTTTCTAAGTAATGAGTTTGAGTTTTATAGACATACGTCTATAAAAAAAAGCTCGTGCTGCTTTCTATGGATTCCATTTGCAAACACATCCAGGGGCTGCTCAGTTCCACAGATCAGCAGTCTGTGCAGTACAGTTTTGTGTAAATAGCTCTCATTGCTCGTAACTCCCCACCCCCAAACTATTTTTTTTTGCACATTTTTACATAAGGTCTTTAGTAAATGGAAAGTCTGACTTGGCACTTTCCTAACATCTGTCATATCTCAGGAATCACAATTACATGTGGTCCATGAAGTATTTTTCAAAGGATTGATAATACGTGAAGTTTTATCAACACGGCAGAGAGAATTACATATTCTCTTTTATAAAAATTACTATTTTTTTGAAGCAGAAGTTTAAAAATCTATTCTATTTTCAGTCTCTGAAAGCAATAATTTAATTTCAAGTGGATTTTAAAATTACGCTCCTGTAATACAAAGGAATTGTAACGATCTCTTCTTGCTTCTACAATAGCAAAGCTGTTATGAATCACTGCAGTGTGAGTAGATATGGAAATTGATGGGAAGCCTTCCTTGAATTATAGACTAGATTTGCATCAACTTTATCTGCTGTTTATGATGTTTTAATGTCTCGAAGACTTCTTTCTAGTAACTACACTGCTGTCACAACTGCTGTAGTTACATAGGACGCATGAATATCCATAGGACTTAGCAACCCCAAATTCATAAAAGTAGGATCAGAGCCAGATAATGATAAATAATTTTACTATTCATCCTTCCATTTTGTAAGAACATAGATATCTAAGTATATATAAAAAAATGGTCAGGTCATATTTAATTTGAACCTGGAAACTTCCATATGTTGGTCTTACAAGAAACAACCTTATCCTAATTGAAGATTTCCACACAGGAATTTGTGATTCCTGCTGTTTGTTACATCTTAATTCTTCAGAAAGCTACTAAAACAGTTATCTATCTAATAGATTTATTTAGGTTGTAACTTGCCAGTGTAACTTGCATTCAATTTTTCAGAACAGGAAATATTTATTTTTCATATGTAAAAATATTCATTGTATCCCAACAACCTTAACTGATATTGATTTGAAATGTTTCAAAGATAGGTACTGCACTTTTAAAGCCTAAAACGCCACGCACAAGTGACATTCAACGGGAGAGACAAGTTTTATGACAGACAAGTTCTATGATGTAGCTTGGGTACCACTGACTTCCAGTGGAAAGACCTAGCAAGACATGACAGTGTTTATACCTGCCATATTGTGTGCTACATTCGAATGTGCAAGCACTTAAAGTCTGTGACAGCAATAGTTGAAATGTAAGAATTAAAAAAAATGTATTAATATGCATCACTCAAACAACATTAAGAAATAAATGGAAATTTTTTTTTTTATTAAAAAAATTATTTTTTGCCTGTAAATACTTTACGCAGGGCCATCTAATGACCTTATTTAGATTAATATAGAGAAGGTGCTTGGAAGAAATTACAAATAAATGCATTTTTACCTCAAAATGTAATGTTCAACAATGACTATAATTGCATATAAGTACATTTAGAGATTCTAAGGTCAGAACTAGTTGGTGATGAGGGCATAACTGGGTGTTAGAAGATGAAAGTAATAAATTTACTTCTATTGCTTGTTGACGAGTTTATCGAAAGTTTACAAGATTATTAAAGGAAAAAGTCAGATCTTTTCTTAAAGCTTTCTGCTTATTTAAAAAAAAAGAGCATACATTAATTTTTCTCATTTTGGGCAGCTTCACCTTTTCTTTACAATGTACATATTTCTTGAATATCTAATATGACACATGAAATAACTGCACTACATAATTATGTATAACAAGCTAAGTAAAACTGAAATATATACCTAAGTCATAGGAAGCAATAACTGACAGGAAATCATGCTTACAATGCCACCAAACTAATTTATTCAATAATTCCAAACTCAGATCTTTGGTAAATACACCAGGCTAAGTTATCAGCACGTATCAGGACACTACAACTGACATGCTAACAAAACTCATGCAGATAACAAAGTATCTTGATCAGTTTAATACATGGATTTATTTAAAAAATCTTAATTTTAAGGCTAATTGCTAGCAATTAGGAAGTGGTCAACAAACTTAGTCCCAAAAGTGCAGTTGGTCAAGTCACCATGTATTTAATATATTACTCATCTGGGTAATCAACATGGCTGAAAATACCAGAAGCCAAAATCATAGTACTATAAAATTGCACGTTATAAAACCAGCAATCTGTCTTTTCAGTCACTGCCACTCAGTACTCCAGAAAGCAGCTGTCACATACGCTTTTAGCTAGACAAGTAAATGTCTCATAGAAACTATCTGAGAAATCAAAATTGGAATACTGAAACCAAAAAAGAAAATCAAAGCTCTGAGAAGTGACGAAAGGCCTTGGACTAACACAGACAAATTGATCAAGACATGCAGATATATACTCATAACTCATCATAAACAATTTTTTTTAACACGTTTTCAAGAATCAGCAGTTCATCATTATCAGTGTTTCAAGATTTAGATTTAAATATATAACTAAAATATGCCAGACTGCTATAATCTTTATTATAAAATTATTTTAAAATCTGTAGTTGCTTATAATGTCAGACTTTAAAGTTCTGCATAAAAATTGAAAATGTTTAAGTAACTGGAATTGTGATACTTCATTTTAGGAATCTATTGATAACCCAGCACCAAACTTCTTTTATGTAAGATTAAAGAAAAACTCTTTAGCCAGCATCAGTCCTTACTTTAATGCAAATAGCAGGATGTGAAATTCTAATTTTTCAAACTGTTGATGAATTTGCAGACCCCAACAATGCAAATCACTCTCCCATAATTTCTTTGGTGCTGCAGTGGTAACAGGATGGATCGCCTCCCCCTCCTCCAAACGCCTTTAATATTGTTTTATAAACCATAAAACAGTATAGCTATTTACTATGTAATAGCAAAGGCCTGAAAAATATCACATTTTTTAATGACAACTGTTTCTTCTGACGTGGACAAAGAACTATTATATATGAGGAAGGTCATAATGCCAAGTCATACCATAAAGCTTTAAAGCCACACCGAAAGAATACACAAGAAAATACCAAATCCAGACTAAAAATTAAGAAGTTATTTTTTACGAAGGCATGATTAATATCAAGAGGGAAAAAGAATTCTATAATGTGGAATCTACTACAAAGAACAAGAATATGCCGAGGCAATACGACACAAACAGCTGTGGTTAAGTGGGTCTAGAGGAGGCCATGAAGATGATGAGAGGGCTGGAGCACCTCTCCTATGAGGACAGGCTGAGAGAGCTGGGGCTGTTCAGCCTGGAGAAGAGGAGGCTCTGGGGAGACCTGATAGCGACCTTCTAGTACCTCAAGGGGGCCTACAGGAAAGACAGGGAGAGGCTGTTCAGCAGGACCTGTTGTGATAGGATGAGGGGTAATGGTTTTAAACTAAAGGGAGGTAGATTTAGATTAGATATTAGAAAAAAATTTTTTACAATGAGGGTTGTAGAACACTGAAACAGGTTGCCCAGAGAGGTGGTGGATGCCCCATCCCTGGAAACGTCCAAGGCCGGGTTGGATGAGGCTCTGAGCAACCTCATCTGGTTGGACATGTTCCTGCTCCTTGCAGGAGGGTTGGACTAGATGACCTTTGAAGGTCCCTTCCAACCCTAATGATTCTACAATTCTAAGTGTGCTCCGCTTGGGCTACCAGGTCTAACATGGCAATATCACTTTTTTGTACCCATGAGAGATGGTTTAGAGACTGCAGCATCTACACAGGGCACTGTGTTATACCATAGAGATACACTCAAAGGAAAAAAGTTGAGAATAAAATTAATTTTAATAAATAAAATTAATAAACATGGAAAACAGGACATAGATTATGGATAGATTTAGTACGCTCATATTGTAACAAGTGAACTGAGCATTGCTGTGTGGCTGCATTATTCTTCCCTGCCTTCAGAGCAGCTGGTTACTAAAATTAATGATTCACATATTCAAAGGGGTCTTGATTCTTCTGGACTTGTTGGCTGGAAAAGCTAACAGAAAGCATGATACTTTGCATCTTCCCCATAACTAAAATAGATACTTGTACTACATTCAGCTGTCAAGCATTTCAGAAAGATTATTAATTCAGCTTGAACTTAATCTGCTGAATGAAAGTGCTTGAAAAAATATATTTCAGTTTTAAGAAGGAAGTATGACTTGATGTGTCAGAAAGAAAATTAGGCTGATAGTCATGCCTTTATGAGTGCACCACTGAAACTCCCCTTTTTAGCAACAGGAATGGACTGTACTTATTTGAAAGGACAATTTGACTGTGGATCTCTATGCTTCTGTTGAAATACACAAATACGGCAAAACACACTGTTAAACAGAACAGTGGGAAATCAAAACATACTCCAAAATGCAATTCTTCAGTATTTTCTATCTGGATTATCACAGGATCATAGAATATCTCAAGTTGGAAGGGACTCATATATCAAACCAGTGTATCTTTTAACTAAATACATTGGAACTGCAGCAGAAAACGACAAAGAAATTATGGCCCTAGAAATAGAATTTTATTACCCTAACTATTCAGAAAATTTGTATTTGAACAAATTAATTATATCTGATGAAGCTAATAATACACATCCCTAATGAAAAGTAACACTCCTGATGACATAGGCTATTACTTAACTATTATGACAAAAGTGACTTCATACAAAAAGGACAATACTTAGCAAAAAGCAATCCTAGAAAGCTTTTTACTCTGAAGATTATTTGAGTAATCTTACCCAGAAATAAAAGGTCTGTTTTGTCAGATCGCATTTGCACAGACAGCTTTTCAAACCAGTAAGTATACACAATATGAATAAATTTACAATTTGGAGAAGAAGTAAAAGATTCCTTATATGACAGTAGCAGATTTTGCTTTGTCATTCTTTCTTAGGTTCTGTATTATCAAAATGCTCCAAGCAGGTGTAAGCTTTGGGAAAGGTCAACACAGTAACAGGCATCTTGTCTGCTGTCTGACTAGCACTACTGGTCTATTCATAGCCCAGTCTTCTAACAAACAATTCACAACGTTTTAAATACGTCTTGAATTTTTTATCTCCTATATATCCAATACTGCAGTTGTTTATCTCAGAGAAAGAGTTTAACAGTTTTAACGAATTCAAAATCAGAAAATGCTTCAGAAAACCGAAATGCTTTGGTCAGGAGAAAGCAGCAGCCATGCATCTGAAAACAAGGAAGTCTAAGAAAAAAAATAATCTCTGCCTACACATGCTTTGCTAAAAGTCTCTTGACACAAATAAAAGGATCCTCCCCAACATATGGAGGAGTTGCTATGCCCTTCCGGGGATGGTCTGTAGCTATGTTCACCTCAGGCACGCCAAGGAGAGGTGAATTGTCAAATGCAATTTCAATCATTGGGTGGTTTGGTTGAGGCAGATTTGTTGTACGCAATCATGATAGATAGTTTATCCCAGCCCCAAACTGCCGCTTGGGAAATCTTGCACGCAAACGAACAGAAACTCAGTCATTATTAGTGTCAAGAAGGTACACGGAGGCAAAATTTGGTTGGCAGCCAGGCAAGATGAATCAAGGCGAAAAAGTGACCAATTGCATGTTCAAAATGGAAATTGATAGGCATGTTGTAGTTTGGAAGGATTTTAAACACCAGAAAAAGTCATGCATTATTAATTATTCAGAGATAAATATTTAAAAGTCTTTCTCTATGGAGAAATACAATTTTTTAAGTCAATGTAAATTACATGTATAGTGTCCTAATTTTAAGCTTCTTTATTCCAGAAGCTTCACTATGACAATTCAGAGCACTTATTATGTAACTTTAAATATTCCTGCTCACTAAAAATATTGCAAATTAAAAATTAACCTCCAAACAAACATTTTAAAAACAAATAAAAGGTATATTAGTTTTGCTGAATTATTTGTAAGCAAAACAACCATTGGTATCCCTCACAGTGGAGTATAATGGTCATATTTATCACCTTTACCTTTTCAAAGGTACCTAAATAAGATATACCTAAGTAAGATCCACCTGTGTGAGCAATCACAATCCTTGCTTCTCTATTAAATAGCAAAAAATTGCTAAAAGAGAATGTCCTCAAGTTTCATTGCCTGAAGTGATATGCTCTGACAAATCTAACAGCTCTTTCTGTGTCATTCCTAATGCACTTGTCACTCAGTATTATCCATCCTCATTAATGACAATGGGAAAGTTTATCTTGGGAACACGTTTTAAATCATCCACTCTTTACAATGGGACCATGAAATCTCTTACAAAACATGAGGCGGGAACTACTCTGACAACAAAACCCCTTCCTGGCAGCTTTACTCTTAATTCCTGTTCAAGGAATAATGTGTTTATCATACAACCATACGGAACAATATATCAGATGAAACTTGAAATAAGAATAAATGGTTTGATTTTTCAAGATAGGAAGCAATTTTACAATATATTTATTATGCTGAGAACAGTTAATCTTTTAGGAGTGTAATTTTGTACAGAATCAAACTTCCTCTTTTAGGAAAAAAAAGCTTAAAAATATTCATAAGTTAGTTTGAATATTCATTAACTAAACACTTCATAGAAGCAGCAAACATCCTCTTTTGATTATCAGTTCTGAGAGCTGATACCCTCCCATCTCAATGCTATGCACTTGTAACTGATGGAATGCAACTACACACTTTACTTGGATGCTCTAATGTAAAAACTGTGATGCTGATTGCTTCTCTTTTCATAATCTCAGTTGTAACAACACCAATAACCTTCCATAAAAGCAGCAGTTAACATAACTTACTTTCAAACACATCTTCTCTTACTGTACCTCCAATAAATGTTAATCTTTTGGATGAATTTGTAAAGTAATAACATGATTATAACAAACCTGAGGAACAAAAAGTAACAAAAATCAAATAAATGCTACAAGAAAGTATTCCAGAAACATCTATTTGTGTAAGCACAAACAACTCTTAAACTGAATGTGCAAAATAATATTGTCCCAAAAGATGCAAATATACACCATGGTGTGGCAAGACAGGAGAGGCAAAAGCAGAAGAGACCATGGTATGTGGATAATTTTTAGTTCAGACTACACAAGGAAAAAGTGATGCTTATATAAGGATATAAGTAATTCACCAACAAAATCCTTTCAGTGTAACCCTTCTATCTTAGAGCGTTACTCTACAAACACAGCAAAGATTTTCACCAGTAAGTTTAAGGGCATTTCAGTAATCTGAATCTAGTTCTCATGGCTTTTCAAAGCCAGAATACCCTTTCCAGGTCAGAAAAAAACCAAGAGACTCAAGTCCACCTCAAAACCTGGTCTCTTCCACACGGTAACTGTGGTCTTGAAAGTTTCTGAAATAGCCCATGTTTTTTTAGGACAGACAGAACAAGAACAAGCCAGTTCTTCCTTCACCATTTCCACAGGTTTTCAAAAATCAAAATATAATAAACCAGAAATTTTCAGACTGTTGCTCAAGATTTTAGCAGGCAGGATCAATTTGTCTTCTTGCTCTGCAAAAACTCACTTTATTAAAAGATGTATTAGAAAAAATGTTTCTTTTATTTAACTATGAGAAATTAAATACCTCATCAGTAATTTCTTATCAAAATGCAAAGGAAACCTAAAAATAACAAAACCTAAGTAGAACACTAATAAAATAAAGTAAATACTTGTTAATGCCTAGCTATTTAAAAGTAGCTACTTTAATGATACAAATACAAGAATAAAAATTAAGCTAACACACTTAAAGATGATTGTAATTTATAAAATGCCTCTTTACTTCAGCAAAATGTGAATTCCATTTAACTATACAGCTCTTTAAAGCATCAAAAATCTCCTTTTAGTTACTTACTGGAATATCTGCACACATTCAATATTTATGCTGCCTTTCTCTCTATCCATTTTTAAACAGAATTAAAGGAGTAGCTAAAACTCTGCCAATAAAATGACAGGAAGGCTATTTTTAGTCTAGATGATGTAGACCAAGCACAAACAGCCCATGGCTATGCTACTATTGAAGACCAGATCTAAATACAAATACTAGATTTCCTTCTTATTAATTCCTTATTTTAACAGCAACAAGAATTACAAATTAAGTGCTAGTTCGTATCTCTTAATAAACACTCATACTAGAGGAGAACCATTTTTCCCTACATTATGGAAGTAAAAGCTCATATAACTCCTGCCATGCTACTTTCTGGAAGCAAAAGGTTTGTGAAAGGGCATTTGAGGCAGCATAGGAAATCTGTAATCTGCCCCAAATCACAAAACCTTATACCAAAAGGTGAGAAGTACTGATTAATAAGTATATGGTGTTGCCTCAGGGGCTTTAGACTGCAGATCTGAGACATAGCTGACTTAGAGACTACAGCGTTTATTGATTAAGCAACACATTACTAAATCCCTAATAAATCAATGAGAGAAGAGATGCAACTGATGGATAACACCACATAATAAAGTCCTGAAAAGAAAACGCTGCTCAGTTAGTAACATATGGCAGCTCAAGTGGCTGAGGGATGTGTTTATTCTATATGTACACATACTGTATATCAAGATGGGCACAAGCTGTGACTATATCTGTGAGCAGACTTTCCTTGGTCAGTCCCGAGAGCGTATCTGCAAGTGAGCACTACCAATTCAGGACACCTATGCCTTTAAGCCAAAAAAACTCCCAGAGTAAGGTCTTCCTTGGTTTACTCTTTTCCACTCTAGTATGATACATGAGATTTAAAATAAAAAGTGGTGAATATTGTATTAAATCATCATATTCTGATATAGTTTCTGCCAATACGCAGGTAACTATACTAACTTCAGGTTGCACATAGAAGCCCTTAAAAGCAAGAAATACCAGTGACACTCATTACACAAGCAAAACTTTTCCTCTTGTTCATCTAACTGTGTGTTGGCTCACAAATAAAAGCAAGTAAGGGTGTATGTCCAAAAACTACACTGGAACACCGTAATCCTTGACTGAGAAGAGTGGAATGCGACTGTTGTTACAGTTTTTCTGCCACTCACAGACCCCAAGCCTGTCTGCCAACTGCACAGTTCTTAACTCCTCCAGCTGGAGAGTCTGGAGCCGACCCAACGGCAAGGCAAGTCACCGTATCGCTACTGTCCAAACACGTGAAATGTTTTGCTTACAAATACACCATTAAGGTTCTATTCCAACCCCCAGGTATTCTGGGTATAGCACTAAGACTTCAGAAGTCCCCTCAAGATTCAGCTACCATGGCCAAGTTGTCCACCACAGATGTTCATATGCCAGTCATACAAAGCCTGTCTTTGTCAGAGCAAGTGAGTGTACAGCTCCTTAGCAAAGATTACTAAAGATCTTAAAACTTTAAACATTAAGTTTGTTTTAGGTTGTTTTAAGACTAATAAACACTGATTTGAATGCAAGGTGAAACTTAATTCTCTTGTGCAGTAACACTCACATCCTCCCACTTAAAAGGAATGAATTGTTATTTTTGTTTCCTGTTTTTACTTTTAAGTATGACTCAAGCAGCACACTGCCCAAAGATTAGTGGTTTAACATGAGAAAACGGTTAAGGCCATTTGGTAACTGCTTTTAAACATATGAACTTTATGAAAGTCAGAGTGAAAATTCTTCAGTAATTTTTCTATAACAGACTTGAAGTAGGATAAAAGACGAACAGCCCATAGTGAGTATTTTCGTAAGCTAAAATCCACAGGTTTCTCAAACCTTAAATATCAGAAATGAGGCATTTAAAGTGATTTATTTTCAGCAAACACTACCAGCTTTTTTTCTGAAAGTAAAGCAGTCTATGGCTGGTATAAGTTGGTATCCAAATTAACTTTATTTATTTATGTATTTATGCACAACAATTAAAAGCTTTAGTTATCGTACACTATACAACTACTGCTCACTTTCTTTGGAAGGAAGGAACAAGGAAAGAGGGAGCTGAACCATTACTTGGTAATGCCATTCAAATACAAGCTATTATTCTAAAAGGGGTTAATATTATGCTAATGTTAGGCTGGGCAGAACTACCCCTTTAAATGCAATAAATAATATTTTTCTTCTTGGAGACAGTCTCACTTGGTATTTCAAAAGCTGTTGGGTTTTAATATGTAATGAGAAATTTTAAATTGCATTATGCATGGCAACGCCATCCTCTGAAAACTGTATGTAATACAACCAAGAAAAAGCAAATTAAAAAAAAAAAATCAAAACCATGCAACTAAAACAACTATAAGAAAGATAGCAATAAAGATGGCATGACCAAAATCTAAGTTTATTTATGCCTTAGGTATTGTATTCCTCAGCCATTTTGCTTATGACAATCTACTTTTTGCACACTCCTCTTGGCCAGGAATATAAAAATAAATTGTACTCTGAAATCCAGTCACAAATAATATCCCATATTTGGCCAGAGAAGAAAGTAGTACTTGCACAATGGTTATAGAACATTTTTTTCTTCACCTACAGTACTTTGCAGTCTACGTATATTTTTTTCTCCTGTCTCTTTTTGGCACTTTGGTGAAGTCGTTCACACTAGAATAATAAGACTAGTTTGCCCTCAATAAAAATAATTTAAAAAACCCATATTCCTGTATATTAACAGTTCAGTAAAGGATAATATTGCGAATCAGTGAAATAAACAGATTAGTAAAATGGCATGGAACAGTTTTTGTAGAGGTGAGAAATTTGAAGACACCAGAAATTTGTGGTTTCCTTACAGATCTATGTTCATCCAAAATCACTAATATTTTCATAAGACTGGAGATGTTAATCCTTAATTTTGAATTTGCAATATCACAAAAAAATATTTTGGAATTTGTTTGATTAAGCATGTTATTAGTCATAGTAAACATTTAGCAACATTGCTCTGTTTTCCTACAAAATGACATTTTAATCCTTTTCAAGTTTTTGATGGGGCTATCTTACACTCTCCTAGTTTAGAGTACTTTGAATCACTTTCTATCCAAAGATCAATAATCAAAAGTATAACAAACTATATTGAGACAAGAAGATCCAGATGGATGCCCACCTTCCACGCGAGATTCTCAACTTTCAGTAACAGCCCTGAACTCCTACTTCAATTCATTTCAAGAAGGTTCATGTAAGATACTGGCCTCTAGTTGAGGAAATACTTCCTATAAGCTTTAATTTTTATTTTCCTGCACTTAAAGAGATATATAAAATTCAAGATGTTTTATTGTGTAATGGCATGATTGAATTCGCTATGATTTGAAAATACAATTATGAAATATCAGTTTTTAATTAAAATTTGGTGATATTTTAAAGAGCATTTAATGGAGGAGGAACTCAGCTCCTGCTGAGAACTACTAAGAATATGTGCTTAACTCTTTTTTCTTCTGGATAACTTACCATCAATATCTTTCTAACTTATATCCACATACCGCTGTCTATAAAGCACTATTACTTTAGTGAAAAATACAGTCCTTGTAGATAGTTTTTTAATGTTTACCAACCAACATTTTTATGAAAGATCTCTTTAGCCTACCTGTCTTGTATACTAAAAAAGTGGGAATATGTCAACTACTTTATTTGCCTGGCGGATACAAGATAAGTCGAAGGCCAATCCATTTCATGCGGCAGCACTGACCCTTACCACTGATCCTGTGAATGAGCAGTCCATTACAATATGTACAAGTGACCTTTAATTACATTAATGGCTTTGTTGCATGTTCTTTCGTTGAGACAACACAATTATGGTATAAATATTTCAAAACAAGATAATTATTTGTTTAAATAAAAATACATATGAGTTCTGTTTACTGACAAGGAACTGCAGATACACTGTATTATAAGGGTTAAAGTTTTGAAAAATTGAATGGAGCCCTCATGTTATATTTCTACAATGCGAAACAACACATAAAACAAAATTAATTATGAAATAAATTTCAGGATATTGCCAATCTCCACATGCAATCTAAAAGTTAGTGGTAACTTCTTGTATTCATCTTCAGAATACTGAAATAATTTAATTTACATTATTGAGTATTACACAATAAGAGGGTGATATTTTCAAATTAAATTTTTCCACATGTTCTCAAGATAAGTGTTCTGAAATTCCATATAGCACATAAAACATTACTTGATTTCAGTTTTACGTACTATTAGCATTCATTTATGTTAAGTTATTATAATTTAAAAATATATCCCAAAACTTTATCTAAATTGTTCTGTCACAATTTTAAACACGTTTTTTTTTATTCAAAATTGTTTGAAAGAATGTAATACATTTTTGACAGGCAGTCTTTTACAATATTGAAATCAAATCCTTGATTTCATCAAACCCTTCGTATTCTGTGCCTTATTCCTGGAAGGCTCATGCCAAAATGATTTAGTTTGATTTTCTTTAACAATGGTAGGGTGGCTTGACAGCATCTGACAAAACAATTCAGTGAAGTACACCATACCAGGTAAAGAGAACCTGAACTGGCTAGTAGATTAAATAATGCAGAATGGAGCTTGAAATGATGACAGAATTCATTTTGTAGGAGAATCTTTTGCAGTATCATTAGTTTTAGATTAAGAAAATGTTATGGTGTTATAATTATTATCTTTCGATCTATGTTTAAATAGAGCAGTGGTAATGTCGCTATTAATAGCATAGGGAAAATGGACAGGAAAAAATCAACGCAACAGTGGTTTGATTGGCATAAATTTAATCTGAATTTTATTACAATGTTTTACCTCTCTCTGTTTAGTTTTATGTGCAGAGTTCCTTGCCTTTGAGTCCCTAAGCTGAAGTGGAGCATCCAGTACTAGAGTTTGCCAGGTATGATGCTATCTGCTCAAGGCAGGCTGCGGAGAAAGAGAAGTTTTACAGGAAAGCCCCAAGGGTACTTGTATTCTCAAATACACAGACAAAAGAGGCCCCAAAGATTTTCTTACATTAGAGAATTAAAGAAATACACTTTCTGTAACACTTCAGAGAAGTTCTGTCTCACCTTTGAACCAGGAATACCTGTAAAGTTTCATTCACACTCCAGTCACTGGGTGGCAAGGCAGTAACTACTGTTCCCCTTCAGCTTGGCCAAAGCAGGTTCCACTCTGAGGCTGTAAGGCCCTAACATGGGGTCAAGTCTGGTAATGTCACCAGTGCATGTTCTTAAAATACAGAGTGGCTTTTATCCATATACGAAGGTATATTGACTACCAGTATGACAACATGGATCATGTAGCATACATTAGATTTGGTGTTACACTGTGTGAATTTTACCTCAGCAAACAAGAATTCATTTCTGTATTTTACTAATCAACTGCTATAGAACTATCACCTGACTTAAATTTCTAACAAACCAATGTTTTGCCTTTTGTCAGCTCTCAGGCTCGCAGATTCTTTTTGTCAAAATATTGCCTAAAATAGTTCATTAATTCAAATGTATTTGTTTCTTTACAAAATTACTCAACTTTATAAACATCTGTGAAATACAGTCAGGATTATGGTAAGTAATTAATGAAGGCTGCTTCAAATTTTCTTGGAAGAAGTCTGTAAGAATTGATGCTATTAGAGATACAGTGGACACTTTCTAATTCTCACTGATACAGAGGTTGGTAAGGCATGTGTGCGTATTTTAAACAAATGCTGATCCCATATGTACTGGTGACAGCGTTATCTGTTCCTCCAGAAGAAATATTTCACGAATAACCCATAACCATTATGTCCATACCTGTTCTCAATGTGTTTAATGGATAATTACAAAATGTTTCTGAGAGCACAGTCCTGGCATTCACTGACATCACTTAGGACCAAACTTGTGCTATGCTAACGCCACACTGAAGCACCACAGACATCAGCTCTGACTTGGTCTTTACTCACCTGTTTTAGTAAACAATCTACAGCAGCAGCTAACGGCACTTCTCTAACACAGAGATTCCAGATGGAAGCTTCCTGAGACATATTTCCTGTTTTTAATTGCCAAATTCATCATCTTAAAAGAAAAGAGTTTTATGTCTTCTTCCAAATACCAATGCTGGACGCATAACATAGACGTGAATACCTGGAGTTGCAATTAAATCTTGCTTATTTTGGCAAACATTAATTTTCTTATAGTCCTTTATTGATAGATGAAGAAAGGACATTATTTCAATGCCTTTGGAATCATACATTTATTTTTAATTCTATATAGACTCAATTGCTATTTTTTTGTGACTATGTTTCCTTCCAAAGACATAACCTTTTACTCTGACAGTCATCACTAAGAAAAATACACTGCAGAGTTCTCTGTACCACACCGTATCTGTCTGCCACTGAGAAACCTGCAACTTTCCTGCTACAGAACTCTAATTCTGACTTTCTTCTCCTGTTAGGAAACACCTCTCACAAAAAGTAGTTTATGTAGTATATGACACTTGGTTTCAAACTGAGTTGTCTTTTAAAGGTTTTCACTCTGGTTTGCTCAGATGTTATATAGTCATTTAAAAGAAAACGATATTAGCTGGTTCTTACTTGCGTACTGATCAAAATAATAATTAAAAAAAATTGCAACAACTATTTATTAGACAAACTATATTATACAATTTGTGGGAAAAAGCTTGTTTTCTATACCGCTAACATTTGCCTGCTACCTAAAGACTTAAAACATCAGCAGCAAAACTAGGGAATGAAAAAAAAATCTCACAAACTTTCCCATCTGCAAACATTTATCTGAATCTATCAAAAGTTTTAACTTTAAATACATAATTTCAGAGGTTTATGTTGAGAAGACAATAACAAAGGGAGTTAATCAAATATGAATCTTCTCCAACTGTCTTGTCAAACCAGGTAATGATGTCCTGCCAGCCAAACTCAGAGGGAACATGTGAAACAAATACAAAAGTAAACAGGCCTTAAGCTGCCCAAGGGAAAGTCAGCAAGATGGCAATTTCAATCATTTGGAATAATACTAAACCAGCCTTAGGCTCTTCTCAGAATGGAAACATGTCACTGTTACTGCAAAATTTCAACAAATCAGACTGTAAAAGAAAGGAACACTTATGTAATCACAACCATGGAACAACGCTTTACTCAATGGTGAGGTGGAAAATAATTAAGAGGAAATACCCTTTTTGCGAGTAATTGTAAATGTACCTGAATAACAAAGACAAACAATGTTTCCTTAGAAATTTTGAGGAGTGAAGAAATCAAATTTAGACACAGGTTCCTTTAGCTTTGATGCAAGAGGCTTTGGAACAACAAAGATAAAATTCTATCAAATAAAACTATTAACATAATGTTCCTACAAAATTCATCAAATGTTGATAAAAGTTACACTCAAACACTACAAACAAAGCAAAAAGTACTTCAAGAACAATCCTTCTGAAAAGTTTCATTAAGACGAACAAGTTGTCATATCATTTAACTGAGAAATCAAAAAATATTTCAAATATTTGGGGAACTTACCTAATCAGTAAACTTTCAGTATGTGTCTAGTCATGTAGCCATCTTTTAGTCAATCATCAGAAAATCAAAGGCAAATTGGCATGACTCAACCCAAACTTTAATACCGCATGATTGTGTCGTGTAAGCTTGTTTTGTGCGAGGGCTGCTGTGGTTTTAGCAGAGAGATTAACGACCGGACCTAAGCTGGCCTCCAAACCTTGCCCTGCTGATGCCTCAAGCCCTTTGAAGTCTGACCATCATACCTGGCAAAACAACAGTGGGAACTAGGCTGGTGTCAGATCTAATCAAGTTTCCTGCCTCAGCATAGCTAACTATGGGGTACACTAATTGGCCCAATTGCGGATTATACCTTTTGCTACAGATTCAAGACAATAATTTAGTCAAATGATGGTTTTTATCTCCTTCTAATTAAGATTCCAAAGTGGGAAGAAATAGGATTAGACAGGCTAACTTCAAAATTGTGTCCTTTAAAGCGGTATGCACATAAGATAGATCTCTGATAATATTGCATATAATAATACACTGCTAGTATCTAACGTGTGAAGATTTGAGAAAGCCTGATGCAGCTATTGCACTTTTTACTACAAACATGTACCTTTTCCTGGAAAGGGTCTGCCTCATAATTTACAAATGGAAAATGAATACTCATAAATACTAATTAAAAAAAATTTTCACCATGAATTTTTTTAAAAAAATGCCTTTAGAATACATTTCCATCAGTCTTATTTTGATGAAGAAGATACAGGAAAAACTGAAACAGTTAAATGATTCTGCAGACTATGAGGAGGCGGAGTCCCTCCCACAAAACTGCAATCTAATAAAACAGATTTGACATGTAAGGTTTTTTCACTGATGAGGGTCAAACCATAAAGAGTTATTTAATTGGTGAGCAATCCAGATACGAGAAAAATCCATGTCCTGCGCCCTTATTTTAAAATGTCAAAAAAAAACCCTCAAAAACTCTTTTTGGAGAAATTTTGCCATAAATCATAGGATGTGTATTTCTAACTTTTCTTATGTAATTTGATGTTAAAGTGTCATTTCAAGCAGAAGTCAATATTTTTACCCTAAATTGTGTACATAACTAAGCAGAAGCTTTCCAAAAACTGTAACATACTCAAGATATGTTTTAATTCCACATCTAAACTATATACTAAAGAAGTCATAAACTTAGCTGTTCTCTGTATAAAGCACACTGTTTCTTGTAACACCCGCTGTTGTGCTGCTTTATGTTTTTAACACCAGAACCAAACCTGATTGCTGACTCTTCACATTCTAACTGCAGAAACCCATTTTAGCAGACTGTATTCACATCCCTTCTTAATTCAATTTTCCCTTGCTCCCATTTTCTTATTGACCTCATTGCTCTAGTCAGCCTAGCTGTAGTCTGCCTCCCCTAATAGTATGAGGAAGAAAAACATATGTATTATAGATCAGTGAAATGTGTACAGGAAGATCACAGTAGGACAGTGATCTAACATGTTCAAAAAGGGTGAGTTTGTGTCAGTTCAACTTACAGAAAGCACATCTCTAACAAAACCTGAAATTATTCAAAAGGGGCTGCAGCTGAGCAATGAAGGGAGAAATTACACAAGTGGGTCATCTACGCATGTCTAGGGCAACAGGTTGTTTTCAGAGTTCCACTACATGCCTGTTTCCAAAACTTCTGCCCCACAGCCAATTCAATTCTTTTTACACAGCCTCCTGCTAATGTTTTTTTTTTCCCTTCCAAATTACATTACAAATTAGAATCCCAAATGCAGCTGAGAGAAAAAATTATATTCTGAGTCAGGATTCATACTGAGGAAAAAACCCCAAATATTCTAATTCATAGCTACAATAAATGAGAATTTACTGCGCTGTGAAATGAGAGTGCACGCTTCTCTGCACTTCTGAAAACAGTGAGAACATTTGTATTTTAAAACCAAACACAGACTATTAAGGTTTTTGTTTCTAATGTACCACTCAAAAGCAGTTGTTAAAATGGTTTAATACCTCACAATACCTGGTTTCACTAACTGCATTCTCTGGAAAGTGAGAAACATTATGAAGGAATGTCTTTGGGGAAAAAAAAAGCCCTCCTTCACACATTTGCCTTTAAGTGGCTTCTGAGGAGGACACCTCTAGTTGAGAAACTTCTAGCACCCAGGCAGAGATGACCTGCATGAAGAACTGGCTGCCTGATTAACTATTAACTACTCTCAATAGGATTAGATAATTAAAGACATTGATGACCATTAATTAGGAGGAGGGCACCTTAATTTGTCACTTGATAGGGCTCTTTCAATGATTTATAGGTTAGGGCTACTTGCAATTGTGAAGGGGAGGGGGCAGTGAAGAGAGAGAACCCTTAAGTTACCTTATCAAGTGGCCAGCTAAAAAGGGCAGAGGGTCAAATAAGGGCCAAAGTGGTCACTTAAGGGTGAAGTCCCAAACACCAAAGCAGTGCCAAGCCACATTGACCATCATTTGGTGATGGAGTAAAAAATATGCTAATTTATTGGTGGCAATTCTCTCTTTTTATGGTTTCAAGCAGTTAAGACAAGTGGCCTGCTTAAGAGCTTTTCATTTGAAAAGAGATTAAACAAAATGGTTTGTCAGGGATGCTTGGCTGTTTTATGTCTTTGTTAAAAAAAAAAAAATTACCCAGACTGTACCAATGACTATCACATCACCCCGAAAGCCATCTTCCATCTCTAAGCATTACTTGGTTAATAAATACATCAGCTCTAATTGCTTAATAGCGCTATGTTCATTTGCTCTTTAGCAAGATTAAAATGAAATACATCTTTTGTATTACTGTCTTCTATCAGGACTGTCTGCATAAAGGTCAGAGAAAAAAGTTTAAATTTAGTAGGAAATTTACTTAAGGACATTAGTGTAAATGATACTGTGTTTAAAATGACATAAAAGAGCGAAAGGTGATTTCAGTAATGCAAAGAAAATGGTTTCTGAATACTGATAAGGACACTTATCCCTCATACCACACACAATTTTAAGCAGCATTATACATTAAAATCCCTCTACTGGGGTAATAACATGTAGCTACTTTCCCACCCACTAACACAAGTAAGAGCAAGTCATTAACATTTAATTAAATATGCTCCTGACATCCTTAGAAACATGTCACGCTTTGTTATTGAAGGTTGTGGCCTACTTTCCATGTACATTTTAAACCAAAATAAACTACTTACAACAGACCGATTTAGTGCAGCAAATGAGACATTTTTAATTAGAAGGCATATGACAATATTTTATAAAACCATTCTGAACAGCAAAACCAGAACGAAATGAATTTACAACATCAGATGCATATTTTATGTATTTCACAAAACGAAACATAAGAGATGGGATTAGCTCCACCTTTTGGGTTCTAAATAGCGAAACAAAACTGTTTCTCTTACCTCAATGGTGAACAGCTTCCTTTTTAATCTAAAAGCAAGGTCCTTCGTGTCTGAGACATCACAGATCAAGCTATTAAGCCGAGGAATCCGACGTACATGAACCAAACCTTGTGGAAAGAAAGAGTAAAGGAGGGGAAAAAAATTAAGAAAACGCTGTCATCCAGATGCATAAATTAGAGTCTTACAGCAGAATCCTGTATATTTACACACACTCATCCTCCCCTTTTTAAACTGGAGCTTACTACCAGGAGCAATGAAGCAAACGGTGTGATTATACTCAAGTAATCAAGCAGAATAAGATAAACAGAAATCCTTGTGCGAGGAAAACTAATTGCACTTTGGTACAGAAGTACAGATGTAAAGAGGGATCTTAATACTTGTCAAAACTACAGCCGGTTTGTGTGTGATTTTCTCTTGTATTTACAGTAAGCAAATATGGCTATCACCTTGCATGCTGCCCACGGCACCACTGAGTGATCTTTATTTTATTAAATGCACCAGTAAGCAGCCAGCAAAACAAGGCTTATGGGTTACTGATAACCACTGAAGCTCTAACGAGAAGTACTTTGTTTTGCGCCCCGAAAATGACTTCATCAAACTTTCTGGAAAATACCGATTTAGATCATGCTTTTTGATAAATTTTAACCCTATGCCACCCTAGGATAAATATTTTTTTTTCATGTGGGAGGCTTATATAGTTGTTCAGATGTTTTTAACAGCACTAGGTGCACTGCAAGCTCTGCTTCTGTCAGCTGCGACTCAAGCTGATTTTTTCTGACAAGGACGCTGGATGGTTTTTGTGCAGCCTAATATAGTTTCTGAACAACCTAAGGGCGATTTTCTACATCTGAAAACCAGGAAAATTCTACAGGGTTTCTCCATTACTGGCCTATATTTGCTATTCATAAAGCCAGCGTCTAAATGGAAATACTGAACATTTAGAAAAGACATCTCACTTGAGAACAGCAGCTGTGAGAAAAAGCTCAAACACTAAAACTCTAATTTAAAATAAGGCAAGTATTTTTTCAGGGTTTTATTTATTTTTTAAAAGGAAGAAGAAGTGAAGAAAGTTTCCTAAAATGGAAATACTTTAAAAAGCATATTTTTTATGGGTACTAATTACAAAATTTCTCAATAATATTAGAAAAATATTTTCATACTTTGAAACCTTCTACCCCTGCCTCCAGCCCAGTGACATTTAAGAATTATTTGTTTGGCTTTTGAGTTCAAAATATAATTATTATATATAGGAACAGCAGGTGTAACACAGGGTTGCTTCAAAAAATTTTATTTAAGGATCATCTATATAATTTGTTATTTTATTGTCTTTTCAACCATCTAAATTTGCAAGCAGCTTAATAAAAATTTTAATGCAGGATTCATTAAATAATGCAATAATTTAACCGAACTTCTTGTGGGTAATGTCAAAATCTTACATCATCTGCAGTAAATAAATAATCTTAAAAAAGATTCTCTAATAAAAGGATCCACAAAATTAAACTCATTAAAAATAGCTATTTTTAGAATGTTAAATCAAGGTTGCCTTGGCATATAATTTTTATTAAGTAGTACCAAAAATGATTTAGCACACATTTTTACAGGAAATGAGGAAATAACTGCTAAAACATACATTGTCTTAAAGGATCTCTTCAGTACTGAGAAAAGGAGTATCAAATTGACAGAATTTTGTTAGCATAAACAAATGCCACATCATGATTATACAGTTGGAAAAATAATTAGGGAAATTATTCTTAGCTTTTGTTCATAGTTTCTTTTTCATTCACCTTTTTTTTCAGATAATGACATGTGCACCATTTTCACAGTCAAAAAGATTTTTCTCTGATGTATTAGTTACAGCCTGCATACACACAGTGGTGTCTCAACACCATCTTTGCTTCTTTTTCTATATATTCCGCTAGGGAAAACACTGCCACATCCTCATATATTTACAGCAGGTTTCCAATAAGCAGTTTACTTTCAGCTAAAGGTTTCCATGGAACTACAGTAGCATCACAATAATAATAGCTGTAATTTATGCACACTCAGAGCACCGTTCTAGACTACGTAAAACTGTCTGTTATTCACTGCTTTGGCTATGTGTAACTCCTAATCTGATCTTTAAAAATTTAAATCGTTCTGCTACAATAGTTAACAAAATCTTCAGGAAACAAAATGTAAGATTAAATAGCAGTACAAATTTTGAAGATAAATCACTTGAAATGCAACATGACTTTTTGCCAAAATCAGTTTCATATTTTACATGCCACACATATCCACATTAATTTCTTTAAATGCATAAGTGCCATAACTTAAAGCTGAAAAATAGAATGCTATTTTTAGATAGATTTTTACATAGCACCTTATTAAGCCGTTTATTCACCTTAATATAATATATGTTTTTCTGTGTTCTCTATTTGCAACTTGGCAGATCAAAAGTATTGATTTCATGACAAGTTCAGCTCGCTGGTCAGATGATTGCCAAGCCTCCTCTGCATGAGAATTCCCCAAAGCCTGCCTGTTGAGATGCACATCTGATTGAGCCATGCCTCAGTAATACGGCTTGACAACATGCAAGGAGTTGCCATGTTTCCTTTGCAGCCTTAATGCACTTTACTGAAAATTTTTCTAACTCACGACCTGTTAGCAAGGAGAAACATTTAAGGGGTATATTCTAAAATGAAATCAAATGCTACTTTATCGCAGATACCCAATTGGAAGGTAAGCCGCTAAGTGCCCTAGAAACACTGAGGGCAGACTTTTTGCATTGCTAAAGATGGAACTTACCGTGGTAATCCTTGTATAATGGATTGGTTTCTCTCTCAGAGCCAATAAATGATTCAAGACCAACTACCGTATCTGACAAGTTTGTTACACGTTCCATAATTGCTTTATTCTGTAAGACATGGAAACAAAATACACATCTTATGTGATGAAAAAGGTAATTAATGTTCATAAAGTAAGCCTTGGTCTTCTCAATGACAAACTGTGGGGAAAAAATAGGTCATCAATACTTAGACATTGAATTAGGGGGCTTTTTTCTTAAAAAAAAAAAAAAGAATTTTTTGTCTAAAGAAAACATACATTTGAGAAGCAGAAACCATAAAAGGGCTAGCTCAGCACTAAATTAATATTTTCCTACATCTTCATAACATAAGCATTTGCTCACATCAGAGATATTTACAAGCTATGTGGCAGTTAAGCACCTCTCATTGACTTCTACTATGGGTCAGCTGCCCAGCTTTTGCTTGTGTTCTGAAAACCTTGGTTTTTAATACACTTTGGCATATCACCTCCAGTATCTTAGGCAAGCACAATCCACGCGATTATTCATTTCGGTCATCACTCAAACAACATGGAAAATCAAAGCACTTTCTTTTTTTTTTCCTTCTAAAAGTTCTTCTCTGTATAACATCTGAAGCTAAAGCTTCAAGTTGCATTACTATTCCCAATATATTTGTGATTTATAAGTGATGCCTTATGTCTTGTGCAACAATGTACTGTCATGTGCCTAAAATAAGTTGTTTTCCACAGTTTTCTCTACTTAATTTTATATAGCAGAAAGCAACATTCAAAGATCACAACAGAGATCTTCAGAGGTAACTCAGGATAAAATGTTCTTAAAACTCTTTGATGATGTCAGGATTTAATGAGAGAAAAAAAAAAGGGACAAATCTGTGATAAAAAGTAAAATACTTCTTTAACATAACAAGTAGTTATCTTAAAGCTGCCTGGACAGTTAGTATCTCTTGTTTTTGGTGGCTGTATGTGCTACACCCATCATACCTTCAGGGGTATCAAAACCAACCACCTCAAAATATCCACTCCAAGTATGAAGAATTAGCTCTGTAGCTCCAAGTTCTAGTTTTCTATTTTTAATTAGTTTCAAAGCATTTTGTACACTTTGCACTTCTTTCACACACTGATGCTTATTATAAAAGGTCAATTTAAATACTGGTAACTATTTGATAACACAGATAATTTATAAAGTAATTAGGAGCAGAGAGAAGGGAAACATCCCTGGATATGTTAGAAAAGTCTATGCATTGTGTTGACACACAGGTTTATTAAAATGGTGATCAACACACCAATTGCATTCTTGAACCCACATTTCAATTGCAGCATATTTCCTAGCCACAGAAAGGCCTACGAAGCAGACGTGAAAGGTGAACGTTTCCCACTCCCATCAAAGAATAATCTGAATTCTACATAAAGTAACTTGCGGCCTGTCCTGCACAGCCCAATCTGCTCAGGTTAGAAGGCCTAAAGCCTTCGATCCCATGGTACCTTTACACCCCCTCCCTTCCCCACCTTATGGGCCAGATGGCACTAAATCCTGGGGACTGGTCTCTTTTCAAAGCTGCTACTTGTGCACAGGCCAAGACAATCTATCCCTATGGAGTCAGCGAACTTCAATTTTATCTATGAAGTCTAATGATGGATAATAACGAAACAGGATTATACGACAGAATTTCCTTTCTGAGGAATAACATAAGTGATCTGACGTAGATGAACACTGCCTATACATCAATCTCTAAACTTTGTTATTAAATATTAAAGCTGACTTGCAAATTATTTCCTCTTTTAGGAACAGAAAGACAGCATACTATATTTTAACGTAAACTTTTGGTCACATTATTCTACAGCGGCAATGACAAAACAATGGTATAAATATAAATCTGAAGTAGCCAGTGACCTCTATATGTCTATCCACAGAGCAGAAATTACTGTATTTTGCCAGTTCTTCAGCAGGCTGCTGGATGTTATTTGTACAAGCAAGAAAAACAAAATTGTTACATAAATAAATAAACACTGATGATTTCTGCAAGCTAACCTAAACTCTTGGTACAGAAAAAATATTCTATCATTTGAAAAAATGTTTGCTATCCATTAATGTTTTTGCTTGCTGCTTTTGATAACAATGGATAGAAAGATCCTCAACCATCAGCAAGGCATCCTCATCGCTAACAGTTCTGCAAATCACAAGAACAGCATCTTTCCTATTTGAACTTAATTCTGGAAAGATTAAAGTGAAGGAAATTCAATATTTGCCTAATGAAACACACATTAATATGCTGGTTTCAGCTCTTCTGCTGAACAGGTGTGCTTTCTTAAATTGTAGTCTGTTTGCCCATGTTGATTTTATTTTTGTTTTTTAAAGTGTGTCAAAATATTCTCCTGGCTTAATGCAGTGTATCTTGGGAAATACTTTGCACAGTGAACCGCCACACCAAATAGACATTTGCTTATGTGGCATTGTTGCCATAGATCTGTATCTATCATGTATTTTCTAGTTTGCAGTGTTCAGCACATTAATGTCCAATCAAAGCTGACGTCAGCACACAGATAGTTGTGATGTATGGCATACTGACATAAACACACAAATCATGTTGCCCCATCTGGGCTTGAAAATTTAACAGAGCTCCAGATCTTCCTTCAGCCCCATACAAATCTACCTCCTGCTTCTGGCATAAACTTGGCAGCTCTGGAGGTGAGCCAGGACATGGTTAGGAGGGAAGCCAGGAATGGGGAGATTCAGTGAAAGAGTTTGTTGGCAGCTAGAAGAGGTATTGTTTTAAATTACACTAAAAAATAATAAAAAAAACCCCAGCCCAAACCAAGTCCTGGAAAGTTTTCAGTCTTGCTAGATGTACTGCAGTTTTTCTAAATTAGTCAGTTCAGCCAAAATGTAATTATTCTAACAACATGGTAGCAACCCTGTTGTGCAGGCTGGGCTGGGCATCCATTCTATATCTTACTTTGTGCTCACTGGTTTAGTCAGGCATTTTCTTTTAAGCATAAACTTGCAATATTTGAGCTCAACAACAGTGTACTTCCAAAACAGTCTCTCAAGAAAATCCATGTAGCTAGTTGGATATGTAAATGGGAACTATACATATGTATTTAATCAGCTTTTGGGAAGGGCAGTTATTGAAAAAGATTGCTTTGTCCAACTAATTTATTTGCAGAATCCTCATTGCTTTGAGTAATTATTTGTGTGTGTTTAAAAATACTTATTTACAAATAAAGCAGTTCAAAATGTACCATCTTCTGTGCCTGAGTATAAAGCATGGTATTCTACCAACGCAAATACACGTATAGCCTGCATGCTCAAACTTACATACTGAAATGAATACTGTGTGTACCACTGGATTGAGTTCTTAATGTACCACAATTTTATCATTACTACTGTTAATCAAATCAATCTTGGTTTATCTGGATTCTGTATTAGGAAATAAAATCTGTCTTTTCTACTCTGCTCTGATTTCTAGTTCTCCTCTGATTTCCTGTCAAAGATTTTATAAGAATCAGAGATCTACGTAATAGAAATATGTTCAAAATTTACATAATAGAAATATTTAAATGCTCAGTCCTTGCACTGCATTAAGTAAGGAAATGTCAAAGAATGGAAAATTTTCTTAGAATGGCTTCAACTTTTCTACATAGTACATATAAACAATCTCAAAATTTAAAAGGAAAATAAGAGACTCATGTCAAAGATTGACGAAGAGATCCAGCTAGCACCTGTACAGATACATTAAGCTCTTGAATCACACGGGCTTTGTATATTTGCATTCGTATTTTGATCAAGACATTAACATAATTATAATATTGATTTATATATTGCATTGAAAATAAGATCTCTTTTCAAAGAGTTATTAGACCTATATTTTGGTAGAGGGCTATATTTAACTTCTGTACCTTTACATTCTGGCAAACTAATCTCATAATCGATCTTGTTTTAAAGTACTTCATTAAAAGTTAATACATTGAATTCTAAAATGGGTTTCATTTCTAAAAAACTACTTACAAACAACTGATAGCACTGGGACAACACCCAATTTAAACGGTGAGTTGCATATATTCTGTATGACCACACAGAATTTAAAGATGAATTCGGATACTCCCCCAAGTCTAGGTAAAATCATAATTGCAGGGAACAATTTCTGTTGTTACCAACGGGTGAGTCCAGTAATCCTGACACTTTCAAAGAAGGTCTCAATAACAAACAGCAAGCAAGCAAGTCCATGTAAAGCAATACGAACCTTATGAACTTAAGGCAAATTTTGGTGCGTGAATTTTCAAAAAAGCTAATAAAATGGTTGTGGCTTTTTTTTTTTGTTTCCATTACATTGCGTCATAAAGCTGAAGTAAGCTTAGCACTATAATGTAGGCAGCCACAGTGGACTATAATGAAACACTGGTTGGATATTCAATAGATGAAGTAAATCTTGATATTTTCTGAGAGATTATCACACAATGATGTGGTAATGACTTCAAAATACACAAATATTTACCACTTGTCACTACTACTTAATCTCCAAAGGATTTTAAATCAAAAAGATAAATTATTAAGAAACACGGATGAAATATTTATCACCATTTGTTAATAATTACTGCTCAGAAAATCACAGATTTCCCCATACTTTTTATTTTGGTAAAAGAAGTTAGGTATTAGACCCTTGTACTAATTTTATTGAGAGACAGTTTGTGCACTTTTTCATTATTCACAAATCCTGAAAATAAAAGAAAATAACAGCCCTGCCAAAAAGTGTTCTATCAGTAACTAACAAAGACTGTAAAGTATAAAATTCTATACTTATTGTGACTCCATGTTGATTAGCACCGTTCTCACTGCTTGCACACACCTAATCTACTAACTGAACTTTGAATTTTCACTAAAATGAATGTACACTCAGACCACTGGAATACAAGACAAGCACCAGTACATGAACAAATTTTGCTATGTAGAAATCTGTACCAATATCACAAGAAAACTGAATACAAGCATGATGTTTTTGCTGGAAGACAGGTATCCTAGAAATATATTTCAACGATTGTCTACAAACTACAATGCCTTCAGTGATGAGAAATCCACATTTAGGGATTCTGACGGATGAGGCATCTTCTTTTACCTCTGAAGAACCTTATTGACTACAAATATCTGTTCATATAGCTGAAATCAGAGAAGCATTGATTTTGGTCGATTTGTTTATATGTACACTGTATTACATTAGCCAATTTCAAGCAATTAATAGTATCTTTGAATAATTTTATACAAGTTACAGAAGCAAAGAAAGGACATGAAGTAAAGACATGAGCAGGTAATTAGATGCAATGTACTCGTAAAAATGGGAAGGGAGTAACAAAGCATCTGTTGGGCAATATGTTACATGATTCCAGATTTTGGTTGTTCTCTTAAAGCTGCTTTTAATAACGTTTGTCTTGATAGTCTATAAAAACTCAAGAGTCTCTAAACTGTGAAACTAGTTAGAACAAGTATTTTTGTTTCTTAAAAAGTCAAAATATTTGAGCCATTGTTTCCTTATCTTACACCTAAAACACTGTCACTGCTGTGGGAACTCTGCAATGCAATTATCAAATGTATTAGATAAAGGTGGATGACACAGTATCCAATTAAAAAATTCCAGATAAATTTTCAGGTAAAATAATCAGCCAGGAAATAAAAACTAAATATCACATACTGAAAAAAAAAATCTTCAGATCTTCACCAACAATGGATTGCCAGGACATGTCTATTACTTGACCTATAAAAGAATCTAACACCAGCAAATTTTGGAACCCTACAAAATAAAAACTTTGTCTGTTTTGCCATTGGAGGGAAGACCTAAAGGCCAGCAGTGAAATGAGTGATGACTCAATATAGATATTAAGCAAGTCAGTAACAGTTGCTGCTGAGGCCTACAAAAAAAAAAAGTGAGAACAAAGACTACGTAGTTTAAATCAAACTTTCCATCTGTTGATCTTCAAGTGCTTTACAGAAGACAGGCAAGTCCTGCATTCCTCATTTACAAGTCATGTAACAAGCACAAAGATAGCGTGTGCAAAGTCACGAGCCAGTCAACAACGAGCTGGGAACCGAACTCACCCTTTTGTTGAAGCCCTGTCTACCCTCCTCTACTTGAGGCTTGCTTTAGGAGCCTGCCTCTATGGCTGTGGGGTACCAGGAAAATATTTGGTGGTACTATGAAGATGATGCGGGAGTCAAAGCCCAGAAAGCTGGGTGCTGAAAATCCCGTTACTATCTGGCTGAAAGAGGTGCCAGATGTACAGGGTATTAAAGGGTGACACTTTTTGAGCTGAATCTCTGCTCGGAGCTTTTCTCTTCTGACTATTTCCTTAGTATTCAGTAGCTGAAAGCACAGGCTGCACGTGACCATGAATGGTTCTGGGCTCTTGCATGAGCCCTGCTGCAGTGGGTATATGAAATAAGCCCTTCTCCAGTAAAGGGTGAGGAGCTGGGAAGAAATTAGTACAAGATCTTGGCTGAGATGAGCTCAGCTTCTCCACTGAACTCTATCTGGTCCTTATTAATGAGATTGTCTCATCGTTGTAAAAGCATATATATGGAAAACTGTATATTATTATTTGTCTTTAATTATACCAAAAATTAAATGACCGTTCGAACATATTTGTTTATAAAATTAAACATATTTATAAGTTTATGTATAAAATTAAACATATTTATAAGTTTATATATTTATGCTACAAGTTGGTTATAGTGTACTATAAAATACAGATGCAAAATTAGACTAAAAGAATGAGAGTCATATCACAAAAGAGCCGTAACAAAACTGCTGAAATTAATGAGACCAACCGGCTTAACTAAAATCCTATGACTCCATTGGGAATTATTAATTATAAGAAAAAGGTTTAGGAGTTCCTTTTGTTGCCATTTTGCCTGAAAAAAAAGGTCATTGCAGTTTGCTTATCAATTCAGAAAGGCTAACTATTTCTGCAACTTTAATTCTTTAAACAGTGAATCGCATTTTATTCACAGAGGACCAAAAAGATCCTTCACTATTATTTCAATTAATAGTACAAAAATACCAAAAGGAATATCTAATGGATGTTGGTAATCAAGTGGCAAGATTCTGAAGTATAAAATCATTTAAAAAACTAATCCCTTATTCAGTATAAAATTATAGGCTGTCATCAGGAGCAGGCTGGCAAAGCTAGGTCCAGATGGGAAACTGGCTGGGCAATAAGGAGAGGTAGGGTGGAAATGATGGGTAGGCTGGAAACGATGGGAACCTAAAGAAAGACATGACTGCTCCCTCTGCTGGCAAGGTTCTCACCTGCTTTAATTTTTAACTAATGAGTAGGCATTTCTTTAATTATTTAGGATCTAGCCAATAAATAATGCAGAATGCTCCTTCCTCAGTCTGTTGCTGTGTGTTTGCACATTTTTGAACTTATGGTGCCCTATTTCACTAGAATAATTTGCCATAGAATTAAGGCTCAAGATGGATATCTAATGGTGGAGGTACTGGCTTTATATTTTAATTGTTCAGAAAATGAAAGCCAAGATTAAGCTATTTAACCATCAAAATATTCTATTTTACAATGTATACATATTTCATATTTAATTTACATATTTCATAGTATTATGATAAAATGCCCATCATATCGTACTGTAACAAGAACTCTTTTATGTAGCAGTAAGATACTATAAAATGAAACATTCTGCAACACAAACATATTAAATTACACATCTTACCAAAAAAGTGCCATTCTTCCATGAGTAAAATTCAAGACCACAGAAGTCAGCGATAATGTTTGTATTAAAACTTAATTAAAACATGAAGATAAGTAATTCATTACTTGATTTGTGATATAAATTAATAGCTGCAGTAAGAACATTTAGAAAAAATCTGTTCTAAGATTTTGGCCTACAACCAGAAGCTCCCAGAACAGGAGGGATCAGCTTTTTTTGCCCACTGTTCTCATCTGAATCCTGGCTGAAAAGCTACTCCAGCTCCCAGCTTTCCAGAAGGCTCCATCCCAGGAATCCTCGCCTGCCATTTGGTTTGCTGATTTTAATCTCACAGGACTTTCTTACAGTGGCTCCACTATGCTGAACTGGCACTTGCTCCTAGAAGTGAGTTATTATTAAACTTGTAGGTCAATTGTGGCACTAACAACTCTTTGGAAGCTTTCAGCCACGGTGTACAATTTGCTGGTCTAATTAAATATTAATTCTAAGTGTTACATTCTGTGGCTAAGAGCTTTTATTTTCCATCATCAGTCTGGAAGAGAAAGAGGTTACAAGGCTAATTTAATCTTTTTTTTTTTTTTTTTTTCCTAGCATTAAAGCTTTACTACACAGGGACAAAAACATCATTAAAGATGCAGTATTCCTTTTTATTATGATTATACAGTAATTAATAGAGCAGGTCTAAACAAAAAGACGTAAAATTAGATTCTGAAATTTCAAGGTTTTAAAATAACACCAAAGTTCATATAAAAATGTTTCTAAGCATACACTGCACAGAAATTAATTATTCAGTTATTTGAAAATCATTTAAGATGGGAAATACACATGCAATAATTTAAATATAAAATAGTTTTACACAAAATTATTGTTCTTTGCTCTGAAATACAACAAACAACAGATAAACCCCATATTTAATGCTAACGGCATTCTTTTTCAAGAACTTGTACTTCTACTTACACAAAAAAAAAAAATGGCATTACTTCAGAAAAACAATATTACCTTCCATTTTCTAACAGAATTACTTGCTTAAAGTAGCTACCTACTTTGCCCTGCATTATTTAAAGTCACTCTTCTAATCTTTAGTTATCAGCGTCCAAATG
This sequence comes from Tetrax tetrax, assembly GCA_009806455.1. Classification (NCBI taxonomy): domain Eukaryota; kingdom Metazoa; phylum Chordata; class Aves; order Otidiformes; family Otididae; genus Tetrax; species Tetrax tetrax. The sequence continues at coordinate 129,108 of WHYT01017688.1, forward strand.
GGCTCAATACATGAGCCTCTTCCCTTCTGCTTCCATAACAGTTGTGTCCATGTCTGGACACTGGGCATTATATTAACTACTTAGTCCAGTAGCCAAAAGATTCCATATGCTTGAACAGATGACTATCTCCATACTGTGATGGGATATTTAACTGTTTAGGTCTAATATCGCAGTTGAAAGATTTATTTCTAAATCTTACGTAATTTGTAAAAGTTTTCATAGTTGTATTTTCCAATTACATAGATAAAATGTAAAATCAAATTGCAACATTCCAGATACTAATTAACTTTTAAAGTTTAACATATTCATTTTGGAAAAGTGATTTTTATATTAAAAGTGTGTTGATGAGATGATTATAAGGATGTATATAGTGTCCTCCTAAAAATTAATATTTATTAAAATGAGAAGGCTGTTTTGGATACACAATTTTAACATACAATGTGACTGTTCATCATCATACAGCTGAGTCAGTTAAAAGACAATTATCATGTGGGTACAAAAACATGCTTCAGATACATATTGTTTTTGTTTTTGAATAGGGTAGTCGTTACCAGATCAGAAGCGATATAGCTAGAGTATAGCCTGTTGGCAACCATAAACTTATTTTATGACACTACGCAATATTTCTAATACTTCTGTAACTTGATTAGCAAATACTATCAACAATAACAGAAATTGAAAACAAAATTACTTACTGTCACACAATTTAAATTTTGAATTGTATACTTCTCTGAGCTTCCTTCTCAATCATAATTTTAAAGATGTTTTTGAGAATGTCTAGAATATCCAAATCAGAATATTCATATCTGAAAACTAGGTGTATAACCCAAGGATATCTGTCATAAACTCATGACTTTCAATATTTCTTCTACAGTTCTTAAATCACATACCACATAAAAAACCCCCAATATATAAAAAATATAAAGACCATTTCATTTGTTTAAGTTTTGCAGAGAATTTTGAAAGCTTGCTTAACTATGACATAGAAACTCCATGGCATTTGATCTCAATACAAATTTCTGTGCAATGGCTACATCATCAAATAGATTTGGAGGTTATTCAGCATTTTACACTTGTGAACTCTCAGAAGTTAAGAGTTCTAAGGCAGGCAATCACTCTTAGCTCTTGTCACAGGAATAAAGATTTCAAATGGTGACAAATTCACAAGCTATAGGAGTTTGCATCTTATGATCCTATATTAGCAATGGATTCTAAAGCACTCTATTGCTTGACTTTGAGTTCAGCTGCTAAATTACTCCGTGTGAACACAAAAGGCCATGGATGTGAAAAGGTTTGTTTCTGAATTTTTCTACACTGAAACATACAGGAACTTATGCACTTCAGTGAATTCAAAGCATCAAAACATTAATATTGTAGGAAATTAATTTTTTAACATACTGGATGAAATAATGAAAAGACCTTGCTAAACAGAACTTCAGACTCTGAGGAGAGGTTCTGTAGCAAGACTTATTCATACTGACTTTTCATTAGTCAATTAATTTCCCTTGGTACTTGCTGACTAATATGGTTGTTAGTCCTTACCACTAATACAGCTTCAAGTTCAAAATAAAGGATGGCTTTAATAAACGTGCTACGCTTTCTCCGAGTGAAAATAATAACCTACTTAAAAAAAAATTACTTAAGTGATACAAAATTGGGAAGAACAGGGACAGAATTACAAATATTACTTAGTATTTTGGGGGAGAGGTGTTTCTGGATTTACCAATGATTTCTAGTAATTAAATTAAAAGATTAAAACACAATAGGAAAATATTTTAAATTCTAACTAAGTGCTTTCGCAAGTGTAAAACTGTGACATTAAAGTCCTTTAAGTCACACTCTGTAGCACAATTTTTTTTTAATTAGGTACTAAACCACACAGATTATCAACATACAGAACAAGAGTCCTGACTTGTTTTTATAATACTCCTTAAATTTAGAAAGTGTAGCAACAAATGAAATCCCTCTTCAGTCTGCCCTCCTTGATCAATGCTAGATTTAAAAAATGGAAGTAATTTTACCTTTTCAAACGCAGTCTGATTTCATAGGCACAATGCATTTTCAAGGAGCAAGAAAAAGACTTGAAAAGTAACCTTCCATCAACTATTTTAATCATACTTGTAAGTATCTCAATATTTATTACCTGACAGACAGTGTAAGATAAGAGTATGCTCAATCAGTAGAAAATATCAATCAAGTAAAACTTGTCACATATTATTTGAATAAAATTCATAATTGGATAAGGTTTTTTTTGTGTCATTTTCTTGAAATCCTCTTCCAGAATAATGTATTCCTATTTTTGTGGTTGAGAAAAGAGAATTTTCTTTTTTATTCATGCACTGTTTGCACTAGAAGTTTCACCAATAAAATACAAAGATTCTGTGTTCTTTAGTGGACTACAATTTCTTTATATTATTCTGAAAAAACTCTGTGCACAACCAATTTTTCAGGATAATTTATGTCTTTTACCAAAATATAGCCTTACAGAAGGCTGTGAAGACATTCAGTGTCTGTTCATTTTCACATTCAGTGAATGAGCATCATATTTGGATAAACGCAATTCAAAGTTACTGCATCTAACGAATAGCTAGGATAATGACAGAGCCACATTGGTGGATGTGTACTACAAAGGGAAAAGCATCAAGAAAAAAAAATACTGTTTAATGTTCCATAGTCACCAATGAGACAAAGCAGACATCAGAATGTAGAAAAAGTTTAAAAACCAATAATAGTATTATTTTATTATGTTACTGTAACAAAGTAAAATACGATTAAAAGATATGTGACTGCTTAAAATCAGGGTAAGGAGGTAGTATAAGAAAAAATACAAAACAATCAGAATACAGAAAAGATAAAATAGGGAGCTTCATCTTATTGTCTCATCAGCCAAGAACAAAGATATAATTTATGAAAAGTAAAAGCAAAATTAAACTTTCTGAAAAGGAAAGCAATCAGGTAGATTTTAATTGTGGAACTCCCTGTCACAGTACAACATGCAAAGTATTTGGCAAAATATGTCAAAGAAACAAATTTCAAACTAGAGCTACATATATTCCATATATACATATATATGCACTATTCATACAGTACATATAAAAATAGAACTAGTCTGAGTTGGAAAGATGTTGTCCCTGTTGAAAACCAGTACTACCAATTTTAAGTTTTATTTCTTTGTCACTGGAATAACTTGTACTGGGGGTTAACAGAGACAAGATATTGTATGAGTCACCACTAAAAATCTATCTTTTCAGGACAAAGCAGGTGAAAAAGGAAACTAATTTCCTGTATATGTTATGTAGAGAAAACCTTCATTAAAATGTGATTTTGAACCTATATTTACCTTCATGGAAATTATTCATGTGAAGAACTTACTTGCAGACCACCTAATTGGTGGGAGTTGCGAGGCAAAAAATAACATAAAAATAACAGAAACAGTAGGTTAGAAATAACAGAAACAGTAAAAATACAGAAACAGTAGGTTAGGGAATCAATGTGGAATTCACTACACCTTGAGAAAAATAGTGTGCATTTTCTCTGCCTTCAGTGCACTGACTTTAAGTTCAACAGAGAAAGCATATGCTAGAACTTATACTGATCAAATTAAATACACATACAGAAATGCTCCTGGAAAAAAAAAAAATCCCTCTCTCATTCTTTTGGAAAGAAAAGATATTTTCTTTACTTTTTTAATCCAGCAAGAAACCTCAGTAACAGAATGGTGAGTAGCTGGGTTGTGAGAACGTGAGCAGCTGCTGTTATTATAACTAAAGGTCTGTCTACGGCTTGAGCCTGAGAGACCACATGTTCGGCTGTCCTCTCATCTTGCCATCCTCACCAATTAACTATTAACATGGAGGGCTGTACACATGCTCTCAGGGGCTCTTTAACAGGCTTCTTGGAGAGTGGAACAACTACACAGCGGGGCTCTGGGAACTGAGTAATGTGGGGTATAAGGAACCTTCAGCAGCTTTGCTCCTCCTAATGACAGTTTTCTCCACAGTTTCGTGCTTAAAGAAGGATACATGAAGTTTAACAATTTCAAAAAAAAATTTAATGCTGTCATTTGTTAAAGACTGCTAAGCTAAGATTCTGGAAATAATTTTCATTTTAAAAAATTCAGAATACTCCAGCACTTGCTGTAAAATAAAAATTAAATTCATGTTAAAATGAAAAAGTCAGTTACTTAAAGAGATATAGTTTCAATCCTAACTCCATAGGAATGATTTATACGGGATTTATAAACACAAAATCAAAATCAACTTCCCACGTAAGTTTGCCACAAACAAAAAACTTCACCTTTCAGTTTGTTTCTTAAAGACACTTCTGGACTACTTCTCTAAAATATTACCATACCTTTTATTGACAGAATATATAAAAAGGAATACAATTAAACCTTTTAAATAAATTGCATGTCTCAATTATGGACAGATAATTACAATGTGGAAAAAGAAGGATGTTAGTTTTACATTCACAAATTCTATTCATTAAATTTTACTATAAACCTTTTTGAAGGCACACTGCCATCTAATATTAAAAAACAGCTAAGTAAGGATATGGAGGTTCACACTGCAAGAGGAATATTCATACACTTTTGATGCCAATGGTAAAACTAGAAAATAAATGCTGTTGCTTTTGAAGCAGTAAGTGCATCAGGTATCTGGATAAATAACATTTGCAGGTATTCAAATACTTTGACAAAATGCAATTCATAAGTGAGAGTTATGTACTTACCTAATATAGGATTTAATCTAACGATAAAGTCATCTACTATGAAAACATTTTTCATAATATGAAGTTTTATCTAATACTTTTTAACTACAATGAAATCAAACTAATACCTAAGTTATAGGCTCTCTGTTCATTGTGAAAAATAAGTTTGTTTTTTTAAGTTATGTTACCACTTGCAGAAAAAAAACCCCATTATCTACATTTTTCCTTTTGCTAAAACATACATTTAAGTCTCCATACACTTTCAGGAAAGGTGCTGTTAGCAGCTTCTGATTTTGCAGTTGGGAAAATTACTCTGATACCATAACTGGTTTGCTCCTGGTCCCAATACAAGGGCATACTAGAACTAAAGAGTAAACCTGTGTCTTTCAATTCCTGGCTTTAAGAACAAGATCACACATCATCATAATGAGTATGACAGATGCAGACAGTGAACTGAAATGTCTTGTATTGAAACTCTAAACAGTGTTCTAAAGGCAGTGGAAAAGTGCATAGGGATGTTGTTAAAAAAATAAAAAAGAGATTACTAGCAGGATTCTCTTTGCTTTTTTTACAGTTTCTGAAATGTTGACAGTTTTTTAAAAAAAAGATGAAAGTATAGAAACACTACAGTGAACTTATGTTTTAACTTCACCCTTTGAACAAAAAGAAGTTTCAAAGTGTCAAAAATTGCATTTATTTTCTTACTATAAACTTTATATTCTTGCTAACTGATGTGTCAACTATGAAATACAGCAAAGACAGCATTCCTACCTGGATAAGGTGAGCAGGCACTGTGATTATGCAGGCTGACAGAGATTTTCTGAGGAGGCCACGGAGAACATACAGAAATTTTGTAAGGCTATGAATATCTTCAGGAGTATCACTGCTACAAATGTCCTCACCCCACAACACAGAACCCAGACTCTGAATTCCTATCCGCAAAATATTCTTTTGTTTTTTCTATTGAAAAAAAAAAGCCATTTGTTATTTTTAAACATTGAGAGGAAAATCTAATATAATACATATGTTAAAAGAGGTACAATATATAGAATTCATATTCATGATAATCACATAGTTCAAGTAATCATAACTTAATCTCAGAGGATCTTAATAAAATGCAATAGCAATTTTTTCACTAACTGGATATCATCTTATGTCAGCTGAGCATGCACAAGTGTAACAGAGCACAGAAACATGAAAACTAATTTGCATTTTGTAATCAGCTAAATGTAAGTATATTCTGACAGAAAAACACCCAAGAATATTATAATTTTTCATGTACTTTGTCTCCTCCATCACAACATGCAAAAGAATCTTTTCTCTCAACTCTGAGAAGGTTGCTGGAGGGGCCTGAGAGCAAGCAAACACAACTTTTCCCTCTATTTTCAACTTTCTGCTCTGTACTTTCATAACCTGACTATTCTGCCTATTCGCTTCAGTTTCATTTTTTCTGCTGCTTCTAAATGACCAAGGTCAGTGGCCTACCTCACCAACGCATGGCCTTCTCGCTATTTAGAAGTCTCTGTAAGCATCATCTACATTCCCATCAACTCCTTCCTAAGGAAGGTTTACCCACAGCTATGGAGAAATGGAGCCTGATGGAGACATCAACAGATTGCCTCTTAAGGACTACACTTTTCTGAAAGTCCTTCACGTGACTGTTTCTGGATCTGCTTTAGTTAGCTACTGGGTACTACAATCTAAGCTGTTTTGACATCTAAAGTCCTAAAAGGCCTAAAGATTGTTTGCTGCCCTGCAGTATGCTGGCAGAGAGCATCCAATAGAGGCAGTGGCTAATATAAGGCCCCTTTTCTGAAGGGGAAGATTATGAAGCCAGAGTTGTATACAAACTAAAATGTCATCTCTCATGACAACAAATCTCATTTCTGCTTATTTGATGTCACCTTTCCTGGTGATCTTTGAGAATGATCTTAGGTAGATTTGCTATCATCAGCTGAGAGAGACAATAAGCACCCTTAGTTGAAAGACTTCCTGTAGAAGGTGATCAAAGATATTTTTCTAGAGTTCAGAGTTCATACTTAAAGGCCAGCTTATATATATATACACACACACATATATATAAATAAAACATTAGTTTAGATAAATAAAAGCTTCCAGGTACTTTTCATTACAATGAAGTGCTTTGATAAACTGCAGATATTAATTTCCACTATCCCAAATTGCAGCTGGAATGAACAGTAACTATCAAGCACAAAACATCACGCAGCTGATCTGGAAATACAGAGGAAAGGTTTTGACAAGACAAGAAGCTACTTTTATAAATACTTCCTTTTCCATATTGGGTAGACAGAGCCTCAGTTGTGAAACACAGTTAGTAACACATGGCTCTGCATTTATCCAATTCTCACAGCTTACAGAGTGAGCTGACCTGCCAATTCGCTACAGTCTTTGTGAAAGCCATATATGCTTTAACTCTGGTGGATTCGGTAGTCTTGTGCTTTGCAGGCCTCTGGGCTTTACTTATGTAAAGTTAACTTTTTATACTACTACTATGAAGAGCTGGATAACAGTACAGGATAATACAACACAATCTGACTTCTCTCTATGGTATTTGCTAAGCTCAGATTTTCAGAGTTTTAAAAAGAACAGGAAAAATAGAAACTAGTCTAATACTATCATAGAATCATAAAATGGCTAGGGTTGGATGGGACCTTCAAAGGTCATCCAGTCCAACCCCCCTGCAGGGAGCAGGGACATCTCCAACCAGATCAGGTTGCTCAGAGCCCCGTCCAACCTGGCCTGGAATGTTTTCACTTCTAATCAGAGCAGATTCATGCATTTCTTGATGTGTGTTTATGCAATAGTACTAAATTAGACATTCAATAAAACTATTATATAATGGATTTTGATCATGTAGAGAAAGTGTTCTGGTATTTCAAAATTTCAGAGCAAACATACGTAAAACTTACAGAAACATGTAATGAGAAAAATATTTTTTCTTATGAAGAACAACACATAAACAGAGAAAAAAACTGTATCAGAGTATCAGTTCTCTTACAGGATAAAGGAGGACAGAGACTTGTTTCACAATATTAAATAACAAGAGTTGTAAAAGATAAAGCTCTTCAAAGACAAGATAATATCAGATGTATTTGTTTTGGCTAGTAACAGAATTTCTACCAGAGTGGAGCTCTGTCAGGCCCATGAGGCCCTGACAAATGGCTTATTCCATAACTGAAATATACGAAAAGCACAAGACTAATACTCTGTAAGAATAAGCCTGCAGTACAGAGTAGGATAACATTTTTTTTTTAGATATACCACTAGATCTTTTATAGTCTCATTAGTTTGGATTTTTTTTTCTTTTTACCTTTTTCACATATTTTTTGTAACAATGTTTGCTTTGCAGTAAGAGTTTTGATTATGAAGAATTAAAATATCCAACTCCAAGCAAAAAAATCTCCCCAACTTTATTACCCTGAAAGTCACCCAACTTGAGCTCCAAAGTATATGAAAAAACTGTTACAGAAATAAAGTAGCCTATGAAAATCCTGTTGCCAAACATGAAAAAACCAAAACAATTCTGAAACAAACAAGTGCTATTCTGTATGACTTAAATCTGTACTCAATTTATAAAAGTTTCATACCTAATGATCAGCAGCAAGGAGTTACCATGAGATTTTAAAACGGATGTAAAACTGATGCTCATATTTCCATGTTACAGGTCATTCAGCTCCTGAATTTCCAAATAGTTCTTGGCAAAGATGTTCAAGTCCGTGTGAACAAACAGGCTACTGCTTTGGTTAACTTCAACCAAACTTTTTTGTAGCCTAATACCTCAAACAGGAATTATTGTCCTAAAGGCCACAAAGTCATGAAGGACAGTCAAAAAGTATTAATCTATGATGGCTAACAGCAGATGGTCCTATAAAACATTAATATTAACTAATTATACTAGGTCCTAGAGGTGCCAGACCATTTTATCAGAGGTTTACTAAATCTCTAATGGTAGTTTTCACTAATTTTCCTAATTGTATGAAATCTCTGTTAGCTGGAGTGAGTCACATTCTACTCACTTTTCTCCAGATACAGGTATTAGATAAAGAGGAGCCAACAAAACCAAGTTGTAAGTCTAAGTATCATTGGCATATTGATGTGAAAGTAGCCAAAAATATCTAAAAGTTTTGCCAGTCAGATTGAACTTTTCCTTTGAATCCAGACCCAATAAGCAACATATTTTTAGACCTCCAGACTAGGTATTTTGGAAGGATTATTCTTCCAAAATGAAGCATTAATGGCATCAGCTTCTGTCATTCACAGACAGTGATTAATGGATCTACTTAAAGTCAGCAGGTAATCTCTTGAAAGTTCAGTATGTCCCTGCTACATTTTGGCCCTTGCAGTTTTCTCCAAACTTCATGAAAGCCACTGCAAAACAGGACCCACCTAAAGAGGAGAGGATTATTTGGAAGGGAAGAGCATACATGCACAAGCTTCTCTGAAGCTTCTGTTATTATGATATACAGGAACGGACACAGGTCCAGAAGAATACAGGCTGGCCCTTACTCTAGAGTCTTCATATCTGGCTACTTAAAAAGTACTTCCGAAGTCTCAGTAAATAGAATAGGATACAGTGCACAGAGAGATGAATTTCTCTTAGATTTGGAGGATAAAGAGATCCAAGGTGTCTTCTGGGCCATAACTACATCTAACTCTGGACATAATTTTGAAGAGGTGTGTATTATATACTGCTTCTAAACGTACAAAATTTGAGTGTGCAAAGGAAGATGACACATGGGGAAAAGAGGAATCCTGAAAGAACAATACTGCTCCATGAAATCATATTCATATCTCCCTCAAAATAGAAACAACTATGCAAGCACTAATGGCTTTCTAGATGGATAAACTGGCTTGAAAAATTACTCTCTTTTAAACTCTTAAAGCTTCACCTTAGAAACTTATATGTCATTTTGCAAAAATACTTCTAAATTCACCTGAGTTAAAGGTCTGGTTTTGCTTTATTGACACTAGTAAGACATTTTGAAACAATGAAGAACGAGAACAAATAACTCTCCATGATGTTTAATTTTTCCTTGCTTGCAATCAAAAATCCCAAAAATACTGACTGTGTCCAACCTTTATTTTCTTTTACGTGTAAAAAAAATATTCAGGAATACAAAAAGGTGCTCTTTTCCCATCAGACCTAACTTGTGCGAAAAATAAGAAACACCAGCCTGATCTCTTCAGGAGCAGGCTGTTTGCTGGCTGAAGGCTGGCAGGGTGTTTGTTTCACTCAGCACTGCTCTTTGCAGCCGCAAGCTCTTGGGCTTCCACAGGACCTGTCACCATGCAGGAGGAGCATCACGGTGCTGTATGTAGGATGACATGCCTGTTGCCATGGCTACCGCAGCGAGTGGGGAGAGGTGCCTGTCAGGGACCAATTTACTTCTCCAGACTGGCACCGCCACCAAAGGGAAGGCAAACTCACCCATAAATCTCAGCAGAGCCTAAACACTGAGCACAAATAACCTAAATTTACACACAAGTGTTCTATGCAGGTAATGTTTCTAAAACATACTGTTAGACATCAATTCCAGTATTATCTTCCCTGCAAAAGGAGATTTTTAACATATTCCACTAGTAACAGTAGTCTTGTATTATATTTTTTGAGGTTCTCCAGCATATATATTAATTAATTTCTACCATATTTACAATCCTATTGTACAACAATAAAGATAATCACCTATCAATTAAGCATCAATATACATACTTTATTAGTTTATTTCCTTCAACTCCAAAGAACTCACGTATTACTGAACATGACAAAGAATAACAGATAGGGCACTGCTCAAATTAGAAAAGGGCTTTCAGTCTATGTTGTTACACTTAAAATGTTTTTGATTACTCACAGTATGATTTATGAAGAGTACAGAGATCTTCAGAAGTCTGGCAAGCTGTTTTGATTTGTAAAGTTGAAATAGCATTTGTATTTCTTTACTTGTGTTTCCATGCTGGCTACACAAAAACTGTTTGTTTAACATGATTGTTGGTGACATGGGCAGTGGGATAGAGTGCACCCTCAGAGAGTTCACTGATGACACCAAGCTGTGTGGTGCCGTCGACACGCTGGAGGGAAGGGATGCCATCCAGAGGGACCCTGAGAGGCTGGAGAGGTGGGCCCATGCCAACCTCATGAAGTTCAACAAGGCCAAGTGCAAGGTCTTGCACACGGGTCAAAGCAATCCAAACCACAAACAGGCTGGGCGGAGAAATGACTGAGAACAGCCCTGAGGAGAAGGACTTGGGAGTGCAGGGAGACAAGAAGGACAACATGAGCTGGCAATGTGTGCTTGCAGCCCAAAAAGCCAACCATATCGTGGGCTGCATCCAAAGAAGCGTGGCCAGCAGGTCAAGGCAGGTGATTCTTCCCCTCTACTCTGCTCTGGTGAGACCCCACCTGGAGTACTGTGTCCAGTTCTGGAGCCCCCAGCATAAGAGGGATGTGGACCTGTTGGAACAAGTCCAGAGGAGGCCACAAAGATCAGAGGGCTGGAGCAGCTCTATGAAGACAGGTTGGGGCTGTTCAGCCTGCAGAAGGGAAGGCTGCGGGGGAGACCTTATAGCAGCCTTCCAGTACCTAAAGGGGGCTTATAAGAAAGATTTACTCTCTATTTACTTTGCTTGTTATTTTAACAATGCTTAGAAATAGAATAATAGAATAGTTAGGGTTGGAAAGGACCTTTAAAGGTCATCTAACTTGTTCCTTGCTACTTTGTTCAAGATATTCTTGAGCCACTCTTGAAAATTCAGAAAACAACATGATTCTCCCCCTCTACTCTGCCCTGGTCAGACCCCACCTGGAGTACTGTGTCCAGTTCTAGAGCCCCCAGCATAAGAAGGAGATGGACCAGTTGGAGAGGGTCCAGAGGAGGGCCACAAAGATGATCAGAGGGCTGGAGCACCTCTCCTATGAGGACAGGCTGAGAGAGTTGGGGCTGTTCAGCCCGGAGAAGAGGAGGCTCAGGGGAGACCTGATACTGGTCTTCCAGTACCTCAAGGGGGCCTACAAGAAAGACGGAGAGAGGCTGTTCAGTAGGGCCTCTTGTGATAGGACGAGGGGTAATGGGTTTAAAATAGAGGGAGGTAGATTTAGATTGGATATTAGGAAAAAAATTTTCACAATGCGAGTTGTAGAGCACTGGAACAGGTTGCCCAGAGAGGTGGTGGATGCCCCATCCCTGGAAACATTCAAGGCCAGGTTGGACGGGGCTCTGAGCAACCTGATCTGGTTGGAGATGTCCCTGCTTCTTGCAGGGGGTTGGACTAGATCACCTTTGAAGGTCCCTTCCAACTCTAACCATTCTATGATTCTATGATTCTATGAACATTAGCTAGAGGATTATAGAAGAGTATGAGAGTCTTCAGTACCTGAGGATCAGAGCCATCAAACCCCTCCTGGTAAATGACCTTCTGAATGGAATGAAGCAGCCTTGCATAAGCACTGTTCATATTACTGTTGGTAAGAAGAAATAGTTTAGTAACACATTTTAGTATCCTCCTGTATGTCTCTAACGGATGTATTAAAAACAAATATAAGCAGGTGCATCTGTCAGTCTGAAAGTGTCATAAAGAAAAAAAGTGTCATAGAAGAAAAAACCCAAACCTCTTTGAATAAAGGTGACATTACAAGCAGTTGTGATTGCTTCATGTTAACTAGTTCAGCGCTCAGACATTTAGTGAAAACTAAAATCTCTCGAGATTAAGATAACTTAATTATGTCAGGCTCACTTAAATCTAGAAGATTAATGATTTAGTGTATCAACTTACAGTTGAAATCATTACAGCTAAACTACTAATCTTCTACAACTGACAAAGATCTACTCAACTGTTTTTCCAACTATACCTAATCAATGCCCTGATGAACAGAGTTGACTTTCTATTACCAAAACCTTGCACACCTACGACTGCTACAACAATCAAAAGCAACAAAAAATGAGAGATAACATTTTCACAATTAAGAAGTTTGTGTAGTGGATTTGTTTGGGTTTTTTTTTTAGTATTTTTTTTTCTGATACTGCACCAGAACAGAAGATAAATTCTGCTACGCTACGGTTCCATTTTCTATCCATACTCTACAGGTGTTATTGCTGCTTTATTTCTTTATTTGCATAACAGCAGAATTGTGAGCTATAATTTATTCTCTGTATTGTTTAGAAAAATAACATTTTTTTTAAAAAAAAATAAACCAGTGGTGAAAAATAGATTTAAGTAGACTTAAAATCAAATGAAAGTTCATCAAATCATCTTGTCAAAGTCTTAAAAGGTCTGGTTCCTGCACATCCAAAGCCCTTCCTCAGATATCCATCCTAGCCATGCTCTCCAGTCCACAGGCTCATACATACAAACGGCAGAAAGTCCTAATTTTTACTTTAAAAAAGCAAGCCAGTTGTTCACTTTTGAAAGAGATCTATTGTTTTCTTAAATCTACAGCATACTGGCTTGTGTCTCTGGACTTAATATAGGTTCCTCACTGCAGCTTTAAGTTTAAGCCCTTCTGTCTTTTCTCTCTTCAGCATTTCCTTCTAATCTCACTAATTGCCATCCAGGGTTGCGGATTCAAACGTTCTTGTGTACTTCTTGGGATATATGACAGGTTATTTTGAAAATTTTGCCTCTAAAAATATTGTGGTCTGATAACAGCCCAGGTTGGAAGAGACCTTGGAAGATCACCTGGTCCAAACATTAATTAAACTATTTCCATTACTTTAGTAAGATTCCAAAATGTTATCCAAATGTATTTTACTAATGAATACTTAAATAAATCCAAATAAATTTGTTTTCATACTTTTGCATAGGAGAGAACACAACTTTTCTGAGAAGCACATAGGAGTTGCACACATCTCTCTTTTACACCATTAACTCAGAATTAACTCAGAATTGTACATTTCCTTCAAGAAAACAGTATCAACCCAAACCCAACCCCCTTAACGATATATTTAAGTTATAAACATCTACAGCCAAAAGTCATATAGTCATAATAATTTTGAGTTTGTTGGTTACACAGGGCTACGATTTCTTCCCAGTTTTGCCAGAGCTGGAGAGAATCTGCAGCACTTCACAATAACCTGAAGCATTAGCGTACCCTTTTGGATATTCCTTTCTCCTTTAAGAAAAGATAGGAAAAGATTCCCTTATCCTTTAGGAAACTGCTGATCACCAACATCTGGAAGGAGTTTGCAACTATCTTGTAGTCACAGCCACATTACAGTATGTGCAATACAAAAAGATGACTGTGGTCTTCATCACTGCAATGTAGCACTTTCAAGTTTGTGTATCTATAATTATTTTGCTTAGGAGTATTACCATGCTATCATAGGGATGTCAGAGAAGATACTGCTATCACAATACTTGCAAATTCCTGATTTGTTACTAACTTGCTTTTAAAAGGTAGTGGATAAAAGAATAAAATAACTAAAGCACGAGCAGAATTAAAAGATCCAAAAAAAATTCCATCAGAAAAAATTTGTAGCAAAGAAAGAATTAAAGGAAATAATGTAATGCACATAGATTTTTCTAAAATGTAAAAATAGGTGTTCTTCTACTTCAGGCTAAAATATTAATGGCTTACTTGAATTTGAACCATGCTATGTAAATAAGGACATAAAAAAAATTATGGAAACACAATTTATAAAAACAAGTTGTATTACCCTTCTGGCAATGTTTGTCATAATATTTAAGGAAGGAAATAAGATAGTTTTTCTTTTCTAAGTTCTAGTCTTTTTTTGGCTTGGTTACTAAACAGCATTTAATTCTGATAATGAGTTTAAACAATTCCTTCTTTGCTCTTTTTTTTTGTTTAGCAATTTAGTAATGGATAAAGCAGGAGCTGGCAAGAAGGTATCCTGGTTACACCGGAGCCTCTGACTACTCTGTTGATAGTTTCTAAGCAGTTAACAAAGGGTAGGTTATCAAGGGTATGACAAATAGCCTTATTATGTATAAGGAGACCCCATTAGCCAAGACAGTTAAACGTGTTTTATCTAAATTTATCAGTAAATCTAGACTCTAGATAATTTTTTCTTTTCTCAAAAGCACATCATTCTTAAGGTAAAACTTATGAGCATGATTGAAAAACTACAGCTTAATTATTTCGCTTGACCATCAAACTTTCTCTTTTGGTAATTGCAACTGAACAATGAGGATAAGATGGTAAGCCTTTCTGCAGAGTTATCACAGAGTATATTTCTGCCTTCCTGTTAAGTACCAGCTCTAGCAATGCAACGAAAAGGACACCAGAATATCCTAGCAACAACAACTAGAAAACAGTTGCTGTCAGCTGCACAACCTCATTAACCTGGTCCCAGCTTTAGGGCCAGGACATAACTGCCCTTCCCTAACATAAAAAATCATGAGATAAGGAGAAGGCTTATACCTTCTTTTCGCACCAAACATCCAGTCCCATTTACTACTTCCTTTAGGAGAACAGACTTCCCAATCTGTTTAAAATTAATGTTTATTATTGGACAATGAACTTCCACCCATCTTGAGTGATTATCCAAAAGGGGACCATGTAATCTAATTTAGCCATCGTGTACCAGAATTACAGAAAGGAGAGCAAACGCAGTACTCCGTCTTCCGCTGTGAAAAAGCATTTACACACACATGTGTACAAAAACACAGGAAAAAAAAAGAAAGATTGATCCAAACTTTTAAGACGAACAAATTATCTATATTTGTTTATGATGTAACCTCCAAATCTGATCTTTAATTGCAGGGTAAAAGGCCAGTCAATAACTCAGTTCTGTCTAATCAGTCAAAGAATCTCCTTTCTTTGCAAGTCCACAAAGAAGCTAAATGCTTGTGTGGATAGGAAGAAAGGGACATAAGTATAGAATCATAGAATCATAGAATGGCTAGAGTTGGAAGGGACCTTCAAAGGTGATCTAGTCCAACCCCCCTGCAAGAAGCAGGGACATCCCCGACTAGATCAGGTTGCTCAGAGCCTCATCCAGCCTGGCCTTGAACGTTTCCAGGGATGGGGCATCCACCACCTCTCTGGGCAACCTGTTCCAGTGCTCTACAACTCGCATTGTGAAAAATTTTTTTTCTAATATCTAATCTAAACCTACCTCCTTCTAATTTAAACCCATTACCCCTTGTCCTATCACAAGAGGCCCTACTGAACAGCCTGTCCCCATCCTTCCTGTAGGCCCCCTTGAGGTACTGGAAGTCTGCTATCAGGTCTCCCCAGAGCCTCCTCTTCTCTAGGCTGAACAGCCCCAACAGTATAGACATATAATTTCTAAAAAGAGACAAGAGTTTCTGGCCCAAATAAAGCCTATACATCTTATCCTGCAAGTGAAGCACTGTAATTATCTTGCAATAGACATTAGTTACAATTACAGACAGTTCACTCACTAAAGAACGGTTTAAATAAAACAGGTTTCTTAACATGATGCTAGAGAATTAGAAGCACCAAAATAATTTGGTCATTTTTACAAATACATAGTTCTTATGCCACAAAGCATTATGACAAAGGACCTTGCTCATTAACAGATGCAACACTGTTTTTCAAAGGATTAGAATCATAGAATAGTTAGGGTTGGAAGGAACCTTCAAAGGTCATCCAGTCCAACCCCCCTGCAAGAAGCAGGGACATCTCCAATCAGATCAGGTTGCTCAGAGCCCCGTCCAACCTGGCCTTGAATGTTTCCAGGGATGGGGCATCCACCACCTCTCTGGGCAACCTATTTCAGTGTTCCACCACCCTCACTGTAATTTTTTTTTCCCCGATATCTAATCTGAATCTATCTCCCTCTATTTTAAAACCATTACCCCACATCCTATCACAACTGGCCCTACCAAAGAGTTTTTCCCCATCTTTCCTGCAGGCCTCCTTTAGGTACTCGAAGGATGCTATAAGGTCTTCCTGGAGCCTTCTCTTCTCCAGGCTGCAGAGCCCCAACTCTCTCAGCCTGTCCTCCTTGTAAAATATATGTTCACTACACTCACTGTTTCTGTTAGGAGAGCATAAGCTGTACAGGAACGTGGAATATATTACTTCTCTTGTATATTTTCTGCTTTAACTGCACAGTCTGTTCTTTGTCAGTACATCATTGACTGGTGAAAGAAAAACAGCAAAGGATTGTTCTTGTTTCTCACTCCTTCTCAAAGAAAAGAAGGGTAGTGGAAGAGAACTGCTCCAAATTTCAAGGAGGAAAAATGAAACCTAAGGACTCCCAAGTGAGTCACCCTCTAACTGAAAAAGAAAGGGAAAAGTAGGGCTGGTCAAGAAGGTGAATTGTAGGTGCATCTAAGTTACAGGTTAAGCACATTCTTTGTGGAACATTAACTACACATAGAAGTAGCAGGTCTCTACCAGGAAAACAGGAAAAAAAGGACAACACTTAGGGAATGTCTCACTCACATCAGTATATACGATAATTTAATCAAAAAAGTACC
Source organism: Tetrax tetrax (assembly GCA_009806455.1). NCBI lineage: Eukaryota > Metazoa > Chordata > Aves > Otidiformes > Otididae > Tetrax > Tetrax tetrax. The sequence goes on from WHYT01017688.1 coordinate 146,241, forward strand.
ATAAAAGTTATACTGAGCCTCTAAAATCTTTCTTGACAATTATTAGCTTGCATTGCAGAACATATAGCTTGTGACCTCAGTGCAGAATGTGTATGTCGGGTTAGCTGCACCTTCCACAATGGTGACATAATTTAAGGTGCCTCTTGCAGTGGCTGTAGTTACAGCACTATAACAAATTATTTCAGCCTGAAATTAAACCACACTGTGCTCTGCTACATTAAAAATATTTAGAATGGATCATGCTAGCTAAAATAATGTGGAAACATTTTGAGAAGAGGGAAAAGTTTTTATTTTTTCTTTTTTTTTTTTCGTAATTCCTAATTTTCTGTGGCTTCTGATACTATAAAAAGGTATCACCCATCAACAACAATACCATTTACTTACAGAAAATTATATACTAGGCAAAACTATTCGTTTACGCTTCCTCCTCAACCTCTGTATTAGTAACAAAAGCAAAACATTCTCAGATTAAAAAAAAAACACAACAAACCCACACCACTGATTTTGTTCTGCACTCCTACAAGATTTAAGAGAAAATTTCATTCAGAAATATCTCAACTGATACATATCTTTCAAAGTATACTCTTTAGAAAGTCATGCAATTTTTTGCAAACGTCGCATAATACATAGCCTATTAATGTAAATTATTTCAATAATGAACTATTCCCTTTCTTAAAAATGCCTCCTTATTTTTGAAGGATTTGCCAGCTTTGATTATTAACATATTTTCTGTCAATCTTCCTTTGATAAATTAAATTGAAAAAATAATATTTTTAAAGATTTTCTGAATTTTAAGTAATTTTTGTAAATTTCTTTCAGTTCCTCCCAGGTCATCAGTACTTTTACGCATTACTGTCAGCCTAATAGACTACAGAGATTTCTAAATGCTGTATAGGTAGTTAGCTTTATGAACCAGGTGGTTTTTTGGTTATGCATCTAAGACCATACCCTGAGAACTTATGTTTAAGAAACTATATCCTCTAAGTGGAGACATGCTAAGTAGCCATGTCCACGCTCCTAGTCCTCTGTAAACCAGAGTAAAAGTGCTCAGCTCAAGCTCTCAGCGAGACCTTTGGGCAATCAAAGATGAAGTCTAATACAAATTACTGACTTCTACTGGAAGCGTTAACTGTAACTATCATACCACTTTCCTTCAACTCATTGTCTAGTTGTAAGAGAACAGAAATTTTTACTATTTTATGGTACACTGAAGTTATCTTTAGAAGTCAGAAGCATTGTATTGATTTTCCAAACAGTAATGCCAGCAAAATAATATCCTTTCCCTCCCCCTTTTATAAACTTTTAAAAATGAAACCGTCCTGACAGGATTGTGAGCTTGTTTTCATTCCTTGAGAAAGGAATGCTTCCTTCAGAATTTCATCACAGTATTTGTAAAAAATACAGTACGAGCCTGTTGGGTTTCTGTAAAAGCATAAATGTTCTGAGAGCAGCAAAATAATTGGTAACATTCATACTTAGTACTGGATTTAATACACTGTGACTAATGTGTATTAAAGAATCACAGAAGATAGGGATGAAAAGGACCTCAAGAGGTCAGGTAGTCTATTTTCTTGCCCCAAGGCAAGATGAACTACATCTAAACCATCTCTGACAGATATTTACCTCACTTGTCCTTAGAAATTTTCAATGATGGACAATACTCCAAACCTGTGTCTGCAAGGCAACTTCTTCTCATGCTAATCATTAGAAAAATATCTCCTTATTTCTAGTCTGTATTTCTACTGCTAGTTTACTGCAGCCCATTACTGCTCATCCTACCTTCATCAGACAACAGACTTACTATCCTCTGTATGTCAGCTTTTAACGTGCTTCAAGACTCTGCTTAGATTTGTCTAAGCACTTCTACTCTTCCATCATGGGCCATACATCCTTGTTCTAGATGTATACCCATCTTTACAACCTTCCCTAACTGATCCAGTTTTCTTGAAGGATGCTATCAAAAACTGGACAGCCTTGTTATGGCTGAGCAGAACGGAAGTACTTTGCATGACTTCCACATAAAATTCCAGTTTATCACCTCCATGCTTTTGAAATTATGCTTTTCGGTAGCATTAATCACATAACGCTGTTAATATATTTTATGTTCAAGATACTTTATAACCCCAGACCTTCTTCTGGTAACCTGCTACACTGTTTTATTTGTTCAATTAATTATTCCTACTAGTATGATATTTGGCGTGTCTTCACTGAATTCCATATAGTTTATTCCAGATCACCGACCTAAATTTTCTTGACTTCTAATTCTATTACCTAATCTGCATGCAATTATTCCTTCCACTTTTTTCCAAATTTGACATTATGACTGCAATAAAGATACTCATTGCTTGGGATATGTATCAAGCCAAATTAGTACTTGATTACTACCCAAGCCTGGAATAAAGCCTGATATTTCACTCAGGTTCAACTGTGACTCAGTGACAGCTTATTTAGAAGATGAGGATTTAACAATCAACAGGACAAAAAGAAAACTGCCAAACCAGTCTATGTTCCTCCTTTGATGTGATAACAGACTTTATCAATGGAGAGCATCTCCTGTTTTATTTTAGAGCGTTTTGACTCTATCCTGATTGAATATCCATAAGCAAGCAAATGAAACTACCCTAGAAGCTTAAAAATAGATTGTATTATTTTTTTGGTATTTTTCAGAGCACTGATGTTATCCCACAGATGTCTTCACCTTCTCCTCTCCTTAAAGACAGGCATTGCTTCGGCCTTTTTGACATTGTGGAACCTTGAAAATTCTTTACATTTTACTGACGAACTTCATTAGCTCCCAGCTTGAAAACATTTATGTATATTTTAATCCTGTCTTTCCTTACGTAAATTGGATAGTCCAATTTGCTGATATTAACTATGCTATGTGCAAATCAATTTGGGGATCAGGGTAATGGGAGAAGCAGCTTTTCTCCACTTCCACCATTTTTTAAGAACTCCAGTTATACAACGTGGAAGAACAGAAGCTGAAATTCTAATTCAGTTTATTTTTCAAATGTGTGTCAAAATTGAATGACTGTAATCACAGGAAGCTTACATCTTCCATTTTTCTACATAGAAAGAAGCTTTATTTCAGAGGATGTAATTCTGAAAAATTCTTCTTCCCACCTTGTCTTAACCTTGACCTAGTGCAAGTTTTTAATACCGGGACAGCCATATAGTTAGTGCAATTAAGCTCAGAGTCATGAGACGTTCTAGTTAGCTAGAAAAAAGACAGAAAGGGAGTTAATTGCTCAGTAACAATATAAGCACTTGCAAGCTATCTGTCAGATACACTTGTGTTCATCCTCTGTGGCCCTGCTACTAAAAAAAAAATTATACATAATATAAGAATAAAGTTGGTTCAAATATTTACTATAGAAAGAATAAAATGTAAGTTCTCTGCTTTCTCCTGGTTTTTTACATGGCAAGAATTTACAAACCAGTGACATTTGATCATGTAATACAGAAAGAAATTACAAAAAGACTTGGCTTTTGCTTTTCCAAACCTCTAAGAAAGGTGCTTCATACTGTGCTTTTTTCATAAATCTCAGTTTTCATATTTGAGTGTATTGCAATGAAAATTCAATCACAATAAAGCATACCATACTACTGCTTCCAGGATTTGGCCATAGACACTGAGATCTATAAAACTAGATATTATATAAATTAAGTGACTAGGCTGAACAAAGAGATTGCTAGCCTGTATTTGATGTATGACTTGACTTGAAATGTCTCCAAGAAAGATACAATGGACGTGTGTGCTACAGGCTAATATGAGTCTTCACTACTGTCACTCATTTTCTCTTGGTCCTCCTTAATTCATTACTGACAGACATAAACTATAATAAGTTATTCATTCAGAGGAGAGTTTATGAATTTCTCTGGAATTAGGGGTGTTGTGTAAGACATAATTAGTGATTGTAATTCTATTCACAGAATTTGTATTTTCCTTAGGTGAAGCTGTAGGATGTAAGAAGGAAAAGTCACACAATAAACTAATCTGATATAGCATTCTAAGCTATGTAGGTCGAGGACGGCCTGTCTCCTTAGCCCTAAAAACTGTACAGATATCTTCCTAAGACTGATAGCCACCTGACACGCACACCTCCGAAAGCTGATGGGGCATGGTGCTCAGGGAGTAGTTCACAGACAGACAGTAACAGTTTTCCCCACTCCCCACACTCAGCTGTCAGTAGGGCTGGACTGAACACGCAGCTGTGTCCTAGGCTGTCCTAGTAATGTCTGCCTTAATTGTCCCTGCCAACTTGCTTCCTCCCACAGCTGAGGAGTCAGTATACCGAGCTGTCTCTGCGCCACAGCAGCTTTGCTGCCAGTCATGGCATGTAGCACTGACAGGAGAACCACAGCCGAACTGCTTGTGAGCCACGCATAGCTACGAGATTTTGCACAGCAAGTGCAGATGCAAACATATACTTTACTACTAACATGCAGACAAACTTTGAACACAAAAGAGGCACATGGAATTACCACTCACCATGATTTCATTTTAGACTGTAAAGACGATTCTTCATGAAGGTAAAAACTGTGCCATTTTATGGACTGAAACAGCTCTGGAGACATTGTTTTAGAAACATCATAATAATGGCCAAACTTTGTAGATGTTGTTGGGCTGGCCTGTGGAAACAACAATACTGATTACAATAACCTATTAAATTATTATCTGCCAAAAGAAAATAATTAACTAACAATACACTTGAAAGAAACCTCTGCTTTTTTTTTTTCCCCATTGTGTAAGTATAAACTTCAAGTAGAACAACATTATAACATTTACTACCAAATTTTGGTTGCTTTGTTGACATCCTATAATGTGAATTTTTCTCACTGAATTTAACCCTTACTGTTCCAAGTTGCATCACCAAACTCCAGTCAGACACTTAAAATAAAAGCCCAGATGTATGAAATGTGCAGACCAGGATGTGTTCCACCCATCTGATTTTTCAGTATCTAGGAATTATACCGAGCTACAGAAACATTTTCAGTTGACTTTTAAAATACAAAATGTTCTTGCTGATCAATAATTATGGTTTACTATAACGAACATAATCTTTTAATCAGTTCTCAATTTTGGGAATATAAAACATCATAAAACTTCAAAATTTAATATACCCTATAGCAGGAATTACAGATTTTGAATATGTTTTGCTAGTAAACAAACAGAGGAAATTAATGCATATTTTTGTTCCACATTAATGGAATTCAGCATGCAACCTGCAACATTATTTGAATTATACATGTAATGTTAAATAAACCTAGATTGTTATAATATGCATTATTCAAGTATGCAGTAGTTGTCTGCTACAGGAATTGAACAGTTTTTGCTCTTCATGTAACAATCAATTTGCTTCATCTCTTCTGCTACTCCCATTAAAAAAAAAAGGTATCCTGAAAAAACAGTCAAGCAGAATAAACCTCAGGGGTAAGTTAGTTTCTTTCAGGGAAGCAAAACACTTGGCTCAAATGGAAACGACCATATAGTACTTTTTAATTTAAACACTGTAAAGAAGGAACAGGTACCAAAGCAATAATAAAATTGATTTTATGTTATGGCACAAACCCCACTGTGCTCCTGATCAGATTATCTCTCATCAACTCTTCTAACTCTTTTGAGGAAAAAGAAAGATCATTTGGAATAGCAAAAGCAGTTTTGTAATACAAGTATCAATCAAAACCACAGTATTTCTAACTGCTAAGACGCCTGGACTGAGAAAGGTGCTGGATCCCAGACCTTTAACAGCAGCTTTGCAGGTCAAAAGAAAGATCACCTATTAGTTTATTTTGAGGACAACTACCTAAGCCTGGACTGTTTCTGAAGTGTGCATTGTACAATGCAGGAATGTGCAAAAGTATTTCAAAGTAATTTTTCGATCTCCCAACTCCAAGACTTACTGCTAAGCTGAATTCCCTATAAGAGTCAAAAGCAACCTCACATAGTAAATGATAAAGTATTAGAATAAAATGAAATATCTCAATAGTTGTGAAGGTAAGCTAGAAAAGGTAAGAGCTGAAAGTAAATGTTGAAGATATATTAACATTCCAGAACAGAGTGCCTTTTGAAAGTCGTTCTGGAGAGAAGTTTGGACTGATAGGTAAAATAAAACGCTATTTCGTTTGAACTTAAAAGCACAGAATTACTTTTGAAAAGTGAACAGAAATGCTCTGAATAACTTCAAAAGTTTCTCAGTAGGTTCTCTAACAACATAGAACATTTTATAAAAGGATTTTTCTTTTAAGTAGGCCAATATATACACATTATCCACTATCTGATACGAATAGTCTTTGCAACAACTTCTGCTTAAATTTCAACATCTGCTATTCTTGCTATATACAGGAATGATGATAGGTATACTGAATTATTACAATAATGAGATGCAAATAATTTTTCGTGTGTTGAGCAATAAATTATTTAGTTCCAACCCCAATTATTACAGGGAGCTTGTGGTTTTCATAAACCTTGGTCTGGCGAATAAAATAAGCATTACAACAGTAAAAAGAAAGAATACAGACATGTCAGACATGGCCATGTATTTATAGTTAGCTTTCTGAAAGCAATCATGCTATATATTGTCACTATTTTATTTCATGCTTCAGCTAATGAAAAATATATTAAACTGTTAAGATTAATTAGAATAATTTAATTTAGAGTAAATATTTTGAAATTATTTGATTAATGGATGTTAGGCCTGATTAATTATCAGAGAATATAAACTGCAACAATAATACACTATCTTTCAAAAAAAAAACCCAAAACAGAATAACCAAACTAAACCCAAACTTTTCATTAAAACAAATAATTAGTTTTTAATTTAAAAAACTCACAAAATTGCTCATGTATATCTAGTCTTAAGAGGCAGATCAGGTTTACTCAAAAAAAGACAGAAAAACACATTCTCTAAGTCAGTGTTCAATTTATTTATCAGCACCTAATTTTTAAAGAAGTCTGAGAAAACACATTAATCTGTCAAAATCTAAATATTTTTAATGTAAAATGTAACTTTATTTAAAAGGAGGATTCTGAAAGCAATTTAAACAAGGGCTGTTCTTTGGCCTATAATCTATTCTTTATCCGGATTACAGATCAGAATGTTTTTACTGCAATCTCTGCCAGAGCTCATCTTTTTATTGTGTACTTCCAAGTCCCCTTAATGTTTTAGAAAGGCCTTGACTAACTGAACTTTGATCTGATGTCTTCATTGAGAAAAGCTCCAGGTTGTCCATTTCAGATGCAAATCCTTACTGAGGCCCACTAGAGTTTCGTAAAGACAGCAAAAAAGAAGAAACAAGAAGTTTCCAGGATCCTCTTTGAGAATCCTGAGGCACATTGGTGTCCTTAATCCACCCTGCTGCATGGATTAAGGTAGGTGATAACCCCTCTTGATTCAAAAGAATAAGCACAGCGCCTACAAACTGGGTGGAGACTAGGATTTGGCTATAATAAAACACCACGCAATAAAAGCTCGGTCTATGTCAGAAGCCTGTGAATAGGCCTCAGTGTACTGCATTCCCAGGCTTAGCGGGGAAGCTTGCAAAAAGCCTACCTGAATCAAGTAAGCATGAATAATCTGCCTTAGCAGAACGACCATGGAGAGCGCGAAGCAGAGACTTTCCATTCCTCTTAAGTTTGATCTGATAAATTTATTAGTGGATTGGAGGCTCAAGCCTGTTCTTTCCCGGATTCCTGTTTTGCACAAGGAGAAATACACTAAAGTGTCAGTGAGCAGAGCGTGCTTTTATGCTACCGTCTGCTGTTAATGTTTCTAATTGCAATACTAATGTGCTAGAAATCTCAGATTTAGGATGAATCAAGGCAGAAAATTGATTTCATGCTGTGACAGTTTATATATTGCCCCAAGAACATGAACAGTTCATTCAAAAAAAAAAAGAAAAAGAAGAAAAAAACACACTGTCTTTCATTGCAAAATAGGCTATCCATATACTCCAAAGTTTAAATAAAATTAACCTCCGATACAGATGAAAGTAACAAACTGGTAAAGGCACATCAAGCACAATGCAAGCTGTTACTCTGTCAGATTTCTAAAATATCAGGTTTTTTTCTGATGTACAAGGTAGGTGCAATAGGTAAAGAGAAACTGATAGTTACGAAGAGTACGAATATGAACACCACGCATAACGACAAAAATGAATTACACAGCTTGTCTATATGAGGTCTAATAAATGGGAAGAGAAGAGACGAACTATTAACAAAAATCTCTTTTATTACTTAGAAATAAAAACAAATTTAGGCATAAAAAATACTATAAAGTTGCCTTTTACTCAGCACTGTTACTTCATGTAAAGCCAGGTATTGGATGGAAAAGTTTTCTGCTAACATGTTTAGAGTTCTAGTTAACAGCAAAGCTACTTGAAACTATTGGATAGTAGTTGGTGAAAATGTATTCGTTTACTAGTTCAATCAGTTTGGAAAACACGCCTTGAAATTTTATTCAATGTTATTTTTTTTCCTGCCAAAAGAAAATTTAAAGAATAAATCACAAGCAAAATTGTTAATTCCATGATAGTACTAAGTGTATTAAACAACCAGGGTCCATAAGGCAACATCAGATTTTTCCTCAATTGAGCATATTTACCAATCAAATTAACTTAGCACAGAACCAAAATTTTATTATAACAGCATTATAAAATATTGAAAAATACAAATTTCAAAACTATTTTTTCACTAATTAGAACATCCTGAGGAATTTTAGGTATAGATGGCTTAAGAATTAGACATTTACTTGCAAATTTAATTTTAAAAATAAATGTAACATACATATAAAAAATTTTGTACCGCAACTATTCAGAATGATCAGCATCCAGTTCAGAAAGCAACAATGATAACAATGGAAACACTCCACAGAAGACTGACCATTTTATTCTATCTTGCATAATCAAATGCCAATAACTGATGACAAGTACATTATGTATTGTAGAGAAACACTGTATTAGTAGATGAAGTGATTACTTCTACCAAATTACAGAGGATGAATGCACACCTAACTGGACTATTTATATGTTTTTCTATTTTGTTAGAATATCAGCACACTATTTGTTAATGACATGCAATTGTTTCCATATCGATGTACAAGGAATTCTGCTAGATTTTAAAATGGACAAATTATTTTGGGGATGGTTCAGAGTGGCACAAGCAAGTTCCACAACAATAAAATTGATGAGATTATATGATTACCCTGGAGGTTGTTTGATTTGGCATGTCACCATATATAAGTCTGTTCTGACACAACTATATAGCCATGTCTGTGCAATTTCACAGAAAACCAAACATGCCAAGCCTTGTAAGATCATTTTGTCACATTCCAATTATGTTTTTTAAGAATACGACTGAACTTACTAGGCAGTTATGACTACATGTAAACTAGAATTTATAAATGTAGGCTAAAATGTATAGATAAAAGAAGTTTTTTTTGTTACAAATAGTAAAAAATGATGTATTTTTATTAAAGATTGATTGTACCATTAGATGAAATAAGAAAGTCACCAGTCACAGGAGATATATTACTCACAAAACACTAACAACTGCAAACTCCAAAAGACTGACCACTGGGCTTCCTTCTTATACTCTTCCTGCACAGTGATTAGTTTCTAGTGACAGTGAAGCTGCTATAATCTCAAATGCTTACTTTAGTTGTTATGCACATGGATAAGCAGGTCAACAGCCTGCTTCACACAGTACTTTCACTACAGAGATCTAGTAAGTACTGTTGATTAAACCTACTTAAGAGATTTGCGCACAACTAAATTTGGGCAAAGTTTGTAAGTGACTGAATTATTCAAACTTTCATAAAAAGCTGTTTCAATTTAAAATATTCACTGAAAAATCCCATGGTACTTTAACTTTTATTACTATCAAATTACTATTGTCTGTATTAAGTTTTACAGTTCCTGCAAACTCTCAAATTCCCTTTCTCTCTGTATCTCTAGTAATTAAAAAATACAGTGATGTATGATAATTTACCCTGAGGAGACAATCCTGTAACACTGTCCATTAGCAGTTCTGTTGTCTAGATTCTGTTGAAAAGCATTTGCTCCACAAATTCATTTTGACTGTAAAAGGGAAAAAATATTAAATACTGATTACCTCCACTTTTGGTAAATTCTGGTAGCGCCAGGCTATTTTCATAGAATCCTGAAAATCTTCCGACTTCACAGATGTTGCTGCTTCTCCCAATTCATTTCTGCAGGTATCATCAAGCAAAGGGGCTGGAAGTTCCTACAGGTGGAGAGTGAAAGAATGTCAGTTATCTAAAGTAGAAATGACAGTTCAGATTTTCATGCCCTCCAAAAAAAAAGTTAGCTAATACAGTTACCTTAATATAACAGACAATTGTAAAATCTATAACAAAACTTAACTGGCTTCTACTAATACTGAGTGTGAAAAAAACCCCATGTAACTATTATGGGAAAAATGAATGATAGAAAAATAAGAGAATGCAGAACGGAAATATCACATTGTATACCATACTTTACAGAAACAATACATCCGGAGCAGCATCCATATTTCTTTTTCAAAAAAATCTTTCTTTCAAAGTTGATCTCCTAAACTATTCTATTTCTCAGAAGTTTCCTGCATAGTCAATTTAAGCTTATTTTATAAGACGATTTTTGTTAGCTTCTGTAAATCTTTTACAACTATTCAACAGACTACAATAGCCTATATATACTGGCTGAAAACAATTGTAAAAGGACGGTTTGCATTTTCTTTTTCACTAAATATTAGGCATGATCTCTACTAATGACAGATACATCACGAGCACAAACAAGGGAGCAAAAGGAAGGGGCAAATTTTTAATACAAGAATTTTTATAAGTTTCTAACACGAACATTTCTGGCTTAAAAAAAAAAAAGAACGCATTGTACAAAAGTGGACTTACTCTTCTATGACGACAGAACTGCATTTTTGACTGAGACCCAGATTAGGAATAGTGTTTTATTACAAACTTTCTGCTTTCTACCTTTGTTGCACTGCTGAAAAAGTAAACAGCACAGGGGGGATAGGATAGGATAGGATAGGATAGGATAGGATAGGATAGGATAGGATAGGATAGGATTCAGAATTTATGCATTGGGCTTCTACATCTACTAGAGGAATGAAGTGCAACCAAGTTTTCTGATCCAACTTTATCACCCACCTGTGCAAGCTGGAGGGCATAGGAACTCTTTAGTTGCTTAAAATAGATCAGGACTTATTTGAAAACTAAGTTTTCATTAAGAGAAGAAACTTGAGAGAAAACTGAGATGCAGTCTCGAGGGTTAAAAATATAGTGCTGGCCAGTATCTCTGTTACAAGTTATTAGGTGTGAAGACATACGAGAAACAAAGTT
>WHYT01017688.1:157614-176337 GCA_009806455.1 Tetrax tetrax
AAAAAAAAAAAAAAAAAAAAAAAAAGAAGATGTGAAGGAGCTGAGCAGGGGCAGAGAAGGGGAGGTGCGAGCCTTGTGGGCCTTGCAGGCGTCACCCTCTGGCCTCCCGCCCTGACTGGGCCCAACTTGGCCCTGCTCGGCTGCAGGAAGTGGAGAGGAGATGAGATGTGAATGAGATGTAAAAGGATCCTGAGAGGTGTCTGCCAGCCTGTTGTGAAGAATTTTTCTTGTGAGAGGAACGGCTGCAGACGCCAAGGTCAGTGAAGAAGGAAGGGAGGAGTAATGCAGCTCCTGGCCAAGATTCCCCTGCAGCCTATGGTGAGGACCATGGTGGAGCAGGTTGCCCCCCTGCAGCCCATGGAGGCCCATGGAGGAGCAGAGATCCACCTGCAGCCTGTGGAGGACCCCACACTGGGGCAGGTGGATGCCTGAAGGAGGCCATGGCCTGTGGAGGGCCCGCTGGGGCAGCTGTTCTGGAGGGACTGCACCCCGTCGAAGAGATGACCCACGCCCGAGCAGTTTCACAAAGGACTGTGGTGCGTGGGTGGGACCCCACGATTGAGCAGGGGAGGAATGTGAGGAGTTCTTCCCCCAGTGACAAAGCAGCAGCGTAAAAAAACATGTGATGGACAATAACCCCCATTCCCTCTTCCCCCCTGTTGCTGCTCAGTGGGGAGAAGGTGGTGAGATAATGTTAGGCCCAGGAAGAGGGAGGGGTCGGGGGAGGTTATCATGTTCTCTGTCTCATTCTCCTGCTGTTTTTAGTAATAAATGAATGGTTTTCCCTGAGTCGAGTCTGTTTTGCCCATAATGGTAACTTTAAGGATTTCTTCCCATCCCTATCTCAAACCTCGAGCTTTTTTTTTTCCTTATATTATCTCTCCCTGTTCTCTCAGAGGGTGGGTGGAGTGAGAGACTGCGTAGTCTGGTCCCGATCGGGGCTGAACTACGACAGAGATACCCACGAAACACTGAACATATGCAGAGTTGATGCTGACCATAAATATCTAAATTGCTTTTCACAGCTTTACGTTGGCAGATACGGTACAAGCAGACACACACTGAAAGATGACATCGAAAATTTAAATTAATCCATTTTGGGTTTAGTATTATGTTAATTTGGTATTAAAGGACATAAGAGAGAAAATCTATATATAGTTCAATATGTCATCTTATGAACATGTGTTATTTTTGTTTCTTTAGTGTAAATTAACAAAACATCTACAATTATTGACAGAATGAGAACAAATGTTTCTAATTTCAGGAGTGTTGTTTCTGTTTCTTTCAGTAGTTGGTCAGTACATCCTCTGAGATAAAAGGTAAAGGAAGCTACAAAAACTTTTATATAGTTACTTCAGTAAAGTTGCAGGAATAGAACTGTACATATGTGTTTCAGCAGCTAATCAGAAAATGAAAACCATACCTTTGAGCAAATAATTTTATTTTCTTTACTTCCTTTTTGCAAATGAACGATAAAAGCCTGGTACAGACTCTTCATGAGAATGCTTATGTAGAGTTAAATTTACAGATTTCTTACAGCTTAGTTAAAAGATACACTTGTATACAATAAACTCAAATTACTACAGTTGTGAAACTTGAGCTTTATCGGTAGGAAAGCTACACAAAGATCACAGAGCCACAGAATAGTTTGGGTTGGAAGGGACCTTCAAAGACCATCTGGTCCAACCACCCTGCAAGGAGCAGGGACATCTCCAACCAGATCAGGTTGCTCAGAGCCCTGTCCAACACGGCCTTGAGTCTTTCCAAGGATGGGGCATCCACCACCTCTCTGGGCAACTTGTTCCAGTGTTCCACCACCGTCATTGTAAAGATTGTAATTTTAAGTTAGTATTTACAGCTTTCATTAAATTTACAGATTTATAACAGATGTTTCAGAAAAAAAAAAAAAATTTACTTTTGTTAAAGTTTCCTTATATCTACCCAGAAAGAAAGTAGGGAAACTTTCAAACCAAAGACAAAGATTTATGACAGATGGGAGAAAATGAAAACAGAACACTGTAATGAAAGTATAGAATATAAATACACCGAAAGTATAAATACAAACATTAGCTGACAAGCGCACCAATGCATTTCACTATATGCAGATACAAATTATTTGCATTTACTTCTAAGAGCATTATATAAATGATTTTTCTCCAAAAGAAGAAAGATGTTACTTTTAATTTCTCATTTTATAACTCAGACATCCACAGTAAAGAGTTAGTTCATCTTATTTTCCAATTAAGGTGCTGTTTTGAAAACAAATCACTGAACAATTAAACTATAATGCAGATTTAATTTTCTAATACAGTTATTCATAGATTCAAGCTGGCTAAGGTAAAAAGGTCTTTCTTTTTCAATGAAGAGCTACGGATACGTGATCATTTCAAAATATTGCTCAATTATAGTAATTAAAAAAATAAATAAACACAACGTTCATTTAAAAAGTGAGTTCTGTAAAGGAATAATTCCACAGGCCAAAACAACATTTCCAGATATCTTTTCCTTTCACTCACCAAACTCACCAAGATTAATTTTCTCCCAGGTACTACCTGCAACTTTTTATAATGGTATAGGGTAATCTCTGTTTTTCTCAGAACAATTGCCAGCCACAGTTTGGAAAAGATCATTAAATCCTGCCTAAGCATTTAATCAAACTCTCTGAGCTTGCCCCTATTTCAGATCCTACCTCTGATATAACCAGATGCTACCTCATCCTGCTGTAGTACCACTGGGCAGCCTTCACAGCATCCGCAACGCCGAAATCCAGAAAATAGCATATTTTACCATTCACCTTTATAATAAGTAAAGAGAAAACCAGCACCAATATTTTCTTAAAGCTATTTAATATTTTTCTCCTCTGGAATCACTGCAAATGGCTGTGACTTTACTTCTGGTTCATTGTTATTATACAATAACTGGTAAAGACAAATCTGAGACATGGATATTTAACTATATACATTTTCTTTTATATAATCACACATATTATATGTTTTACACAGAGACTGCATTTTATGCTAAAATAAAACAGAGGTCAAGAGAATAAGGGGTGAGAGGTTCTCCAGGTATTACTGATAAAGTACAAGCTACTTCAATACCCTCATGTAACACTGAAAAAAGTTCCTGCCTTGCAGTCTAACACAGCACAAAACCTCCTCACATGGCACTAGATGGAAGGAGGACATTAGCAGCTGTTGACACCCGAGAAGCTCAGTTCAAAACAGAGACAGACACACCATCAGTGCAACACAATTAGGCACTGTGGTACGCCTTAACTGCTGCTAAGAATAAAGCAGATTAAGAGATCAAGGAAAAATGGTTTCACCTGAAGCTGATAAAGATTTTGGCTGCCAGAGATGAAAACCTGTCTAAGCATCCATCTGAAACAGCCTTTTTTTGCCACTATAGTTTACTTTTAACCTCTGACATAATAAAGAGATTTTATTCTGACACAATAAAAATTTCTAAGATTATAAAATGGTTGTTTAAACATGACTAAATTCATACAAAGCAAGATGAGAAAACCTGCGACTCATTTCCGCAGCAGTTAGCGCACACATCAGCTTAGGTCTGTTTTGGGCCATCTTGTCCCTTGCTGCCTCACAGAAGCAACCAGGAGCACCTGAAGAACTCTCTCATACCAAGTGCAACTCTTGTCTTCAGCTGCTTTTCCAAAATGCATTTACCTAATAACTACCATGCCTAGCTGAAGAATATGTCTCTTAGATGTATAACGTTCTTATCCCTGTGCAAGAAACATGTGCATATGATGCCCTGAGACTTAAGACATTTCTGGGGCTACTAGGTCTCACAGCCATATAATTTTCTATCCTAACAAACACTTAATTCTAAAGCAAACATATCCCGAATCATATTCTTGCATGTGGCGGTTGTGAACTTCCTGGCCTCTTCGTAGGCTTCGTATATAATGCACCTGCAATCTGGAAAACATAGCCTGCCTTTGGAGCTGCCTGGTATTTTGAAGATCAATTGCTTGAGCTTCACTTGGCATATTAACTTGGTTAAATACATTCCAAGGTGGTTGTACTTAACCACAAATAGGAAACAAAATTCCAATCCTATTCATGGTCTGAGTAGATCTGTAATTAGAACACATTCTAGATAAAAATGAATTAACACAACTAATAAATATTGTTTATCTGTAGATTTGCATCCTAACTTTATCACTATTACTCCAGCTTCTGTTTACCCTTGTTTCCCTCCCATTTACACTACACTGTATGAAGCAGAGGCAAAATATGCAGTTGCTGGCTGAAGGTGTGTCTATGTTGACTAGAAACCAAGATGCATGCGTTCATTAGCACGGTAAAAGACTTAAATATACAGAGGTGATAACTAACGTTTTTCCTTAGGATGTACTGATTCATTTATCCCAGTCTAATTTAAAAAAAAAAACAAAAAAAACAAAAAAAAAAACCCCAACCTAGATCTTTGTATAATCACATTTGGAAAGGGAGAGAGCTTAAAATTGGTTAGTGAGCTTGGGGAGAATTACAGAGAAAGAACACAGTTATATAAACCTGCTTTATGGGCAATATTGAAAATAGTGAAATTGAAATGATCCACACGTTTATTTTTATCTTCATATTATCTTTTTATCTTCATAATAACTAAAACTGGAATAAAAACCTTTCCCCTCTTCTGACACTGCAAATTAAATGCTATTCTTTGTTTCAAGGAAATAGCTCTTTCCAGACCTGACCATGCCTGGGTGATACAGAGCAACTAAGTGAGAAAAAGTCTCTAGGTGTCGTAACACAGGTTTATTCTCAAAGATAAAGGCTGGCAGGTTGGATATATACTTCACAACTCTTCACTGTCACGGAAGGTTTCATTACCATCCAAGAACTACATAGCATTCATTAGTTCTCAGATTGTTCTTCAAAAGAGAAGGAAAAATTAAAAAGTTATGGAAAGGATGAAGCAGACCAGTGACCAAACCAGCCACAGAACACAGGCTTCTCCTGGCACAGCTGTACAGAAACTGAGCTGAAAACTCTACAGCCGAGCACACATGGGGAGCACGGGAGGGCATGGTTCCTATGAGTGACATTTAAACATGGTTAAGCCTGGGCTTCTCCTCAAAATACCTGGGTGTGGCAGATTCAAGAGCAGGGCTTCAGCACAACTCCCTTGCTCCCAGATTCATTACAAATTGAGAAACAAAGACATTAGTTTCCAGCAGTCTTAATAACTCATTGTTTATGTTGGAGAATCGTACTTCTCTATCATCTATAAAAACCACTTAAGTTCTGCTGAAATGATCAGAATTTTAAAAGGGATTTGGGATTGTGAGCCTATTTAGGATTAAATACATTTATATTCTTAACATCAAAATCAGACTTTCAGAAGACTACAAGACTATCAGAAAGTTTAAAAGTTACTTCCAAAATTTCATCCAGAATTTGGAAATAAAAGTCTTTGTTACTTAAACAAAAGACTAGGAAAATGAGAGCTGATTTCTTAGCCCACAATATCTCTATTTAACCTATTTCTGCTTAAAAATATCTCAGCTCCCACATCATATAGCTTTGAAAGGCTATGGGACTGACAACTTTGTGGCATCAGTGTGTCAACTCCTGAGAACTGTTACATTCTCCCAGGCTAAAAAAAGACAAATCTCTCATAAGCTACATAAAAAACCCAAAGCACTACCAGTGCATTAGTGAAAATAAAAAAAGGAAAATATATGGCATTTCCTGGGGTCAACTAAAATACAAGTCTTTGCTATGCAGCATGAATACACAAAAAGGCAGACAAGTGCTAAAGTTACCAAGTGCGGCTTGGTTGGGGCATTTGTCTCTGTCTGGAGTGAGATCAAGAAGCAAGTTCATTGCTATGTTCTAAAACAAAAAACAAGTTGGGGAAAAAAATTGTTTTCTAAACCACTAATACTAAATGACAAAGCAATTAAAACAATTTTGTTTCCTACAAACCAAGCCTGTGAAGGTTTTATTGCAAACATGAAATAATTTCATTAGAACATCTTTTATCTTTGTAACAAAATTATGTACAACCCATAGCTGCTAGCAACCCAAGTCCTTCTGTGCTTGCTGCTACGTTACTTTCCTTGCCTTGTTTTGGCAGACGCACGAAGCAAAATCAGATTCTAACAGTTTGACCTCTCTCACTTCTTATGTTCTCTAGGGGATAATAAAATCCAAGACACAATCCCACAGCAGTTAATGAAGCTTAACCTCACACCCTCTTAACTACCAATGCATTACACCAACTATAGGCATCATACTCCTCTCTAAGCTATTTTACAATGCTAAAGAAGTACTACTGTGCTATTATTTCGCAACATAATCCAAGCTGTATGTGAAATCCCTCTTATATAAAATCCTTTGATCCTTACAGGTTTCAATAACTGTATAATGAAGAGTACTTAAGAATTTTAAACACTATCTATTTATGTATCAGTAAATATGCTGTTCACATGGTTTTATGCAACTATTTGTTAATGTAATATCATCACAGATATAACTAAAGATGTGAAATTTGAAAAAAAAAATTAAAGGGAGTATGATGCATTGTTGATCTCTAATTGCAACTATATTTAAACAGTTTAAACTCACATGAATTTAAGGCTCTTTTTCATTATGTTAATTTTTAGTATTTAAAGGATACCAGATGGTAAGTCAGGAAGGGTAAATATTTTCTATTCAATAATGTATTATATAAATGTCAGTTTAAAGGGCCCTGCTCCCAAAAGGGGGGAGGATTCTATTTTGATTGTAAACACTTGTGAAGACAAGGTCTATTGTTAAAGAACACAAATGACTGGATACAGAATTTTTCTCCTTTCAGTGGCCCTTGTACTACAATTTAGTTCCATCTCCAGGTAAGGCTGTTCTACAGAAATTTTTCTTTGACATTCAAAAGGACCAGACAGATGTCAACACAAGATAAATGAAAATTGTGTGAAGAGAAAAAAGGAGGTAATATTCCCCTTTTTTATGAAATAAAAAGGTTAATTAAAAGTACTCTGAGAGGTATTTTCTTTAACCCATGAGAATATATTCTCTACTTCACATACATAGAAGTAAACCGTACAGTCAAGTCATACTGCTATAACTTCCTCACATGAGACTGAAACCCAGGAATGCATACAAGGAGATTAGATGATGGGTTTTTTTTTATTTCACTCTTCCACCTTGGGCTTCCAGGTTCCCAATGGAATGGTCATAGAGGTAACACTGGCCAGAGTCCCACAGAGAAATTGTTGGGTTTCTGTTTCCCAGAATATATAACGACCAGTAAGTCTTCCTCTTGAGACAAACTTTGCATAGGCTCCACAGTAAAAGCAACTTAACAGGGAACAGTCTTTATTGTCAAGATGAGCTTGTAACTGGAAAATATAATCCAATTTTCTCTCATAAAATCTTTTGAGAATCAGTTCTCCCCCAAGGTCTAGATAAAATAAGTAGTCAGGAAAAAAAAGCAGAGAAATCCTTATATAGGCAGTTTAGGTAGTTTAGAATTTTAGTGCCAAATCTGAAGTAGGAAAAGTGAGAAATACAGAAATGTAGCCATCACAGAAAATAGGAGTGGTTTTTTTGTTTGTTTGTTTTTGTTGGTGGTGGTGTTGTTTGGTTGGTTGGTTTTGGTTTTGTTTTTTCTTTTAAGGACTAGAACCATACCTTGACACTAACAAGGAGAATGTGTGCAGAGAACTAAGCTGTTATATAGTTACTATATTTTTATGGCTTCCAGAAGTCATTTTGGTACCCAGCCTATCTTGGAGTGGATGTAAGCCTGTTCTGATTTTGGCTACAGTGAAGTTCAAGAAAATATTCAAACCCTTTGCTTACTCTTTCTCACAAAAAGCATAACAGTGCTTAAGATTTCCTGTGTAATAAATGTAACCATATACTCAAACTTATATGTTCCACGCTTGACCACATACACTATATGAAACTTCAAAATAGCTGGCATTAACTTTAGAGTACTGAATTTTAAAAAAAGCCACTAAATACAGCAAAGTTAAGGAAACAGATACAACATCTTATTAGTTTCTCTTTGTTTTTAAGCTTGAGCACATGAAAGCCTTTTAATTTGTAATCTAAACTTAATGAAGTATGGTACTGAAAACAGAATGTTGAGATACAATTTTGCCTTCAGTCATTTTATTATTTAATTAGTTTTCCATTTACCAATGCAATTAGTTTTATTCAATGATTGCCCATCGAAGTATACCATACTATTTCTTATATTATATACTATTCCCAGTATTTATGCCCTTATAGTAAAAGGTTGTTGATTGTTGAAGAATATAGATTGAACAGAAATGCTCTCAAATGTTGAAAATACTTTTTAAAAACCAGCATGTGTATAGTTCTGTAGGTTTTACCAGAGGTGTATAATTTTTCAGCCTTACATCTTAATGCCAATTTCCTGAAGGAGCTTTGACTACAAAAGGCACGAATATGTTTTCAAAGGATGATGGATAAATTGGTGGGTGGTAATATAATATATCTTAGGCAGCTGATCAGGGCTTTTTATCCTCTGCTTGTCTTTTAGTTATACACAATTTCAAGATAATTATGGTCTATAAGAATGTCTTTTCCCCTTCCTACTACCACCAATATTTGTCTTGGTTATAGGTTCAAGAAACTTCCAATCACATCACAAAATTAAAATAAGGCAATTATGGCATCTCAGCAGAGAACTGAACATATAAAGATACTGACCACACAATATGGACACAAGACAGTTAAGGAACTGCCTTTATGTAAAACACCAGTTAATTACAATACTACCTATAGAATACATTGAATCCTTACTTGAATTTTACAAAATAAAAACCAAGCATAAAATGTATAATTGAGGTTTATATGTATTATACCTATGTTGCTTTTCCAGCAAAGAATACAGTCAAATCAGATACTGAAAATAAATTAATTACTAATCTCATTAAATAAAATGCAACGTTATTCAACAGTCAGGTATGTTATATTAAAATCCTGACTTAGTGGAGACATCCAAATCCCAAACAAATCATTTTTGTGACAGCTGAGGTTTTCCTGAAGCCCTTGAAAGTCCTCTCTTTTTAAAATTAAGTGAGGCAGTTGAAGGGAAAAGTCCTCTACTTCTGTGATTTGGAGACCTAACCATGGCCAATGTCACTCTTAGATCAACTTTTCCAGGTGAGGCAATAATGCTTTTTAGGTAACACATACTTGTGTTTCAAGAAATGCCTAAGCCTGCCAAGTATGAAAGTACAGAATTTTCTAGCTTGATGTCTGCCATATTACAGGGTTACTTCAACTGAAGCAATTTCAAGACAGCAATACAAATCAGAGAAATCAACTCTATCGTGCTTTGTCTTTTAAGCAAAGGAAGTGTTGAATAGACAAAGTAAGAGGAGAAAAGCAACACTACCATGGAGTTACAACAGAGGAATGCAGTAATATTACCTAGTGTCTATCCCTGACAAGTAAGGAAAACTTACTTCAAATCAGACAACAGAGCTCAGTAAGTCACATCAAACTAACCAGAAACTCAAACTGATACGAGAGGGATAGAAATATGTAACAATGTCCGTTGAGCTAGGAAAAATATGACATGCTATGAACAAGTGACTCAAAGCTAAATGAAAGAAGAATAAAATGTATGGTAGCTACACCATTTCAAGAAATTTTAATACACTGCATAAAGATATTAATTTGAATAATTTAATTTTGGTGAGAAAAACAACCCCAATGATTATGTATTGCATGATCAAAGAGTCAATGACCTAATTATCAGTTATTTAAAAACAAATATTATTTTAAAATATAGCACATTTTTATGCAATTCATACTTCACAATCAAATTCTAACCTATTTGTTTAGGCTACATTCTAAGCCACATGAACAAATGATAAAAATTTCACCCCTAAATGAACCCTCTTTAGGTTCAAGATCATTAAAAAAAGAAGATTAGATTTTTCATCATCACAATAATATAATTTCATTAAGAATACCCTTTCTCATCAATACTGAAGATAATATTGAATAGATAAGGCATAGGATCTACCATCACTAGGTAGGAAAAAATAAAAGTAATAATTTCGATCAGAAAGAGTCTCTGAAGACTCTTAAGGAAATAGCCAGCTTCACTTGAGGCAGAAGTAATCGGTAAATTATATGTTACTTTTGATACGAGAAAAAAAAAAAAGCAACCTTAGAAAGATATAAAATATTTAATGAAATTTTGTAAGATTATCCTCACGCTTCAACATTTTTTTCCAGCGTTGATCAGGCTTTTTTCCTTATATAATTTCCTTATAAGGGGAACTATTGGTGTTTGATTAGGAGCTCACTGAAGTCTGAAAGGAACTTTTCTATATGACCTAATCCAAAGCTGACCATGTTTCCTAGTAGAAAAAAAGATAGTCAGAATTAAAAGTACATGCAAAGGAAGTTATAGAATCATAGAATGGTTTGGGTTGGGAGGGACCTTTAAAGGCCATCTATCCAACCCCCCTGCAAGGAGCAGGGACATCTCCAACCAGACCAGGTTGCTCAGAGCCCTGTCCAACCTGGCCTTGAATATTTCCAGGGATGGGTCATCCACCACCTCTCTGGGCAGGTAAGATGTTAAATGATATTCTCTTTTCTATAGGAAACTATAATAAATATCTACACAAGTTGTATGCTGTTTCCACCATAATATATTGGAAACAGCTTAACTACTCTTCCCAATAGGCAGGTGGAAACTGTACATGGTTGAGTTTACTCAAAGCATTCAACTAAGCCAGCTAGTTTGTCTGGTTTTCATCCGTAATCAAAAGAAAGGATAAGTAGGCTCATACCCTGATTTGGCTTTGGGAGGATCTTACTCCATTGTCTGTAGGAGGTGGTTAGCAAGCTAAATTTAATTCATGCATCTGTGTAAATACTCCAGCACTACCCACCACATTCTTCTGAATCACCAAGAATAATTAATTTCTTACTACATACCATATACACTTCAAAATGTATGTAAATTCATAAAGAGATTACAGTTTTAATTGTCAAAAGCAATGAGTCTTCTTTACCTTTAAGATCTTCTCAGGATGCTCTTTAGCAGAAGCAACAAACAAGTCATGCCCACAGACAACTCCCTCTGCGAGAAAATACTTGAACAACAAACTGGAGTAACGGTTGTATTTATCTTCCTCTGTGAAAACAAGAATGGTTGAATTTTTTTTCTTTTTTTGTTAGATAAATCACCCATCTGTCTCTTCACAACAATAGAAAAGCCCTCTTTTGGTCTACCCCCTAGAGTATATAATGTACAACAGAGATAACAGGTAAAATATTAATCCAAAGCTTTACAAATAATGTTTGGCAATACTGTATTCCTAATTTTTCAAGCCAGATAAATAGTTCTCAGTCATGTACTTGATTCTTAGATATGGATGGGATACAGCAATAGTGCTACCTTCCTAACAAGGTTTCCTGTAAGTATCAACGAAGATTACGGAAATCATGGCTTAATGGGAAGGGGTTTTGTTCATTTGGAAGAACTGTGTTACTATTTATATTCTTAATGCTTAAGATATTAATCAACTTGCTTAAAATATATACTAATTGATGCTTTTCAAAATTTAATAATATTTGGCATGCAAATCTATATAAACGTGTAATTTCTTATAGAGACATTCTTACATCTGCATTTCTTTCAAAATTGTAAGAACCACAAAAACAGGCAAAACAAGTGGATATATTGAAAAAAACAGACAAATTCCAATGCCATTTTTGAAAGTCATCCAAAGCAAAATCACAAACATATTCAATGGACACATGAACTTATAGCTTAAGAAGTGAGACAATACTTGTTAATAGACATGGTGAATGCGCACCTACTGAAATAAAAATACAAACCCGCACTGACAATTGAAATTCCAACCACCTCTTATTTTCTTTTTTTTTTTAGGAAATACAAACAATAATAATGTTAATGCTAGCAAAAAACATGCCTAGCCATATAACCACCTGATTAACTGTCCAGTAAAATTTTAGATCACGTCCTTTGGAACAATGTATTTCTCACATTTATTTAGAAAGATACCTGAAGTATTCTGTTTGGGAGAACAGTAAATGCAAAAATGTAAGGTTTCACTTTTTCATCTATTAATCTGGCTGCTGGAAGATAATATACAGGGATGTTGTAGCAGACAAAAGCAGAGATAGATTTTCTTTATACTGAACCAACCAGACTCTCAATCCATTCTTTGTGTGACCTGCAAACAATTTAATCTCTATTATGAATCACATATGAAAATATTACAAGAAAAATCACAAACCTATAACAAAGGCCAAAACCAAGAAAGCTGTCATTCATATCTAACTTGTAAAAAATATTAAAGAAAGAAAACAAAAAGAATATAACTTGGATATGTACCAGAATAGTATGTTTTGGAGCTTAAGAGTAAAAAAGGACCCATGAAGTGGAGTAGGAAGAAAGGCAGAAAGGACAGGTATACCAAAAAAGGAGAAAAAACACTAATAGCAATGTGGAAAATTAAGAAACAAATCACAGAAAAACAGTGTTGCACTGCTGCATTCCTGATATCATACAGAAGTACTGACACTTTCATTGCTTAGATTAACAAGAGAAAGAAATTCAAACTACAAGTTTTCAAGTACACTGGAGAAGGAACAGTTCTCCCAGATATGTTCCCCATCCTCCATGGGATATTGGGCAAAACCAGAACCTTCAACTTTTTGACTATTTTTTTTTCCCCAGATAAATGGTATACACTTAAAATTTCAAAAATTTATTTCTTTCTTCTTTCACCTTTAGAATAATCCCTAAAAATCCCTAAAGATATAGCGACAAGATTACCTACTTTGTTGATAAGGAGAAATATTTATTTAAAAGTTTCCCTTTCATTAAACCCAAGAAATGCACTAAAAGTGACTCTAAAGCAGCATTTTGAGATAGAGAAAAACGCTTCATAACACAGAGGCTAAGATAGGAAATTCCACAAAACTGGACAACCAAATAAGCCAAAGTGAATACAATAATTACACCACTATTGCTACCAGTATTAGCCATTGATATATCCACCTTACTGCAGAGCCTGAGGGTTTTGAGAACTCAGATTCTATTAATATAATTTACCTTTGATACTGTTAACTTGCTTAGTAGGACATGCTAGACTTCTAATCTACTTCCAGTAACACATTTATCTTTTTAAAAAATAAGTCTAGTGAAAAATATGGACAGATCAGTATCAGGAAAAGTACAGTACTGACAAATACTTACTGTTGACAGCACTGGGCTCCCTATTAAAATTTCAGCAGGACTAATTTCCAAAAGGACTACAGAATTAAAAAATGCAAAAGTTTGTGGCTCTTAATTAAAGTTTGAAGCTCTTAATTAAATATTTAATATCGTTCACTCTTGCATGCTTAAAAGGCCAATAACTGTTACTGAAGAACTGTTTTCCTAGTAACTCAGCTCCATACCTTTTGCTGTGACTGAAGATGTAGATCCATGTATGATATTAGGATGGAGATGAGACTCAATTCAAATAAAATTGAAGCACTACAGTTGCAGAGGCAAAGAGTAGAACTGACACTGTCTGAAGTTATTAATAAGTGTTACGGTCTTATTTTGTAAGTATAGTCTTTGGAGTCTGCTTAGATCTTAAACTGCTTCAACAGGAGGAAAAAAAAACCGAACCCATAGACAGAGTAATTCTCTCTTACAACTGGAGTCCAGTAACAAATACAGCTCCTGCCCCCTACATATTGGTGCCCTCTAGTTATTTATGCTTTGGTTGCTTTCTGCAATATAATTGGTAATATATTATTCACAGTATATTGACTTTCATGTGGTCATCTCCGCCTATGAACCTCTCAACTTAAGAGCCAAGTCTCCCTAGAAATCAAAGCGACAGCATAATATCTACTTATTAATTTTATTTTATTTTTAAATGAACCCACCAAGCCTCCCATATAATCACATCACTGCAGCAGAGGTCAGTGGAGGCAGACAATTTTGTTAGACCTCCCTCCCTTTGAGCAAAAGAGGAAAAGGAGGACTAGTCAGGTGCTCTGAAAGGATCCTCAGCTGTAACATTTACTTTATCCTTAGTGAATCAAAAATCTTGATTTCTTTATTTTTAACTACAGGTTAAAGTTCACAATCATTTGAGGCACAGAAAACACTGACTTGTATTGCATATGGACAGGATTTAACTGACATTTAATGGAGTATAAGCCAATATCTCATTTAGTCCAAGTATTTTATGGTTTGTGTATGTGCATACAATATAGAGTCTTTCTGGTTCATAATTTTTGATATTAACTATTCCTTAGAAAGTAAACAACATGCTCAATTTTGAAACTCCATAAAGCATGGATAAATATAAGAAAAGGGATGTTGATGATTATTTAACTAAACTAAGAGGAAATAAGGCTGTAGTAGATAAGAATTTTTACTCAAATTTTATCTGAAATGCTGAAATGTTAAAACAAACTATGGAAATGAAACAACGGGAAACAGGAATATAAACCCTTTTAGTAACCTACCCAAGATTTATTTGTAATATAATAGGACTAAAGAAGTTCTTAGACTGCCATCCCCTTCCAAAACATATTTTGAGAAACAATAAGGAATTTTCAATTTAGCGAATTAAAAACATTTACATTGAGTGTAAGGACACATCATTTTAGCATTAGCCTTTCCTTTAGTCTTCTTATATTGATTTTCACAACAGTACACTTCCAGTAAAAATAGGAAATGAACTACTGGAGAGTGATCTAAATATAAAACACCTCGTAGTGTAGCTGCTACAGTACTCTAAGGATTAAATGTGTCTCAGAAAGCCTTTACAAACTGTGTATCTTGAATTGTTAAAGGCAAGGCATCTGTAAGAATTCCTCAGTTCTTCAATTTGTCACATAGTGGATGGCTTTTTATTGATTCATTTCTAGGTCACTAAACTTTTGTGGTATTCAAAAGATCTGAAGTGCACCCATATGGGGCTTTTCTGATAGCATCTATTGTACACTGCCTTCAATAGTTACGTTACTATTCAAAACCATAAAAGTACAGCTTTCTTCTTGTAAATAAACAAACAAATCATTTAGCACAGGTAAATCAGTAGCTCACTGATTACTTTCATAGATAAATTAAATGAAATACTTCGAAATCTGTCTGCTTGGACTTACTATTTTGATGGCTAGGATAAATTCTCAATGCTTATCTTTATTTTTCCAAATTACACTCACATCCAAAAGAACTAGCTTCATTCTATATGTGTAGGCACTAACACTTAAGTGCATTTTAGTCACCAAGATACTATGACAAGCCTGGCTCAAATCTTTATTCTCAGCCTCCATAGTGAAGAGCTGTCCCGTCAGCAGCCTTCACTGTGAACTTTACTTCTGGTTAATAATGCACACAAACAAATAATATTCTTGCAGCTGCAGACTCTTTTCAGGGTCCAGTCACTGCTAGTCACGCAACAGTCTGCAGCTTTCTCTGGTTCTTTTTGAACAAAGAGCGTTCTACAGCTAAGTCGCAGGTGAGTAACTAGTGGAGCGTAAAACTATACAAGAAAGAGAAATGATTTACCTAGAAGTTATGCATATTGTCTCCAGGACAAAACCTCTTCTGATCCTACAGATAAGGACATAAATAAAACAGTTTATTGTGATCATTATCCACTGGTCTCTTTCCACAACAGCATGCTTTCATGGCTAAAACAGTCATGAAGAAAAAGCAGTATTGTTGGTATCACTGCAATGAATTCCAACATAGAACCATGCTGAAAATGAAGGATAAAGACAATTCCTGTTTATGGCTCTTCTCACTCCTAGACTGTACAGGCTACTGAACACATAAGAGACATTCTCAACACTTCTGTGCATGGACTGTCTGTAGCTACTACTCAGAGAAATCAGTGGGTCATGGAATTAGATACAAAATTTTAAGGCACTGGAGTTCAGTTAGAGCGCGCAAGACACAGAGCCGATATGAGTAAGACAGTGTAAATAGATAATTTATATTAAAATCAAGGACAAAAATCTCATCAAATTATGGAAATTGATATGGAATTGTGTGGCCTTAAGAAAAAATCTCTAGCCATAACTGGTCCCTCTGCACAGAGGTATTTATGTTCCAAAGGGGGGATGGAGGATAAGCACTATAACTTGAAAAGGAACAAAAAGTCATGTTAGCATAACATAAGAGGTATGTATAGATCATATTTAAAATAGCTGACTTCTAAAAATCAGTATATTAAATGGCATAAAGGTCTTTTTTAAACTTCAGAAATAATTTGTAGTATAATTGCTTAAAACTGAGAGTTGTAAGAGGAAAAAATAGGACTGCAACAATGTAATATACAGATACCTTATTTTTTTTCTCTGTACAAAATCCAGACAGGTTGCCCTAAAGCTGCCAAAAGCCTGTCATAGTCTATCAGTATTGATCATTTTTTCACCAGATAGCTGTACAGCACAGTACTGTGACCTAAGGTGTGTCTTTCTGTAGCTATGAAACAACTCTCTGAATTGCTGCAGGTTATAAGATGCGATTATTTTAATAATCTGAAATTCCATTTAAAAGATACTTTACTAATGTCCACATTTACTAAGCTTGAGGGGATATACTCTGTGTCACTTGCATTTAATTAGCACATGCCAAAACAGAGCTGTCAAACTCGTAAGTTACAATATTTGGCATTTGGCCACACTTCAGGAAGGTGAATTCTAGTAACTTGTATTTTGTATTTAGCAAATCACTGTTTTGTACCTCTCCAGAGATTATCTTTTTAAATTCTAAAAAGATGATAAATTCAATTATACTGACAAGTGAAGAGAGCTCTTACCAGTCAGGTTAAATTGCATGTCTAGCAAAAATAACAGTAGCTAATTAAAGTAGCTGAAATTGCTTCAAGGCTTAGAATGTACAAGTATAGACCTGCTTTTAACCAGACAACTAACTTTTAATAATTGACCTCAGCTACCAACAAAACTCCTCCTACTGATAATCTTTAAAACTTTTAGCCGTTGATGACCTTGTCAAAGCTAGAGGATCTTAAATGTACATAAGAATAGGTTCTCACAGGGCACACAGGTCAGATCTATTTGAGCACCCTGCAACTCACAATGTGGCAGGTGTTATATAAGCAAGGCCTATAGTTTAAAAACAAAACATCCTCCTGGAAACTCTTCCTGAGGCTGGCAAAACTCCTGAGGCTGGAGTACATTGGAGATGGGAGGGGGGAAGGAATGTGCTTAATCAACAGCTGTACTATTTGTTTGTTTTGAAAGGGGAGATTCTTCTAGAAAGCTAACCTTCTGGAGTAGTTTAAGATGAAACAACAAACAAGTGATGTCACATTCATATTGAACAAACTGTTCTGATAGCTTTCAAACTTCATTTCACGCAGAGTCAGAATGCTGGTTTTACCACTTCTTATAAACCCAGTACAGTAAGATCTTCTGAAATTAAAGGACTAGTTAAAATACAAAACATCACTGCTATATCAACAAAACCCAGAAGTTTCAAGTTCCTCTAGTAGGTAGGATCTTGCATGAGACTACCACATGCCTCAGCTCTCTAATTCTCATATAAATACAACACTGTCAAAAGAATGTATTATAGAATTAAGTTCAACTGAAAATCATGATGCTCTTTATTATGAATTAAATTTAGAAAAATCGTGCATTTACATTTCAAACAATATTTTACAGTCTTATCGACTAATCTGTGCCATTACTACATCTCCAGAACACAACAGTTAAAATAAATATTTTAATACCGTGAATCTACTATTATTTGGTTAAATTAACCAAGATAATGTGTCAAATAATGAAGATGAGCATTTAATTTGCAAAGGGAGCTAAGCTAAAAGTAATGCAATTTATTCTTGCCTTAGAGGATGTTGAAGGAAGGGGGAAGAATTTAACCTTTTTATAACACTTGGAGTACAACGCAGAAAGATCTTCCTAGGAGGTTTATCACTGACAGCTTCAATCCTGTATAGTATTAAGCTTGCCTAGACTAATCTCATGACAGAATTTTTTTATATACTGACAGGATATTCTAACAATGCAGTTACAATCCTACCTGTACCAACTTTAAAAATGAGTCTAAAATTTTTAGACTAATGAGTCATGAATAAATATAGTTCTTACTTTAAGACTTTTTGTACATAATTATATGTTTTTAAATAATATATGGTAAGTTTTATTTGGGAAAAAATTAGCTTTCAGATGTAAAAGAAATTCTTCTTCATGTTTCTGTGAAGCTAAGCTTAATATCAGATCACTAATAAACAATCAAGGTAGGGGATAAGTAAATTAAAACCCACCACTAAGTATTGCTAGCTATGCACTCAGAGGAGGGGAAAAAAAACATCCAGGCAAAAATCCTACCATTTTCAAATCATTTGAGTCTTGTCATCTCTTTCATTAGAACACACAGCTTTTGTACTTGCTTCATCTGGTACCATTAAGCTCAGGTCAAAGGGATAGCTAACCTGACACTCAAAAATAGCCAAAAGCAGATATTTAGAAAGAGGTAATGAGAACCGAACAAGCAAATGTGATGCTTCACACTCAAGCACTTGCTCAACCTCCCACCATTTTAGTTCAAGGACTTCCTTAGCCAGACTTGGTATCCACTAACCTGGAAATGCAAATGGCTTTCTCTTCCATCAAGCTGCCCAGTTTCCCTTTGAGATCTTTTTTTTTTTTTTTTTTTTTTTAA
>WHYT01017688.1:182148-209379 GCA_009806455.1 Tetrax tetrax
TGGATGGGGCTCTGAGCAACCTGATCTGGTCAGGGATGTCCCTGCTTCTTGCAGGGGGGTTGGACTAGATGACCTTTGAAGGTCCCTTCCAACTCTAACCATTCTATGATTCTATGATTCTATGATCCAGTTTTGGTCCCCTCAGTACAAGAAAGAAGTAAAGATAAACTTAAGTGAGTCCAGTGGAGGTGGCAACACGGGGCAAAATGACCCAAGAGGAGTGGCTGAAGGAAGTGGGCTTGCTTAACACGGAGAAGAGAGGAAGACCTAACAGCAGTCTGCTGGTACCAAAGAGAAGCTACTGAGAAGACAGCTGAGCTCTTTGCTGACGTGTGCAGTGGGAGGGCTAGAAACAACAGGCATAAATTGAAATAGGAAAAGTTCCAAGTGGATATAAAGAAAAATAAAATTCCCTACAAAGATAACTAAGCATTGGACTGGATTATCCAGAGAGGCTGTGAAATCTGTGCCAGGGCAGATTTTCAGGACTCAACTGGACAAAGGCCTGAGCAACCAACTCCGAATTCAGTGCTGAGCCTGCTTTAAGGTTGCAGTAGATGAATTCCTGAGGTCCCTCCCCAGACTCCAAAATCAATGATTCTGTACAGGTCCACCTAGCTGGGCAGTCTGTCTCCAACAATGCCTTACATCTGGTATCAACAGAAATTTTATTATAGTACAGTATGTTTGGCATGAGTCTTTCCTGCCCTACCCACTCAGCCTCCAGAAATCAGTGATTTAAGGCTAGGAGATTACCAAAGATTTAACACAGGAACACAGTTTTCCAGTTTTTCTAAGATGTCACGACTCAAAAAACATCTTTAAAGTATTTTCAAAGGCTGCTGTTCCTCAGGTTGAAGAACTTTCTTGATGTTCAAGTGTAAAACTTGTTAGGCTCAGGAAATTACTGAATATTTAAAAGACAAGGAAAAGGTACTTCAGAAAGGATCTTGAGTTTATTGGAAGAAGTGTCCCCAGTTTCCATAACAAATCACTAATTATGTTACCAAGTGCCCAGACACTTAGGAAACTGCCACCATGGGAGCTGTCTACATCTTCTGACCTATGCTGTGCAAAATCCACTGTTTATAAAAGGGAATATGAAGAACTGGAATATTAAATGCAAATCTTATATTTATGCAGTTAAAGGGTTTCAGAAATTAAACTTGCTTAACGAAATACTTCTCCCTTAAGGAGGAAGAGCTTTCTCCAGAAGGATGCCAATCCCTGATGAAAGCGCAGGTGTTT
Source organism: Tetrax tetrax (assembly GCA_009806455.1). Taxonomy (NCBI): domain Eukaryota; kingdom Metazoa; phylum Chordata; class Aves; order Otidiformes; family Otididae; genus Tetrax; species Tetrax tetrax. The sequence goes on from WHYT01017688.1 coordinate 183,397, forward strand.
CCTACCAAAAACACACACCAAAGATACAGAAGGGTGATTCTCCTTAAGGCACACAGGCTGCAAAAAATTCTTTATAAAACACATACAACTTTTATATTTATCATTATTCGTATAGAATATCCTTAGAAAAAAAAAAAAGTGATCTATTCCTATATCCCATGTACGCCTTCGAGGATGAAGGAACAAAACTGAAGTCAAGCCTTCCTCACCTAAATGCAGTCCCATCTACGGACGCTGATGATGTACTACAGCTGCATCAATAGTTAGTAAACGAATCATGCAGCCCAAGTGCATACAGATAAAACATGCTGTTTACATCTGTGAAATTAATTAGTTCCCAATCCAAGCAAATGGTGCTAATTCATGCCACAGATTATAACATAGTTATGGTCACAGCAGATCAGTCCAAGGAATTATCTAGCATACTGACACCAGTAGTAGGCAAAAGCAGATCCACAGGCAGCAAGAACAGCATCACTGCAATGTAACTTATCTAAACAGGGCATTTATCATGAGGTAGTAGTAGCGAGCAAGGCAGAAATGACACACTGAGAGTCCATTCTTACAGTCAATCACATCCTAAATTTTGCCATACTGAAGAACCAGAACTACACCACATTCGACTATGAGTGAATTCAGCAAATGCTTTTCAAAACTTAAAACTTCAGACCCTTTACCGTGACAGTCTGAAACATCACAGGAGTGTGTTACTAATTTACAGAGTAGCTTTCCACTCTATAAAAGGTTGCTTAAACAGATTTAAATTAACGGTAAACGGCGATCCCCTCTGCAAGCAGGCGCACCTGCCTGCCTCCTCCCCACGCGGGCCGGCCGGTTCAAGGCGGGAAACGGATCCTGCTTTGCCCCTTCCTCTCCTCCCCGCCGCCCCCATCTTCCCCCCAACCCCGGGAACTGCGGGGAGGAAGGAAAAGCCTGCGGGAGCTGCTGCGGGTTACGGAAGGTAAATGGGAGGCAGGGCCTGGCAAAGGGGAGGGCCGCCGGGCGAGGGAGGGGGGGGAGGCGCAGCCGGGTCCCGGGTCCCGCTCCCCACCAACCTAGCACACAGTCCAGGGAGGGGAGCCCGCTGGAGAGCAGCAGCTGCCCGTGCCGAACGGAAGGCCGAGTGCCCGCCACAGCGGCCAGGCGGCTGCCGGCAGCAGCCTTCCGCTGGAAGCTGGTGGCCCCGCGGCCCCGCACCGCCGCCATCACGGCCGCCTGCGGCTTGACAGGAGCAGGGGGACGCCGGGAAGAATCAAACCCTTCCCTCTCCACCAATCGGAGAGCGGCATGGGAAACCCGCTATCCAATGAGGGAACGCGTTATTCGCACGTCCCGGGCTAGAGGGGCGGGGGAAGGCCTAGGGCGCCCGGTAGCGAGTAGGCAGGTGAGTGTGGCGGGGCCGGTGCGGGCCGGGCCGGTCTGGAGGGCGCGGGGTGCCGGTCTGGGGGGGCCCGGTAGCGGAAGGCGGCGGTTGCCGCCTCCTCTCGTCCCGCCTTGTCGTGGGGCCGGCGCGAGGAGGTGTGAGAAGTGCGGTGCCGGTGACTCGGCCTTGCTGGCCGCGCTGCGGAGGGGAAACCCCCTGGCTCCCCCACTTTCTTCTCCCGGGGGTTGGGGTGCCCGAGGTGCCGGTAAGGCTTGAAGCGCAGCGAGTCGCCCGGCCTGTGCACCCCGAGTTACCTCGCCGGTCTCTGTGCCGCGCTGTCGGCATCGCCCCCTTCGAAGCAAGCCGCTCTTGGGTGCGAGGAAAACGTACTTGTAAAACGTTTGTTTGTTTTTTTTTTTTTTCCTAACTATATATAAGTATCTGTATGTAACATAGTATGTAAGCATGCTTGGAGTCCTCTTGTCTGTAAATAGCCGTGGATCTGTAATTAATTTGTGGTTTAAGACATCTCGCTTGGAAGCAACATTTTACATCAATAGGATGGCTCTGGACCACGCAACAGGCCAAGAGCTAGAGCAGAAAATGTTGTTTTGTATGAGAAATGTTGTTTCTGTGCTTCATTAGCATTTATTGTTGAATCAGTTGCTAGTACCATAGAAAGTTATTTTGTATATTTTAGAAGATTGGCATGTCCTTTACTCGTTATTAGCTGTTTGTGGATACTAGCCTGTGGCAGCAACCAACCACCCTAAACTGAGTCTATGTAAAGATTGGTGAGCTACATGAATGTAATATTCCCTTTTCTGTTCTTGTTTTATGCAAAGAAATTAAAATGCTTTTTATCTTAATAAAAACTTTTGGTATGCTTGCTTTGTAAACCAATGCTTTGTAGTACTATGAATTTAAGACAAATCCCTGTCAGCATGTAGAAGAGCCACTGTCACAAGTATTTTTGTATTTGTTTTTAATCTGTTGGTGTTTCAGATGCATCAAAAGCTATTTCAGGATATTTGCATGTAGCAGGATGTACTGATGAGGCTTTAATGTTATAATTCCCCACTCTCTATTTTTCACTTCAATTAATGATTTTTGTTACTGTTAGTAACCATAGTTTTTGAATACCTGTTGAGCTTGTTCTGTTTTTCATTGAGGAAAAAATATTAAATATGAACAACAAGACAGAGCAACAATATGTTAACAATCTTGAACCTCAGAGTTTTTCCTTCATATCAAATTCAAGCTCAGGAGCATTAAGTTTTAGTATTAGTCTTCCTAGCTGGTGAAATTCTTTTCATTTTGCTGCTAGCCAAGCTTCTTCACATGTTAGGGAGTGGATAGCTCTGTATCATGAGCACCAAGGTTATCTTAATGCCAACTGAAATATGGAATAATAACTAATTTCAAATGTATATTCGCTGTTGGAAGTGAGGAGTATTTGTGTTTAGAGGAGAAAAAAATAATTGAAGGACACATTTTAAAACATGTCAATAAATATAGCTATTAAAGGTAATTTCTGTAAGATCTGACTAATGATTTGTGAATATCTAATGATTTGTGAATTTCCTATTCCTAGAGTAGGAAATACTTTAAGAAAATAAAGGCATAAACTGTAACTCACAATTATTTTTAAAGAGTTCGAGAATCCATTGTTTTCAGTGGGATCCTATGGTGTGAATTCTGTATAATGGAGTGAGGGGGCTGAACCTTAGAGTTCTCCAGCTTTTAAAACATCACATCAGCTCTTCCATTTCTTACTGTACTGTCATTCTGGAGTCCAGATACTTGAAATATTTCAGATATGTGTGCTTGCTTTAAGTGTGTAACACTTAAAAATTGCAGTATATCTATAGAGAACTTCTAAATAGAGCACTTGTAAGCCAAAGGTGATACCTTTGAAAAGTCACCACTTCTCTGTCAGAAAAAGAATCAAATGTTATCCTATATGAACTTTGTCTCAGTGACTTCCTCCCTCCATTCCAAGCAGTAAGCATCCTTTAGTTACTTCAATGAGACAAAGCATTTCCTTGCTTGTTTTTTAAAAATAAAATATACTAATATAGGTTGCGTTAACTTTACAGAATGAGTGTAAATATACGTCCAGGGCTGAGCCTTCTCTTTTGTTTGTCCATTGGTATTTCTTGGACAAATAGCTTTTATACTTTTTTTTTTTTCTTTATCTTATTTTCCTCCAGGGCAATTACAACTAAAGGTAAAATAGTTCTTCCTTTTTTTTTTTTTTCTTTCATTTTAGAGCCCAAATTCTGAAAGCATTTTGCAATTGGGAATACTTGTGCTGTGGTCCTACCATTTTTAGAATTTCTTACATAAAGTGCAAGTTTACTAGAAATCTCCATGTCTCCTGAGCTGATCTAACAGGTCAGCGTGGCTAAAAGAGGAAGTCTCGTTTTGTTCCTCCTCTGCTTCCAGTGACTCAGTTCAACAAACCCTGGTGCTTGTCAGATCCTTTCTTGAGCTGATTCAGCTCACTGATCTGACTTGGAACTATATATGGACTTTCTTAATAGGTTAATATTGTGTTAATATTGTATTACATTGCTGAGTTGATGCAATAAGGAAAAAGGCATATGCGCACAGTGGGGAGGAAGCAACTCAAGTTTCCACTTTTTGCTGACTGTGAACTGTTAATTCATCTCACGTTTTGAACCTTGCAGCTATTTCAAAATTTTATGTATTTTAAGTAAAGTGATAATTGTGTTTATAAATTTTGAGTTAACATCCTTTAAAATATCGCGAAACCGTCTCTTACATTGTGACTTAGGACAGGAGAGACTGTTTCAGATATTATAAAAATATGGAGAAGTAGAAATAGTTTTTCAGTATAAGAACTAAACTTCAAAAATATCGCAGTAACTCTGTTCGTGATGTTATTTTTCCTCTGTTGCATTTTAAGATGATGGGTACGGTTAAAGTCCTACTTTAACTGCAGGTGGAAATAAACTATTTGTCAAAGATTTGATTTTTTTAAAAGTTGTAACTATTTAAAATAATAAAGCTTTGCATGTGAGTGTGTGCTTGTGAAAACATCACTGACAAGATCTGACTTTACCTGCATTTAATTTCAGACAAATAGAGAAGAGGGTGCTTGTATGGAATTCTCTTTATTTTTAAGTCAATTATGTTTAATTTTTAGGAATAATAATAGCATTTTCACTCTCTTTGAATGGTACCAAAGGTTTGCTTATATTCACATGTCCACTTCCCAAAAGATGAATTTCCAGCTGTTGTAAAAGGTCCCACTTGTAGCTGTCTGACAGGAATTGTAACTAGATATTACTATATTAGAAACCCCTCATCCTCAAAAACACATCACTAGGTGGATAAGTGCTGTTACTCCTGCTCTAAGGATGGAACTGAAATGCAGAGAAATTAAAGAACATGGAGACAATTGCAAGTGATCAGGAAATGTATTAGCAAGCTATTTCTTGTCAGTTGAACTATGGCAACTAACCCTGGTCATACTCATTGTGAAATGGAGAAGTTTAAACCTTTCTGTCTAAATTAGGATGTCTTAAATTGTAGAATAACCAACTTTTCTTTCTTGCTGCTTGCATATTATAGTGTAGACCTGATCAAATGTTTATGCAATTTTAACTGTGAATCCTAACTCTAGTATGCAGAAAATCAAGCTCTCTTTTCCATTTCTTGTAAACTTGCTGATCCAATTCAACAACTTGCCTGTGCTAAATGCAGATTCTAAGATGGATTAAGAGGATTTTGGGTAAGAATTCCCTAAGGAAAAATGGAGGGAATACAATGGATGAATGAGACAGCAATCAAAACATTTGGGAAAAGGTATGCTTGGAATTTGATCTGCAAGTATGTTTGTCATTTCTCTTCAAAAGCTGTAGCCCATGGATTTGGTGAAAATCCTACTGTCCCCGAAATAGCAGCACTTCTTAAAGTGTGCTTTAGATACTTTGTGCTTGATAAGAGGAAACACACCTGTTGTGACTGTCAGTGCCTTATTTCTTTGTTTACTGCATGCAGCCTACCTGGGTTGCAGATGTAAAATCTTTGGGCCTTCAGTTAATGCAGGCTGAGGCTGCATTGTTTGAGCCATGTTTCTCAACAAGGTGATGTCAGTGATGTTAATGTTTTGTCTTCCTTGATTTCAAATTAATGTTTTTGCTATGTTTTAATTGTGCCTTATAAGATTCAGTGTATGCTTTTGTCATTCCGTGGCAATGAGTAAAATCCTATCCATTTTGGAATAAAACACATCAGTGGATTTTGTTTCAAAACCATATGTCTGCCTGAGCAGTTTTCCATCATATTTTTTCTGTTGGATTTATGTTGGGATAGAGAGCTAGAAAACTGCATCCTAGTGGCAGTTCTAATTCATAATCTTATTGCTGTTTGCCGTTACATCGCCACGCTGCTTCCCTCATCAGGTCTGGAATGTGATGGTATTAAACTGTACTGATTAAAGTTTTATAGTCACCAAATGAGATTAACTGTTGAGTCACCTGACTAGGTAGGGCTGGCCGTCATGTGATCCAGCGCCCTGCTGAGCTCACGCTGGGAGCTGAAACAAGGTAGTTTGCTTTTGAGATGTTCTTAAGTATCTAACAGCATGGGTCATGGATTATGGCTGCAAAGAAGATGGCTTCATTTTCCTGATCTTTGAACTAGCTAGAATGGGATAAATTTGAAAGTGCAGGATCTTCAGGCCATGAGCCAACAACTGGAAAGAATGTTTAATCCTGGAAATTCTGACACTGAAAGACCTAGGATTTTTTTCACTGTGAAAAAGCTTAAAGAGTACTTATCCAATCAGTCTGTGGAAAACGTGAGGATTAGTGGGAGGGTTTAAGACATACCAGTTGTATGATATTATATAAAACATAGATTTTCTTCAGAAAGACTCTGGCTGGGTATACTTGAACAACAGCGATAAAAATTTGCATCTGTGTCAAATTTAAACAGCTCTTTTAAAATAGAAGCAAATAAGTTAGGAGACACGAGTTAGTGGTATGTGCTGAAGACAATGGTTTAGTAAATCATTAAAAAGTTACTTAATGTTTCTGTAATTTCAGATTATGAAAATGTACAGTATAGTATTACTGAAACTTGCAGAACAGTAATATTGAAAATTAGTTGTAAATTGAATGTACTGTCTTAATAAGCATCATACAGATTAGTGGTGTATTTCATAGAGATTATTTTCCTTCTGTTTATCATAAAAATAATTCCTATATTTGAAAAAAAAAAATATTCATTTAAAAATACTTGTAAGGTAGGACTAAAATCAATGGAGGGTGGGGGAACCTAATAACTAGAAAAGGAGTATTATTTGTTTATTGTTTTTGATATTCTATAATTTTTCCGCGCTGGCTTCCATGTTCATATAAAGTTTACTTCAGGATTAAAAACTAGGAATTAATTCCTAATTTGATTCTAGCTTTTTCAGATGCTTAACATCCAGAAATCTATTTGCTATTGAATACAAATGGCTGCCCTCAAAGAATGAAAGTTTGTCACATCAGCATGTCAGTAGAAGTCATGAAGAGTAAACTTTGTGTTTCAACTGGAATAACATAATTTAAATGCTTTGATATTTTGAGTCTTTGATATTTTGAGTCTTTGTTTTTGTCTTCCAGTTGTATCTGATTGCACGTATTTCATTAAGTGGGCATTTCTACAGCCAGGTAAATAATGTAGGTAATTACGATTCATGGAAAAGTTTAATAGCTGTCACTTAAAAAATGTAATTTATGTAACTGCAGTTTATGCATAAGTACAAAATAACTTGTATTACATGTGCTTTTAGAGTCTAAGATTCACTGCATATGTAAAAATAGATGTATCAATTGAAATGAATTTATAGTTGCTGTAGCATTTTTCCTGATGTGCTGTTACAAGGGTTAAGAATCTGCACATTTTGGATTTCAAAAACGCGTTATGTTTTCTCTGAAGTTGTTGGTGCTTTTAGTCTTCAAAGGCATTATTCCAAATAACCCATTCCAAATGTTATTCCTATTACAAATCTACAGTATCAGCAGGTGCTGAAATACAGACAATGTTTGCTGCTCACCTACATTGTGGGATTTTATAGAAGATGTTCTTTTTCTGGATATAGCTTTTTTTTTTTTTGTGTCCATCATCTCTGCAGTATTGTGAAACCTGTGAAATGCTTTGGCAAAGCACTTGAGGCCTGCCTATGGCTAGAAAAGATTTAACTGATCACCTTCAGAATTCTTTTAAAATTGTAGCTCATCTCTGCCTCTTGAAATATTTGTAAGGGGTTTTCATAATGGAGAATTTTCCCACTCTTCTGGTGTTAGCCAAAGCCAAGCAGTAATGTTTCAACGAGAAGTACTTCTGCAGTAATTTCTGAATTTAAAAGTGAACAAAATCAGGTCATGAGACTGCTAGTTGCACAGCCCCACCCATCTGACCTCCCTTCATATATAAAGGAAATGTTAACTGTTCTTATGCTTACAGGTAACTTCTGACTGCTGTGCTGAAGTGTAGACTCTGTATTGCTGCCAGTTTTTTGAATTAGCTTTCAACAACTGGCCCTGGCATCTGTTGAAGTAATGACAGGCACTCTAGGTGAGATTCAGAAAGTTCCTACTCTGGGGTCGAATGCCGAACTGACAGTTAATTGAAAATAAATCTCAAAACCTTGATGATAGCAAAGTTGGGAATCCTTGCCAATGTGCTTACATGTAAGGATGCAACTTCTTGGTGAGTCCCACAGATTTGCAGCCTCAGCTTTCCAGTGTACTGGCCAACCATGTATTCTGATTATTGTAACTTCCGTAGATACTCCAGGCAGGTGGGTTAATGCTAACTTGGTTATTCAGCCACCACCACTGTGGAAGTAACTTCAGATAGTGTAATATCCTCCAGCAAGCAGTCTTCCCCCGCCCCACGTTGTTCCCCATTCTGTTTTAGATTTATGAACTACTCCATCTTTGCATGTCTGATAGAGATGCCAGAGAACAGTGGTTGAACTGAAACGCATATGGGTGTGTTGCAGGGAGATAAATGTAGTAATTTATGGAGCAGTGTGAATAGTCATACAGTTACTGGCCCAGCTCAGGCTGATGCTAGTTCTGGCTTGCCCAAGTAGTGATGTTGGTCAGTTTTCACAAAAGTGTACAACCCTCAGGTTTCACTGAGAACAAGATACTGCAGAGCTATAGGAACATTCAGATGTATTCAATAGACTTCCACCTAATTTCACAGCATCATGACCATCCATAGGGTGAGGGGTGAACCAAGATGTGCTGCTGTAAATTCTGTAGAGCTGTGTAACTCTACCTTTTCTGAGGACAGAAGTCTTGCTTTTCAAAAGACCCGACTCTTGTAAGAACTTGTTTAGAATGGTAAACTGAGTAGGTCACTGAGAAGTAGATGAAGAAAGTGGGCATTTTGGACTTTAAGTAGGCAAGAATTAAAATTTAGATTTTTCAGTGTGAGGCATAAAGTTAGGTAAAACATAAGCAAGCAATCTAGCAAAACTCACTTTAAAAAGCCAGATCCACTACTGACTACTTAAGAAATCTGGAATAATATTGTGATGAAAAATACCAGAAAACACTGATATCTGGCTTTTTTTTTTTTGTAGCCAAGCTGTATTTTAGCAAACTTTAATGATTCTTTATATCAGTGGATTCAGCTTCCTATACTGAGCCTGCCAATTCCGTGCCAAAGCTGCTGGATTTGCTGAAATCCCATTTCAGGAGCTTGTATGTAGGGGCAGGGCTACCTAAGCAAGCTAGCGCCCTTGTGCTTCAGTGTCTGAGAGTCACCCTTGTGATTCTCAAAGCCTACTACTAGCTCTACTCAAGCCAAGTTATTATCTACTCAGTAACATATTGAAGTTTGTGTTGGGTTAGCTTTTGCTAGCTTAGATACTAGTGCTGTGATGGTTGTTGGAAAAGGGGCAGACTTAAGGTTGTGGTTGCTAGTGTGAATGTCAGCTTCACTTATCGTTTCAAGGTCCTATTTCGGTTTTGTATGAAAATAATATATATGTGTTATTTCATTGCAATGGGGGACTCATTCTGGAGGAAATAATTTATCTGAATTTTTAGTCTTAAGACTGACATGTACTGATATCTCTTCAGTTTCCGTATTTTCATTATTTCTGTGAATTAGAGCTGTCTTGTGTGCCTAGCAAAGGAAGAAAAGTAATTGAGCTTCCTTTAAATACATTTTATGTTTGAGAAAGTAGTTGCACACTCTTGGAGCTTCATGCTTCTACCATTTCTCTTTATAAACTGTGCTTCCATTGGTCCAAGAGGTGTGAAATGGTGTTTGGTCTTGATGTTCTCATGCTATTCCCAAGCCGCAGTGATTTGATTTTTTTAATAGAATTTTTAACATTTCTGGCATAAAAGACCTAAAATTCACAAACATTAAATTGTACGAGGATTATCAGTCATCTTAGCATGTACACAAAGTCACTGTTTGTCCTTTTAAAAAGGCAGTGTATTATGAAAGGGCAAGCCAAATTGTGTCCTTTTGGAACAAGCTAAGTTATAAACTTAGATGAAATAAAATCTGATCACTTATTAAAAACTTAAACATTTTTTTCATGAAGGCAGTTCAGTCAGGGAAATGTGGTATTAGGGAACTTGTATAATGGATCTGTACTATTTTCCTGTATTACAAGTACTTGTGTCCTCATTTGAAACTTGGATTTGGGGTGGTTAGCTGGGATAAAATAAGCCAGATAAGCTCTTTTTGGTAATCTGTTTGGTGTTAGTGATAATGCAGTTTGTGGGGCTGGAGCGTGCTCAGCGTCTTGCAGGTACTCTGCGCTTCAGCGTATAATCATTTGCTAAATTTGAGAAAGGCACCTCTACTTGATTCATGGTTCTTATTATTGTGTCAGCTGTATCTTTGAATTTAAACCACCAAATTAAATAATAGTTTATGCTGGCTTTTTATTTTAGTTCATGCATTTAAAACCTGGAACTTGGATAAAAAGATAGTATTGGAATAAACTCAGTATATTATTTATGAGTGGAGCAACACATTAGCATTGAGTTCACAATAGATCATATCGCTTTTATTCCATCTTACAAGCTTAGCAGCACAAACAGAATAATCAACATATTATTTGGCTGTCATCTGCTGAACAGAAACCAGAGATCACAAGGAGGTTTTCCCTAGCTGCAGTGATGGCCTTTTTGTTCCAAGCCCCCATCTGGGAGGGCCATGGTGTGTTATCATATGGAACGCGGGGTTTTCTGTAATCTGCTTAGCTGCACTGCAGTTTGAATCTTTATTCCATGTTTGTGTAATTTATAATTTTAATGAGACCATGGCTCTTGTGGGCTTTGAAATATATTAAAAGCTCTTTTGTGCATATGCTTTTGTTCTTGCTTAATAGGCTCAGTGTATTTAAAACTGATGAATTTTTTATTCATGGATTTGGATGTCTGGGGATTAACTTAGACTGAATATCATTGCACTCATCTATTGATGTTTCGAACTTTTTTTAATACTTGTATCTGTAAGTGGAGAACAACTTACAGAACTTGTTTTATACATAAAACATCTCAGAAATAATAAAATTTTATTGAGCAATGAGAAAAAGTACCGATTACACTTTATTTTTACTGCATAAACTCACATGAAATACAAGTTGTACTATGAAAAAAAAAAAAAGTAGTTGAATCCATGTACATGTGTGTATTTAGAACTTCATAACTAAAAATAAATTTGGGAAAGATGTCAATTTTTTTTGTAGAATAATAGTAGTGACAAGCACTTGATTTGCATTTTTCTTCTATTCAGGTAGCTTGAAAATGTAAATACTGCGCTCACTTTTGTCTGACTGTGTTTCCTTTCTCCTGTTTTTAACACTTATTTTAATGCAGAGTATGTATAAGATATTTCATTGGAAGATGATGCTTGTACTTGGAAAGTATTGATAAAGAATATACAGAAAGATTCTTTGTTACTGTTGTTATATTTTTTGACAGTGCTAAAACTGGTCTTGTTTTTTTTTCCTTTGTATTGCCCAAATGTTTAATAATAGCTTTGATTTACTATTTGTGTTAAGATCTCATACCGTGTGATTTCTGTGTTTATAAACCATTATGGAGTACTGTTCCACGATGGCATTCTAATCTGAGGCTACACTGATTAAGACATTTGTAGTTCTTTCTAAACAGTCTTGCTGATGGTGCACAGAAATAGGTTGCTTTGTTTGATGTGGAGCAGTTGTTTGTTTGTGATGTTTTTGTTGGTTCTGTTCTTTTTACCAGCAAACAGTCCTCTTTGTAATGACAAATTTTTAAGTAAACACCTTTTTATTTGTCAGTGCCCAGGGAAATTACTTACCCCGCTGTTCTTCTCACTGCTTTGAGTAGTATTTCCAAAAATACCTGCACAGTTCAGGTGCATCAGCACTGAGAAGTGCAGTGGCCATGGACAACTGTAGTTTCTATAGGGTTGTAGGTTTTAAGTGCCTAATGTGAAAATTGGACTGGTAACTCTTAGTCTTAGTTAATTACAATTAATTTTGAATGTTTACACATCTATGTCTCAAATTTTTGAAATTTAAGATAGAGGCATATAGCTCAGAATATGGTTAGTTGACCCTTGTCACATAGACACAGTGTATTTTTCTCAGTCACCAGGCAAGTTGTCTCAGTCACCAGACTCTGTTGTCTGTCAGACCTTTGGTGTTTGTCCTAACTTTGACATTGTTACAGGAAACTGTTAAGTGAATATTTCAGCATCCCTCAGAGGCTCAAACTTGCCATGTATGACCGTGCCTTTGCTGAGCTATTTGGATTTTGCTGTTCACCAGAGATGGGTGTGTAGAGCTGCAGAGGAAGCTAGAAGCGCTGGAATGCACCTGATGATTAATAGAGCATTTTATACAGGGTTGTGAGATTGTTAGGAGTTGCTTCCCAAAGGTAAATAAAACCAGTGAGAACTACTTGAAATCTGTTTTGAAAAATGGCTCGTTCTTATGTAGGTAGTCTCCAGTTGTTTAACACCAGAGGATTTCCTTGTGTGAATTTATGTTTACAGGATTGAGCTCCTTGGCAGCTTGAGATCAGTAGATGAAGGAGCACTTGTTGGAGACAAACTGTTAGTGCCTAGGAGAGATAATGCAGAAAAATAATCTTCTCTTCCAGAATACCACCAAGCTTTTTCAGATTTGCCAAACTGAATCCGGTGTTTCTTCTAGAGAAAATCAACAGCTAGAAATAAAAAATCAAGTTCTTCCTCGCCCTCTGCATTGAAGGACCTTTTGAAAATTGTTCCTTGTTTTGCTTTAGATGTTTGGAATCCTGAGATTATAATAAGAATATTTAAAACATTTTATATTTATTAAGTTGTGTGTCTGGTATGGGAAGAATCTCAATAAACATGATATAAACGCTTCATTATTTGAGCACATGTAACATTAATTTCATGCAGAAGTTTTAAAAGAATAGTTTAATATAAATAACAGCTCAAATGCAAATATTTAAATAGCCTACCCAGTGTGCAGTTTTTTCTTTCTTTTGAGTTTTTTGATTTTTTTAAAGTAATAATCTCAGGATACCTCTGGGAAAGAGATGGTGCAAGTTATGGGATTACCTTGTATGAAGAAAGGTGTCTGGTTCAAAGCATGGAATGTTAGGAGAGGAGTTTCTGTTAGTTAAGGAAAAACTGAAACTATCAGTAAATATCCAGTGAAAATTCAGAATTAGGAAGTATTATATCAAGCAAATGTGACTGATTTTTTTTTTATTAGACTAAAAAATCTATTTTATATCAACTCTAATAATTTGTTTAGCCACAGTTTCATTGGCTGTGACTTTGGTTTTCCTGTATTTAAAATTTTGGCACTGCATGTTAAACTGTTTTACACAATGCTATTGGTTATCTGGAAATGATAAATCTGCGCATTGATTTCCTAATTTTATTATGTACACAGTTAATTGTAATCCAAGATTACAGCAAACAAGATGTTAATTTCTAGAGAACCTATGTACATTTCCCTCAGAGTGTGATTGTTACAGAAGCAAAGAACACAAAGAGAATACCATTTGTGCTATCCTCACAGGAGCTGTCAATAAAAGATGTAATAGGGGATTTAGGAATCTGGAAATGGCCAACTAATTTATGTGAATCTATTTTATTTCAGCTAGAAAGACCAAGCTCTGTTTGGTCTGCACTGCATATTGCAGAGCACAGGCTGTCTATAGAAAACCAGGCGGCTGCATATGGATAGTCCCTTGATATCATTCACTTGCTGTGTAATCTTATTATGCAAAGTTCTAATCTTCACCTAGAATGAATGCCTCTGGGTCAGAATATAGTCATATCAGGGTTTTTGAGGTCATGTTTTGTGATCCTTAGCTTATTCTTCTAAGTAGGGCTGGGATTTAAAGAGTATTCCCCAGACACTAGCACAGATAGACGGCAAAACCTGCTGCCTTTTTGGAAGACAAGACCAACATGAGGTCCCTGGTAGGATTAAACTTGATTTGTAGCTGTAGGATTTTTTAACAGATGTATTATTGGACAGGGAATAGGGGGCCACCAGCACAGCGAAATTGGATCACGATTGGCATTCTCAGGGAGTCCGCTGGCTGCTAAAACAGCAGCTGCATGTGGATTTGACTTCTTTCAGGTGAAGCGACTTCCAGTCATTTGGAAAGGATGGGATGAAAAGGAACCTTGGTGATAATTTTGATGTCTGCAAGATTTAGTACCAATGTAATGGGATTATCGGTAACACCTTCACTGCAGAAAAAGCCACCTGGTGCTATAACTGGCAGCAACTGAGAACTAATCCTTTCCCATCTCTTGGATGTCATTCATGAGGCTCAAAGTGATTTCCACCCTGCTAGCTGTGATTAATTTTATAAACAAACAAACAAAAAAAAATCAAATTATCCAGGCATAGGCTATGTAAGGAAGAGGGAACAGAAAATAATAGTAATTACATTTTGCATTTTATTTGCTGCAGGGGATAAACTACACAGTTCTTGTAAAATAATGAAATTGTATTCTACATTATAAATACAGATATGTAACCTTTTTTTAATCAATGTCTATGTTTGGTATAAAAACAATGTCTATTTCAATATAGAATTTTCAGCTATCTACTATATGATAGTAAGTAGTACCTGGAAGTAATTACAACAGGCTTTATGCCGCTAGTTCTGTGATAAGGATGTTTATACATCAGATCCATTAAGTTTTCAAGGGCCCTATGACTTAAATAATTTGTTTTATTGTGCTTAATGGTGTTATGCTGTATCTGGTGAAGTTGCCTGCTGACAGCACTTTGTGTTAAAATTAATTGTGTGATGTGGAAAAACATTCAACCATTTACCTTCTTGTGATCAACAATATGGCATTGTTTTAAAAATGTACTGATAAATAGTTTTCTGAGGAAACAAAATTATCTTTTATTCATGCTAGAGCAATTGTAAGATAAAAATTCTGTGGGTTTTTTTTTAATAAACTAGAGTTGTTTGGTTTTGACTGGGCTTAATTCTTACTACAACCATTCACTTATTAACTAGAAGTTGTTACTTAAAACTACATGGAAACTTTCATGATTGTAGTTATTCTGTGGAAAGAACATTAGATATCTAAGGATGGACCTTAGTATTAAAAATAAAACCCCAAATCCTCTGAAGTTATCTTGTTAGGTTCAAATTGTGTAATCTAGGTACTATGAATATGCCTTAATTTGAAATTAACTTTCTTGAGTAGTAATAAAAAGCCTTATGCAAGAGGTAAGAATTTTATCGTTATAATGAACAACTGATAAGTCTGAGCATTTGAAAAAATCCGTTGTACTACATTTATACACTGGGACCAGTGAAATACATGTCTTAGGTTAAGAATTTATTTCAAGAGAACTGGGAACAAAATTTTAGACCTCATGTTCTGTCCTCATGGTTAGTTTTATACCATGACAGCTCTAGCAGTAGGTAAAGCTCATTCTGAACCCTGTGTTTCCTTGAATAATTTACAAATCTATCCATCTTAATTCAGAGTTATTCAGAGACATCAAAGAGAAATAAATGTGTTCATCAGAGAGAAATGTATGTGTTCAGTGTAACTATAGGGAGGTACGTGTCATCCAGAGTCCAAAAGGAAGTCAGTTCCAGTCACTTTATGTTCAGAGACATACAGCAGTTGCTTATAGTTTCATAATAATTTTTTTTTTTTAGTTATAGCCTGATAGCTGTTGGCATGAGAGCGTGTTGGCATACATTTCCTCTTAATGAGCCGTTACCATTCCGTTTGGTGCAGTCAACAATACCTGCCTACTCTGGTCAATGTAACGCAATGTTTATACAACTCCTTTTACCTGTAATAGCCAAAGGTGCCTGAATTCTATACTGTCTTAATGTATATTGATATAACATTTATGAACGGCATGGATCAGAAATACAGGATGCTTGTGCAGTATTTTTCTATCTAAGAGGCAATGTGAGGCTGCTTTCCTAACAGGTGCTGTTAAGAAGTGTTGATGATGACCTTCTCTGAAAAGATAGTTGTGGTCATTAATTCAGACTAGTTGTGCAACTCTTAATTTGTTCTCACTCCATCTTCCTTTTATCACCTGTAACACATTTCTGGGCTCACAGTGTTTCTGGCCCTGAGAGCAAGGGGTTGGTCCATGGTTTTCACAGTGTACTGGGTTAAGAAGAGGAAACCACTTTCCTGGTTCTCCAGAATAAATTCTACGGCAAGGGCATTTCTCTTACAGCAAAGCTGGCTCAGCTTCTATTTCCACAGTGTGCTGGGCACTGCATGTGCTAATGAAACATTTCAAAACATTTTCTGTTTTCTGTTGTATTTTGTTCGTTACTGTGAAACCCATTAGCTAATATTAAGAAATGATGGTGAATCACGGATAGGTTTAAGTGGATTTATTCTGGAGATTTTTATGTAAAAAAAAAAAAGTACATATTTTTTGGAACAATGAAATGAGCTTGGTAGGGAACATTTTTCCCCAAGAGTGGTCATTTTTCCTTGATAAAAAATACTAAATGCAAAGAACAAAAGCCACTTTTGACTGTATTCAGGCAAAATTCCCATTAACTTCTAGAGAAAGTTGTGCAAGTAAAGCTATGCCCTTTTAAATTGCTAAATTTGCATTTAAATAGCAAAATGTCATGAACTATAGACAGGCAAGTCTTTGCTTCATTATTAAGTAGGGCATATTGTACACAGAGCATATTTTTTTTTTTATTTTTTTTTTCCTTTTTAACTTACTGCATTTGTTTCGCAAGCTGTATTGACCCATCTTAGTAAATGAGGGAAATCTTTCTGTGGTTTTAATGAATGATGAATCTGATGCTGAGTTTAAGGGGGGCAGCTTTCTTGCAGAATGTAAAACTTGATTCAGTTACCTCAGTATGTGTGTTTTCCTTGTCCTTATATACATGTATACTAAAAAATATCTTAAAATTGAGATAGCGAAACATTTTAGTTAGATTAGCATTGCAAGAATTACATCTAAACATCGGAGTTTGACTTAAATATTTGGGGGAGGGAGTCAAAATAGATTTACAGTCTCTGCAAAACCTCCAGAATTCCTATCAACAACTGTGTTCTTTCTAGTGTAGTCTTACTTAGGCAAGCCATTCTGGACTCTGTTATCCTGGATTTTGTCTAGTTCTTCAAGCCTTTTTAAATTTGATTGATTGTCAGGTCATTTTTAAGGTTTTGGTTGACTGATTAGTTTTCTTTGAATGTAATTTCAGTTGTGAAGTATCTTCAGATCACTTTAGATGGCTCAATGTTTCTCTGTTTTGCTGTCGAGTGTTCAGTTTTAAATACTAGTGCATGAAGAAAAACTGATTTAAGTTGCACTGTCTTCACAGGATTAAAACAACTCAGTCAAGTGTTATTTAATAAATAACTGCACGTGAGTTACAATACGTGCGTGGTCCGGTCAGGAAGCCAAAGCTTGCATTTAAAGGTGTGATTAGTTGAGATTCCACTCGATTAAGCCTAGTGGATGGGAGGATTTTCCCAAAGCTATTGCAGGTATTTAGACATGTGGCAGGTAAGCCTGCCTGCTATCTGGAGTAAAGTCCAGCCGAGTCAGCGGAGAGCACTGACACCGTTCTCTCACATTAAATTCTCGAGTTTGGTAAAGGTGTTTTTTGCTTCGGCTCCTACTCAACTGAATCTCACTGCTAAGCTGGTGAGACAAGTACGCGTGGAAGGGTCTGCGTTGTAAATTAAAAACTTCTTGATGGCTTTTGAACTTAAACTATATTAATCTCCTCAGATACACCTGATTACTTCTTGTTTTTATTAATTTTTTTTTAAAATATTGTCCATGAGTTGTTAGATACAAAAGATAGTTTTGTGAATGTTAGCTTGTTTGCCATCAAGTGAATGTTATTCTTCTGTTTTACTGTAGACTAGAACCAGCTGAACGACGTCACACCGTACCATGCTTCGCAATGGCCTAGGAAAAACCTTGCGATTTCTTGGGTATACTGTGCAATATGGCTGCGTAGCGCATTGTGCCTTTGAGTACCTTGGAGGAATTGTTGTGGTAACTTTTCATTTTCATGACGTTTAAAAGAAAATAAAACTATAATACTGAAATTGTTATATGTGACAATACTAATGTTTCAGAGTTTTTTATTTTTTTAAAAGCTTTTTCAAAGTGTGTTTAGTAAACGCTTTTTCTTTTTTTTTTTTTTTTTTTTTTTTTTTTTTTTTTTTTTTTTTTTTTTTTTTTTTTTTTTTTTTTTCTTTTTTTTTTGAGGCAAGTTTAGCCTTTATGGAAGTTATTTCTACTTCAGGCATTTGTATTTTTTTGTTAAGTTATTGCTTGAGGCATCACTGACACAAATTGGAAACTATGATTAAGCATTTTGCAGAGAATACATTTTTCCAGAAAGACTGGAGTCACTAAAAATGCCATAGGAAATGCTCTTGTTTCCAACTCTGCGTAGATTTCTGAATATTTTATGCAGTGCCCTGCTCTCTGCCCCCCACATCTAAACCTAGCATGGACATAGTGGATTTTGGCTGTAACCTGCTCTTGTAGCTTCTGTGATGCTTCTCTTTTACAGAGGCTGAAGAAAGGGATAAGCTGGCAGACCTTCAAGTGCTGCTCCTGATAATTTCCTGCAGATTAGGTGCTAATCCTGCAGATTAGGTGCTAGGGGCTCATAGCACCTAGCGCAGGTCGGGAGCCACCCGGAGCGAATACGGAGCCGTAATAGGTCCAGGTGCTCTGGAGGCTGTCCTGCCCTTTCAGTTGTATCAGATATTCCTTGGAGGATCTCACTTTTTTTAGTTGATCTTTACATGACATCTTTTCTAATTTATTAGCAAATAATTTGAATATTAATGTATAAATTGAAT
Organism: Tetrax tetrax; assembly: GCA_009806455.1. Lineage (NCBI taxonomy): Eukaryota > Metazoa > Chordata > Aves > Otidiformes > Otididae > Tetrax > Tetrax tetrax. The sequence goes on from WHYT01017688.1 coordinate 202,127, forward strand.
ATTAATTAATACATAATTAAAATAGTAATTTTCTTCTCATTTATTTTTAATTTGCAGTGTTCTGGACCTTCAATGGAACCAACTATTCAAAATTCTGATATTGTCTTTTCGGAGAACCTTAGCCGCCACTTTTATTGCATTCAAAAGTATGCTCCTCTGTTGTGACTAGATTTTACATTCTGTTTGCCAGAGCTTCTCAGTAACTACATTCCGTCTGTCCTTTATTTTTCATTTATTCTTCTGCTTCTAAATAGTAATTTTTCATAAATATCCTCTCATTGTGTCTGATGGAAGTTAAAATAAGCAGCACATATAGCCCATCAAACAACTTGTCAGAATTCTTTTAGGATATAGTCTGTCATTTCTTCAGCTTTGTCCAAAAATGGAAAAATTCCCATTTTCTTTTCCTAAACCAGTTCTACTCTGTGAATGTAACTTCTGTCTAAGCAGTTTTGTCTTACCTGCAAACCAAGCTGTAGGTATTACTGTGCTCGGATAGGTTCTTAGGAAAGTGACCACATGGTATAAGTACCATTTATCAAATGTCATAGAATCATAGAATGGTTTGGGTTGGAAGGGACCTTTAAAGGCCATCTAGTCCAACCCCCCTGCAAGGAGCAGGGACATCTCCAACCAGATCAGGTTGCTCAGAGCCTCATCCAGCCTGGCCTTGAGTGTTTCCAGGGATGGGGCATCCACCACCTCTCTGGGCAACCTGTTCCAGTGTTCTACCACCCTCATTGTAAAAATTTTTTTCCTAGTATCTAATCTAAATGTACCTCCCTCTATCTTGAAACCATTACCCCTAGTCCTGTCACAACAGGCCCTACTGAAGAGTCTCTCCCCGTCTTTTTATGTCATTTTATTACTGTGTCGTAAAGCACAGTAGGCTCAAGGTCCTCACCCATTTTGTTGCAGGCTGTTTCACTGTACGATCTAACGTGTATAATCAGGAGACAAAAGTAATATAAGGTCTTACAAACTCAGATTAGACATTTGAAGTTTCACTGGAAGAATATCATTGGGACAGTAACATTTAGGAACACAGAATCTGTTCTGTGCCATACATATGTAGCAACAGGATGAATTTAAATGGCATTCATTTCCTCAGAGCATTGTTAATTAAACTGTAGTCTTAAATGTTTTATAAATGGTCTAAATAACAAAGAATTTCTCCAAATGTAATTAAAAAACTGTGTGTAAAATTACACGCTGAGTATAACTGAAGAAACCAAAATTGTAGACGAGCAGAAGGCGGTATCTGTAATGTACGTGTATTTATTTGGAGTATACGCATTGATGCACATGTATTCAGCCTAAATAGTTTTCACTTAAGAGTTCTTCTGTTTGTTTTTGTTTCTGTTTGTTCCTCTCAGAGGAGATATTGTAATTGTGAAAAGCCCCAATGACCCCAAATCAAATATCTGTAAAAGAGTAATTGGCTTGGAAGGGGATAAAGTCTGCACAAGCAACCCTTCAGATTTCCTTAAGAGTCACAGCTATGTAAGTATTAGAGTTTCTTGCTTTGTAAACTAATGATTATTTAAGTAGACCTGGTAGTCTGCAAAGGATTTGCAATATTTGAGTATCATCATAAAGTATGATGTTCATAAATTATTCTTTCTTCTTGTATATGTACAGTAAAATGTTGTAATTTGTAAACTCTCTTTATGGGAAGCTGGCTTTTTCAGTGTCTTCTGTCTCTGTAGGAAGTCTAGGCAGATGATATTTTTGCTCTGCCCTTTACTGAGGTCTTCTTGCCTGGAAGAATACTCTAAAATTCTATGCATAAAGTGCTGTACAGGTGGCAGACTCAAGGGCTTGGTCATAAGGCGAAACTTCTTGTATTTTAAACATAAGGAAGTGAAAATTTTGTCTCTGCACTAGCTTTGAGGATTTTGCTTTCAAAATATACTTTAGTGTATATTTCAATGTAACAATATTTTAATTTTTCTGAGTATGGTTCGCTTGTGCAAAAGTCAGGTAACAAGATGAAATATCGAGGAAAAAAGTATTCTTAATGCTTACTTGTCCTTGTATAGACTGACTTAACAGAAGTTTGGAAAGATTTGTGAGAAAATGTTTTCAGCAACTTCTTTTTAGGCTATCATTAGAAAAATAATCAGAAATCATGCTCACAGAAAACTGGGGGTTTTTTTTTGTTTGGTTTGGGGTTTTTTGTGTTGTTTTTGTTTGTTTGTTTGTTTTGGTTTGGTTTTGTTTGTTTATTTGTTTTTTTCCCAGAAGCATGTCTGACCACTGCCTCTGTTCAGCACCTTGTGGAGACATTGTGTTTTGCACAGGGTTTTGAATCTTAAAAGAAAGATATTCTGTTGCCTCTTCAAATCCACTTCATCCTCACAATTACCATAAAAATAATTATTATCTGGCCCATAGCAGAAGTCCTGTGCTGTGAAGGTAGAGAATTTTATGGAATCAATCAAAAATCAGTGGCAACATTCTTGTCATCATTGTGTCTAGATTTGGTATCTGGATGTAGTTAAGAACTGGGACCAGAAAGCAAGGATATGACTCATACCTTGTTCTGAGGAGTTGAATTTGTTGTTTCTTCCATTCCAGTGTTGAGGTGAGACATTTCAGACACCTGCCTCTAATCTGCCCTTCTGATCAAGTGCCACTACCACTGGAGCTTGTTTACACTTCTGTCACTTTTAGACAGAAAGAAGGAACTCATTTGCTGTTATGTTTTGAATGGGAGGACAGAGCATTTAGTTTTTCCAAAAATCAAGTTGTGTTACTGTTTAACCAAGGGGTAAAAAAACAAACCTGAAACCTCTCCCAAAATCCCCACCTTTCTTACCAAGCTGAATATATTTTCTAGCAAATATGGGAGTAGTAATTTGGGGAAGTATAAATTGCCCAGAACAGAACAACCTTAAATGGAAACCTGAATTCTGCATGCACTGATGGAAGATGCAAACTGAGTTTCTCTGAGCATCTTGTTCTTCACTTGTCCGAGTCTTGGAAAGGAAGGTCAGGATGTCAGCCTTTCTGGAGACCCTGAGGTAGTCAAATGAATATCCAGCAGAACAACTTCTGCTCTAGGTGTAAGACTTCTTGTCTTCAACTTCAATTTAAAATGTAAGGAGAAGGAGAGGATGAGGAATGCAGAGTCATTTCCTGTTTTCCTGGGTGTGTTTTTCATAAAGGCTGATGTGTGGAAATACAGCAAAGTAACATGCAAGCTTTCCTAGTTCTTACATCATAACTTGTATCTAGGGGGAGAAATTATCTAAAAGGAAATGCTTTTGTTTGTTAGTGCATGTCTGTTTTCCTTCTGTCTTTAGTGGCTGTAAGAGGTAGATCTTTCCATCTGTTCAGGAGATGCTTCCTTTGCAGAGGAGTATATTCTCAACCTAGGTATCTGCACTTTACGCTAGTACCTTCCACTGGATTATTCACTACATAAATTGTTCTTGTTAGGAAGCAAAACAGGATACGTGTCTGTGTGTAGGTAATTGTCTGCTCAGGTCCCCTATTTTAGTGAATTGCTGTGCTGTGCACTTTTCCTCTTAATTCAGACACAGAATTCTTCAAATCGAATAGCAGCAGCAGATGTGCAGAGAACTGGCTATGTGTTTTGTTGATACTTCCTTGCAAAGATTTAACTTTGGTTGGGTTTTGGAAAAAAAAAGAAAAAGATTGTCAAAACTCTGAGGAAAGGCCTTGGCTAGGATCCCATGCGGCCTAAGTGCTGCCTGGGGTGTCTGGCTGCCAGAGAAAGGTACAAAGGAGTGCCTGCAATAAGTGAGCAAAGCCTAGAAATTGTCATGAGTTGTGCTCTTTATATTAGGCTGCTAATTGCTTTTTCTTAAAATGAGAAATCTCTGAGTGATACTTGAATGCAATGACTCAAACGTGTGTAAGGTCAAAGGACTGACTGTTTTTGCTGCAGTGAATTGCTCAGCTTTCCTTCACTGATTTGTCTCCTGTTTTGGGGAGTGATGGTGAATAGTTGCTGTCATGTTTGCAAACTTATTACAGTGCAGTAAATACAAAGTACCAGATGCCAGAAAAATTATTGAATTAGGTATTTGAACCTCTGCTTCATTCTTTGCTGGTGTTTGCCAATGAACGGTTAGGTGTTGTGAGTTAGCCGGTTACTGGAGATGCCAGATTAACGGCAGTACAACTACGTAACAGCTGAGAGTGGAACCACCTCTAAGCAGCTCCCCAAAAGGGAGAATCCTTCCAGTCATGTTAGTAGGAGTTCTGCTTAGTCTGCATTGACTCTGTTAGTGTTGGCATATCGTACAGATTTCAAGCTAGGGTTTTTTGTGCTGAGAAGCACTGTCATCCATGATGCGTATTCTGAAGCCTAAGAGAATACTAAAATCAGATCCTGCATCCAAACCCTTTTCATTCATGAATATACTTCTCAGGTTGGCTTGTATCTACAGACAGGAGAATGGAGAACTCTGTTCACCATGTGCTGTCTGTGAACTTACATAGATGAGATACTCCGTGGCTGCAGACAGCCAAATAGACACCTGTAGATTAAACAAACAAACAAACAACAAACCAACCTTCCAAGCTATAATAAAAATGAAATATTAAAAAAAAATACGTAAGTTGAATAAGTTTTTCCTGAAAAGAGATATTTCAGAAATGCAGTATAGCAGTGGCAGTTATGTGAAAAGCTTAAAGTGCCATAAAAAATACTTTTGCTGCTATATTTAGCTGAAGTAATACATCAGATAAGAAAAATTATTTTTGTCAGAGTGTACTAAGTGTAAGGCTGTAAGAAAAACTGTCTTTGAAATCATTGTTGGATTACAAACTGATGGAACTAGTCCCACATATCATGGCTATAGAAATTAAGCACATACTTAAAATAAAATTTAAGCACATTAGGAATGTGCTTTATGGTACATGATGCTTCCTATACTACAGGTTGGACCTTATCTGCAGAATAATAATCATAGAATCACAGAATGGTTTGGGTTGGAAGGGACCTTAAAGCTCATCTAGTTCCAACCCCCCCTGCCATGGGCAGGGACACGGTCCACCAGACCAGGTCACTCAAGCCCCATCCAACCTGGCCTGGAACATTTCCAGGAGTAGGGCAGCCACAACTTCTCTGGGCAACCTGCTCCAGTGCCTCGCCACCCTGACAGTAAATAATTTCTTCCTTATCTAGTCTAAACCTACCCTCTTTCAGTCTAAAACCACTACCCCTTGTCCTGTCACTACACGCCCTTGTCAAAAGTCCCTCCTCAGTTTTCCTGCAGGCCCCCTTTAGGTACTGGAAGGCTGCTATGAGGTCTCCCAGAGCCTTCTCTTCTCCAGGCTGAACAACCCCAACTCTCTCAGCCTCTCTTCATAGGAGAGGTGCTCCAGCCCTCTGATAATTTTCGTGGCCCTCCTGGACCTGCTTCGACAGGTCCACATCCCTCTTATGTTGGGGACTCCAGAGCTGGACACCGTACTGCAGGTGGGATCTCACAAGAGCGGAGTAGAGGGGCAGAATCTTCCTATTTACATGAAACAAATGATGAAATTCCTTTTTTTTTTAAGTAAGCTGCTATAATATTACAAAGTTAGGAAAATGTAATTTTAATTTTCATTGCCTTTTTATGGATATTTGGTATGGAATATGAGCATTAGGCAGTTTAGCTGGGCTCTTTTTTGGTTTTCTACTTAATGATGGTGTTTATAGATATAAGCAAGTGTATTTACTGTCATAAACATTTAACATATTTTTACTGTATCAGAAGCAATGTGGTATGAACCCAAAAGTGAAAAATATAAACAACTAATTTTTAGTAATGTGGTATTCAGACCTAGTTTTATTTATTAAAAAATCTTTATCGATTTATTCACTTAACTATAGGATCTAAATAATGAGGGTTAATAAGGAAATTACTCAATCATAGTAAACCCCTGAAATGGCACCTGTAAGGTTAATTTTCATATTTAGGTTTTTATTTCCTGTTTTTAAAAGTCTTAATACAGATCTAGGTTTATAATTCAGATTGAGTATCCTATTGTTATATTTGAATTTGTTTTAATGCCATTTACTTTAGCTTTAATTTCTTTAGTACCATATGTTCTTGTGCTGCAGCTCCTATTTACAAATTGAAAAAGTGAGGGGTAAGTCATCAGATTAAAACAGCTTGTATGTCATAAACCACCAATATGCTAAGCCTTTGTGTCACTTAAACAAAAGTAGTACCTAATAATGTCACTTAATACAGCTAGAGTCTGTAAATAAGGAACTGCCTTTTGCAAGTCATAGTGATAAAAAGCTGAGATACAAATCCATATCTCAGCAACACTCTGCTGGTAATCAATCACAGCGCACCACTAATGCTGTGAGACTAGCTGATGTGGGGGAAGTGTGTTTACCTTGTGCTAAAATGAGGTTCATTGCGGAGATGGCATCTCTTCATCCTGTGGTTAACTCTAGAGCTAACATAATTCCGAAGATAATGCATCTCACCGTGTTTGCAGATCAGAGAAGTGGTCTTATGTAGCACTATTAACTCTTAAACTGTCCTTGTCAAATGCAGTAAGAGTATTACGTGGGTACTAAGAATAATGTGATGTTAATGGAAACAACACAATGTCTTCATCACTAGACAGTACTACAGATTTTGGATGCACAACATAAGACAGTGAAAAGTGTTTTGATATTTTGGAGTGCGGGCAATACCATTGGATAAGGTCGTTAAAATACCCTAAACAGCAATTAAAGTTCTCAAAACACTAGTTCTTTTTCCTTTCTCCTTAGTCTCTTGATAGCTAGTTTACACTCATGGTTTAGTATTTCAGCAATCTAAGTTTTGATAGTTGCCTGTTGGGAGAAAGGACATAACCTTACTCTTTCTCCTTCTCCACTTCTAGAGTTCTACAGATTTGAGAGAAAGTTCTGCCATAGTCTTAAGCAGGAGGTGTGCTAAAGGTCTGGTGGGAAAGGAGAACTGATTTTGTGTGCTTAGTTTGCTGATCTGTTCAGTTTGCAGACCCCTCTATATCCCAGTACAGAGAGCTCATAACTAGAGCTAATCTTGAATATTCTGAGAATTAATTTTAAATAAAAATTCTGATTTGTCAAAACTAAATTATTCAAGGGAAAAGAAACACAACAAAACTTTATCAGTCTACTTCCCAATATTCCCAGGGTTTCTTCTGCTCAAGTGGATTGGTTTTGTTTTTGATGTTTCAAGAACGTACAAGTGGCGTGACTTGACATGACAGCACTGGTACCATTCAGCATGGCTGATCCTCAC
>WHYT01017688.1:220172-246220 GCA_009806455.1 Tetrax tetrax
TCTCACAAGAGCGGAGTAGAGGGGCAGAATCTTCCTATTTACATGAAACAAATGATGAAATTCCTTTTTTTTTTAAGTAAGCTGCTATAATATTACAAAGTTAGGAAAATGTAATTTTAATTTTCATTGCCTTTTTATGGATATTTGGTATGGAATATGAGCATTAGGCAGTTTAGCTGGGCTCTTTTTTGGTTTTCTACTTAATGATGGTGTTTATAGATATAAGCAAGTGTATTTACTGTCATAAACATTTAACATATTTTTACTGTATCAGAAGCAATGTGGTATGAACCCAAAAGTGAAAAATATAAACAACTAATTTTTAGTAATGTGGTATTCAGACCTAGTTTTATTTATTAAAAAATCTTTATCGATTTATTCACTTAACTATAGGATCTAAATAATGAGGGTTAATAAGGAAATTACTCAATCATAGTAAACCCCTGAAATGGCACCTGTAAGGTTAATTTTCATATTTAGGTTTTTATTTCCTGTTTTTAAAAGTCTTAATACAGATCTAGGTTTATAATTCAGATTGAGTATCCTATTGTTATATTTGAATTTGTTTTAATGCCATTTACTTTAGCTTTAATTTCTTTAGTACCATATGTTCTTGTGCTGCAGCTCCTATTTACAAATTGAAAAAGTGAGGGGTAAGTCATCAGATTAAAACAGCTTGTATGTCATAAACCACCAATATGCTAAGCCTTTGTGTCACTTAAACAAAAGTAGTACCTAATAATGTCACTTAATACAGCTAGAGTCTGTAAATAAGGAACTGCCTTTTGCAAGTCATAGTGATAAAAAGCTGAGATACAAATCCATATCTCAGCAACACTCTGCTGGTAATCAATCACAGCGCACCACTAATGCTGTGAGACTAGCTGATGTGGGGGAAGTGTGTTTACCTTGTGCTAAAATGAGGTTCATTGCGGAGATGGCATCTCTTCATCCTGTGGTTAACTCTAGAGCTAACATAATTCCGAAGATAATGCATCTCACCGTGTTTGCAGATCAGAGAAGTGGTCTTATGTAGCACTATTAACTCTTAAACTGTCCTTGTCAAATGCAGTAAGAGTATTACGTGGGTACTAAGAATAATGTGATGTTAATGGAAACAACACAATGTCTTCATCACTAGACAGTACTACAGATTTTGGATGCACAACATAAGACAGTGAAAAGTGTTTTGATATTTTGGAGTGCGGGCAATACCATTGGATAAGGTCGTTAAAATACCCTAAACAGCAATTAAAGTTCTCAAAACACTAGTTCTTTTTCCTTTCTCCTTAGTCTCTTGATAGCTAGTTTACACTCATGGTTTAGTATTTCAGCAATCTAAGTTTTGATAGTTGCCTGTTGGGAGAAAGGACATAACCTTACTCTTTCTCCTTCTCCACTTCTAGAGTTCTACAGATTTGAGAGAAAGTTCTGCCATAGTCTTAAGCAGGAGGTGTGCTAAAGGTCTGGTGGGAAAGGAGAACTGATTTTGTGTGCTTAGTTTGCTGATCTGTTCAGTTTGCAGACCCCTCTATATCCCAGTACAGAGAGCTCATAACTAGAGCTAATCTTGAATATTCTGAGAATTAATTTTAAATAAAAATTCTGATTTGTCAAAACTAAATTATTCAAGGGAAAAGAAACACAACAAAACTTTATCAGTCTACTTCCCAATATTCCCAGGGTTTCTTCTGCTCAAGTGGATTGGTTTTGTTTTTGATGTTTCAAGAACGTACAAGTGGCGTGACTTGACATGACAGCACTGGTACCATTCAGCATGGCTGATCCTCACGTCTGCGGGGTCAGGACATGGGCATGCCTGCACCATAGCTCAGGCAGGGGACAGCAGCGAGAGGCTCAGCTTAAACACAGCTCTTAAATGAGCTTCCATCGAGATCTCTTGCATCCCTTTCTCAAAACACCTCTTTCTTCCCCACAGCCTGAACCAAGATGAGACAGCTGCACCGTATCAGCTGGTCCTGAGTGCAGACCAGCTAGACTGGGGTTGGGAGAGCCCTGCCCAGGCTCTGACACATTGCCCTGGTTCTTCTGTTCTGCCAACACATTCCTGAAGCAAAACCATACAGAAATCTCCTTGTTGAATTAAGATTGTTTCAAGATCGCTTATTTCTGAATTGGTAGCACTCAATGCTTTTCCTCTGTGGAATACAGATGTACTGATCAGATCAGTTTGAACCTTCAAGATTTTAGGATTCTGTTATTCCTTTGCCCCAAATTCAGCAATAACTTCTAGGAAGCTGTTCAGGGTGATGAAATGAACTACTTAAAGACTCCCTGAAGAGTCTGAGCACAAGTTTTAGTCTGTATGTATCAGCTTCATGTCTGAATGAAGAACCTATTTCATTTTTTTTCCTCCTCTACGTATACTAGCTACGGCCTACTGACAGTCTTAAATGAAGAGATCATGCAGAGCTGAGCCCTTACATTGATCAGCAGAGATTCAGGTCCCTCCTGATGGAGCTGGCAGATGATACTTCTAAGATTCTTTAACCCTGCTCAGAGTATTTATTGGCCATTGTTGCTACCAAGCTCATTAGCTAGCTCACTCTGTACAGGTGTGCCTTTGTCAAGGGGGTAATGGATTTTGTGTTTTTAACCATTAAGTTCCAGTTGGGGTTTGAACCCATAGGTATGTTGTTCTCAAACCTTTACTTTAGGGTGACCCTGTTACATTGTCTGTTTTGGGGAGAAGAAAAGAATCAAATCCTTCTTAATGATTGCTGTGAGAAAAGTCTATGCAAACTGCTAAGTAATCATTGCTGGATTTGTAATCAATATTTTCTTCCAAAATATCGATCTTCTGTAAGTCAGGAAAGCTTACAATAGTCAAGACTGATGAATTGCAGAAATAGCCTGAATTTTTTATTCAGGAGTTCCTAAATGTAGCTAGGAGATTTGTTTTTGAAAGTTTTGGAGTATGAGCATCTATACAACAGGAAAATTTCACAACTGTAGTGGAATAAAAAAGCTTAGATAATTTTTCATTATTTAACCAAAATGATTTTGTTTTCGAAAGTGAACCATTGTTTTAATGCAAAGAGAGGTTGTAAAAAGTGTGTGCAAAATCTGCATGTTATTTTTCATGCCAGTACCATTTGCTCATAGTTTTTATTAATTCTATTAATGTTAAGTTAGTTTTAATTTTAACTGATAATATTTTTAGAAAAGGAATGATGGCCAATAATTTACATTTAGGGTTCCAGCTACAGATGTTTAAAATTGGATATATAGCTTTCTGGGCTATTTAACAATATGCTCTAGATTTGACTATTAAATGAGAATATATAGAGAAGTAAACAGTGCATGCAAGTGTTTGAATTATTATTTAACACAGTTGGAAACTTTTGCAACACCCAGAAAGCGATACTGAGAGAAAGCATGTCTTTTCATCTGGCCTCAGTATTCCTGATGTGAAAAGTCTGTGACCTTTCCCATAAAGCAGTGAGTGCAGTGATCAAACCTTTTCAGTTCCAAGTAAGCAAGCTCAGGAACACAGCAGCTATTTGTGCATTATACAAAGTTTAGAAGGAACAACAATGGTTAAAAACCAAACATTCAAATAACCAAGGAATGCTTTGACAGATTACTGTGACAGCTTCCCCAAATTTTTATTCAAGAACAACTGGCATGCTCAGATGATAGAGAAAAATGTCTTACAAATTCAAATCTAAGTTAATATACCTTGGTGTCCTTGTATTATATGAGTTAACATTCCTACCACTGAAGGTTTTGTGATTTTAATACTGGTTAATAATGAATTTCAAAACTTAAAGATAGACAAGACTTCTTATCTTACCTTTTTCTAAATTTTCTCTTACAACAACCAATGACTAAATATAGAGAATGAATTCTTAATAGAAATATTTCATCACAGTGAATGTAATTTCTGTATGAAAACCTCTTAGTGTTTCATTGTCATCTTTTCTCATAAAAATCTGGACCAAAGTCATAATTCTTCATTCTTTTTAATATGTGTACTTAAACAAACTGGGCCAAGTACATTATGTTTTATTCATAAGCAGCTTCAATAAGTAAAAGGAAAATGCTAAATTGTTTGGCAGTACCTATGAATTTAAGGTAAATTCATTCTGTAATTTTATTTTAAGAAGTATTAAATTCCAGGTAATTCAGCCTTTTAGTGATACTTAGAAGACATTGATTTAAGATCTGCTGTACTGTTAAAGTTCCAGTGTGATTGCTACTACTTCATAGCTTCTTCCAGCACAAAAAAAAAAGGAAATGTAAATGCTTAGCCTGATTTTGAAAATATTGAGCTACTTAATATTGTTGGGTTTTATATAGATGGCAACTGCACGACAGTTATGATAAGCCTACAGAAATGGTGCCTAAAGCAACCAGATCATTAAAAGAGAGTATCTGTTAAGCATTATTCACTCTTGGTTCTGACTTAATAAATAAAGGATTAAGGAATAGTTATGTGAGACTTCAAGTATAGAATGATAAAACAAACTCCTGCATTTCCATGGTGTATATTTTAGCCTAACTAGATGCAATTTACTTAAATAAGGCAATTTAATCAGTATTTAGTAAATTTGTCATTTGATATTGTAGATTCTTTCATCATATTTCACTTTAATCAAGAAAGGTAACACCTGTGGTTTATTCACAAAAGCTGCTTTTGTTCAATGAACACCCGCAGGCCATGAAGCAATTACATTTGTTGCTTGTACCAAAGTAGGAGGCACTTAAATAGACCTTAGTAGGGATAGATGAGAACTTGCAGACTTTATTCTTTTGTCCAGCACTGAGATTAGTTCTTATCACAGCTCAAGAAGGAAGCCTCTGAACTGAAAAGAAAAGATGGGAATGATTTGAAGTTCTTAAGTTTGAAACTTTGATATTGCTGGAGGTGATGTGAATACCTGTGACCTTATGAAAGTTCAAACTTCATCTGCTCCCAGCTGATTGTACATGCTGAAGTTCTTTGACAGACTGCCTGGAATTCCAAAAGGAAAGATTGCAAGAGATCCATGTTTGTAATTCTCCACTTATTTATTGAAAATCCCTATTTCTCCATCTTTAATATCCCTCCCTGCCCCCCCAGCCTCAAAGTCCCCTAAGATCACAAACAAAAAAAAAACCCTCACCAAAACAAAAAATCTAACCCAAACCTCAACAGCCTATTTTCATTTAGTTGGGTTTGGGGTATTTTTGAGGCAGATTAATTAAATCTGTTCATCTTATTTGCAGTGTATTAGTTTTCTAGTATGCCAGTTAACGTGCATACTAGAGTGCGGGCATCTCATCTCTTGGTTTTGGAGTTAGTGAGATTACTGAACATTTGGTGTCATGTAAAAAGACCAAAATAATAGAATTTTTTGTTGATTCTCCCCACCTCACCCATTTATGGACAATAATGTTTTATGCTAGTAAGTATGTATAAAATACCTGACCTTCAGTTTTGGCTCTTTAACTGTACCACTGAGAAAATGGCAACAGCCCTGCAAATTTAGGCAGTTTGTCACAGTGAAAGATGCTTATTTATCTGAGCTGGAACAGAATGAGCTACTGCTAGAAGCTTAGTTTTTCTAAATGTTAGTCTTGCTCTTCTGGGCTATCTGCTCCTGTGCTAGAGCCTTGGAAGGGAGAAGGGGGAAGAGTCATGCGTCTGATCCGTGTCCTGTATTCTCATGCATATAAGCTGCACCTCAGATAACTGTTTCTGCCTGAGAACTGCTGTTCCTTGGAAATAAATCCTCCGATAATCCGCACAAAACCAGAGGCACAAGGGTTGCTGAGGCAGAGAGCAGCCTGCAGACGATCAGAGGCAGCGTGTTTTCGCACGAACCTGCACTGCCGTGGAATTGCTGGCTTTGCATGTGACCCACTAGTGACTTCTGTGAAAATTCAGTCGTTGCCCTGTAAGACTTTCACATCTTAGTTCTGGCCTATGTGTAGGGTGGAACTGAAATGCTGCCCTGCCAAAGTTAAATGCTTTTGGCACTCTTTGTCAGTATTTTTGTATTCACAATTTCTGTGTGTAACTGTGATTTCAGTTGTACTTCTTAGATACAATTAGTTTTGTTGAAGAGCTCCATGGATACCAAAATGCAATGCTGTGAGTTGTCACGCAAGTGGCTTTCCCATTGCCTTGGGTTTTTTGGCAGTGGCAGTCTATTGGTGTGTAATTAATACATTCTTACTGCAAATACAAATTTTCAATAGTTGTGTTTTTTTTTTCTTTGGTTATAAATGTATTTTATTCCCAGCTACTGTGCTTGTATAGCTTTGAGGCATTTCAGTTTGGGTCCTGATTGTGCAAAGACTGATACTCAAAGTTTACCTTAATCGATGTGAGTGATCCCACTGGAATCAGTGATCTGGTCTAGAAATAGCTTGGTGCATAAATGCTTGAAGGAGTCTGGCTTTAGTCTTTATTTCAAACGGATGTAAACAACTTTTCTAAAATTAATGATTATGGCCTGTCACCAGTATTTGGTTTTCAATTTTCATGTAATTCATGTGATTTTTTTATTGCTTGTCTTAATTCTAGGTTGTAGTGAAGTGCCTAGATGATGGACAGGCACCATACAAAGGTATTATACTGTATTATCTCGAGATGAATCATACATTGTGACAGTACTCTTAACAACAAATTTAGAGGTGAAAGGTCCTGTCATACCTTCCATGGAGAACTATGAAAGTTACTGTAAGTGGTGAATTTCAGGATAGAGGAATGTACTTTATTGCAGATGTTTCATCTGGAGTGCAAACTGAACATCCTGGCTAGGCAAGGAATTATTGGTGGTATTAGAAGCAGTAAGTGATGGCAAAAGCACTTTATTTTTTATACTTTTGGAGCATGGAGGAAAGATGGGAAGGTCTAGAAGTGTTTGGATATACTTGTGTTAGGAGTAGGCCCTTATTGCACATCCTGCCTATGAACTGGGGAGAGTGAGAAAGCGTGGGAACCAGTGAAGTAGAAGGGGAGCTGGTAGTGTTTTGTTTGTGAAACAGCAGCGTTTTCAGAAATGCGAAATGTTATTGTGGGTTTGCTTTATTTCATTTAAAAAAAAAAAAATCTTCCTTTCATAGCAATTCATGCTTCTCCTTTTTTGCATATTTGCTGAGGTAGTCTTCTAACATGACAGTCGTTCGATGTTTGATTTGTAATTCTGGTGGAGGCTGGGCACCAGAAAGGTCAGAATGCTGCTCTGCATTGTAATATGCACTGAAAAACACACTTGTGTAAGGTGGGGACACTGCAAATAAGTGAAGCTCAGTATCCAACTAATCCAACAATTGCTGCTGGACATTCTAAACGGGCTGTGTACCACAGAAATTTTGAGGAAAATAGGAACATCAGTACATTGTCAAATAGAGACCTATCAAAAACATGTCCATGTGTGATGAGCTGTATGTTCTATACAGGTCATTTGACTCTGGATAGAATTATTTTTAGCATTTTTTGTTTTTTTTTTTAATTTTAGATTGACTTCTGGTTGGTTATTTTGTTTGCAAAGCTGCTTGGGTAGGAAGAGGGCCAAAGTCATCTAGCTGAAACGAACTGGCCTTCCCAGAGAAAGCTCTTCCATGCACATGCCGGCAATCTGATAAGTCTTCAAAACAACAGAGGTGGCAGACAAGCAGGATGTGGAATTCTTGTATTGAAGGCCTGGGAGAACAACAAGTAAAGAACCTTGATAGAACTAGCAGATCAGTTTAAAACAAACAAGGCAGCACTTCTTTATAGAGGAGACTGTGGAAGGAGACAGTATCAGTAGATTTCAAAGGGGTGTAGATCTGCTGCTGGTCTACAGCTCCACATGTAGATTCCAAAATGATGAGGCAGGGATGTGCCCCCCGACACGCCCAAAGCACCTCTCCGGGATACCAAAGAAATTCAGGGGGGCAGTTAGGAGAAGACAGACAGGCTCACGTATGCTGTCCATGATGAGCATCTCTCTTTGCCGCTGTCTGAGCTGAAGTATTGGTTCTTAATCCGTAGCGCATGCATTTGCCACAGCTCAACAAAGGGCTCTGGGGTAGCCGCTGTCCTCGGGTCCTGGTCTGGTAACAGGCAGGCAGGAGCCTGACTAAGCAAGAGCCTACAAGGCTTATTTAGAGACAGGGTTCCCAGTGACCTGGCCAGATACCTCCAAGTACCCACAATTACACTTCAGCTGCATTTCCTCAACTGCCTGCCGGATCTGGTTTTATTCTCAATGATTTACATCCAGACCTTACTACTAGAATGGTATTTTATTTTGTTTAGTCCGTTATCCTTGAATTCCGTATATGTAGACTATGGTATGTATGGGTTCAGTGTGGCTTATTTCTAAAAATTAACGTTTATACTGCCCCAACGCTGAGTTTCATTTGAAATGGGAGTTTTAAAATTTTATTTCCGTATTTTTTTTCCTCTGAATTGTGGGCATAGTAATGTTTCAAGTACATATTTAGCTTTGGAAAAATGTATGTTAACTTAAAGTCCATGTTAAATATTTTTTAGATGGAGAGTATGTTGCTACTTTTGAATTTTCAGCTTGGTTTAGAATTTTAGAAAGAAAAACAGACTGGAAAAATAATTATTATTTTATTTGGTAACTTGTAAAAGGTTGTTTATATTTGAAATGGTTTTAGAATAGCATATCAAAATATTGTTGTGTATTCCATGAGGAAATCTTCGTTTAAAGCTTACAGTCACAACTTTTTTTTTGTGCATGAAAGCTTTATTCTTTTATTTAGGTAATTAATACAGCTGTGTTGCTATTTCTCATTTTGTCATTGAGTCAGTCAGTGAATTCCATGAATCTGCGGTATGTAATATAGTTAATGCATAATATATATATATATGCAATGAAAGGTCTTTGTCATATAGTATAAGGTCACCATCATTAATTTTCAAATTATAAAAAGGGATTTGCTGTTTTGTGATCATCATTATTGCAATATAATGTGTTGTGGATTCTGCCTGCACATAGAATGAACTGTGATCTTAATTAGAACTTTGACAAGCCTACTCCGATAAAATGATGAGATTATTCGTAATTGATGTCACAATCAATTACCAGTTAGTTCATCATGAATCTACTAACAGGTCTAGCCTTGGTGCTGGCCCCAGGATGTTGATGAGTGTGTGGCTGCCCTGTTCATGCTGTTACTGCGACAGGAGGGCAGATTTTCAGTCAACATCCTAATGACCTCTTTTGAAGTCTATTAAATTAATGACCCTGTCACATTGGTCTAACCTCTTACATCTTCATTTTGGATTTTTTGTTGCAAACCATTGGTTTTTGATCACATGATAGAACAGATACTTTGGAGCACTCCTTCTCATCCCTCCAAATCTGGCACGGGGCCTTACTAGATTCAATGAAAAAATTAGTTCATTATGCAGTCATGAAATACAGAACGCAGAAATCAGAAAATATGTTGTAAAGCAAACTGTGCTTAATACCATTCTGTTCTGTTGTCTTCTTACATTTCAATCTTGCTTAATCATAGGTGCCCAAAGGACATGTTTGGCTAGAAGGTGATAATCTCAGGAATTCTACAGATTCCAGGTGCTATGGACCTGTTCCTTACGGATTGATAAAAGGACGCATTTGTTTTAAGGTATATGTATTTATAGTACCTAAAAATAGTTGCACTAATATATTTTTAATGCCTGGTGTTAGGTATTAAAACTGGCCTCCGTTACTGTCTGGCCAAAGCAAACGTGAAGCAAAGCTTGAACACGCTGGCCTCTTCCTGTAAGGATAATTCAGCAACGGTGGGGTTTTTAAGGGAGGATGTGTTTTGAGCAGCACTCTGTGAGCAGTCCTTGCCTCTGAAAACTGAATGAATTATTTTGCAAGCAAATCCAAACCTGAGAAAAACAAACATACACACACATCCTCCCCTACTGCACTGATATTCACTCCATCCTTAACTTGATGCTTGTCCCTGCAAAATGGTACAAAAGGGTAGCTCTGTATTTCCCTGTTGTTGTAATTTGAGAAGTGTAGTTCCATAGTTCAGAAAACAAAATGGAGGAAAAGGTTATCTTTCTAGGACTTGCATATATACTTTAGACATATAGACTGGCCTTGTTGCTTTTTAAACTAAACCTGTGGAAAAAGCCTTAACAGTAAAGTCAAATCTATGCCACTGTAATTGTCTGCCACTTTTTAATTAAAAAAAAAAAAAAATCTTTGAAATAATATTGTATTGTATAAACCTCCATGGTTCCTTCTCCTTCTGTTTCAACAATTCTACAGCTTTATTTCACACTAAATTGCTTTTTCATATTATTTGCATTATTAACTTACTCATTTACCAAACAGAAGAAACTAACACAATTTCCTCTCCATAAAAAGTTTAATCTAAGAAACAAGGGAGTATGTGTTACAGACTTATGCATCAGCTTTTAGAAAGATAGATTTAAAACCATGCCATTCAGATCAATAAAAAAGGTTTTGAAAACTGTTCTCCATATATTGCAACACATCCACAAAACTGTAATTTAGCACAGCTGTATTACCTGCACAAGGAAGATGAGATCTTTCCAATTTAACCAAGTTTGTTATACTTAGTTTACAGTTTTTATGAACACAACTTAGGACTTATCAAAAAACCTTGCAGCTATTGACCATAATCACTAATTGCTTACTGAACCTCAAATAACATGTTCCCTTCAGCCCCACCATCAAGTTTTGTTGAACCTCTTCTTTCTGGATAGCATTTGCTTTGAGTTCTTTCCTAGTGTTTATTGAGCGCTCCCTGTTCCTTCTCTGTCTTGCTACTAGAGGTCTATCTTCTATTTAATGAAAAATCTTTTACTATCTTGAGAATCGAAGCTTATGTGGCTTTATCTTAAAGTGGATTTTGGAGAAGCAGATGTAACAGTGCCTTTAAATGCTATGTTAAGTTTTTAATAATGGATGCAAAAAACCAGATCTCATTTGGAAGCAGTGGATTTCAACAGAGGGGAGTGAGCTCGTACCAGGTTTGTGTAGGCAACCTATTCTTGGCAAAACATAAATGTTCATTCTCTCTGTAGCTTATCTGTGAATAAGACCGAAGATTTTCAGTCAATGCTGGTGCACCACTTTTTAACCCATACAGAACTAATGATACTTGATTATAGTTGCCCCTTTTCCTCCTGCCACCATATCGACTGTCACTCTGAGAGACAGTTCATGCCATAGAAAGGCCACTGAAATCAAAGTAGCTGCAAATTCTGTAAAAGCCTAGGCAGTCCCACTTTGACAGAACTCACGCTTCATCCAGTCCTAGGTAGGATATCCTGTGCGTTCCCTGGATTTAGGCTCCATGGCCAAAAATAGACTTGTAGTATATCTTCAAAAGAGCTAGTTAGCCCCATTTATCCCCCGTCCATCAGATCAAATCTATGTAGGCCAAACCAAAGAGGGCAAGGGGAAATAGCTGCTAATTGGACTACCCAGTTTGAACGAACAAGTCACAGTCAACTTCTGTCATAACTTCAAATGAATTGGGAATTACTGCACACAGTGGCATGTCTTTGTTTCATGGAGGCTTGTTCCGTTCTCCTTTCCAACCATGAGTATTGTTTCTCACATTCTCTCCTGCACGTAGACTAGATAAATATATTTTTCATTCTAGTGTTAACCACTAAGATTACTGTGGTGAATTTGAAACTAAATTATCAAAACAATATTTAAAACAAATTTGATTACTTTCACTGAAAGAAAGTCAAGTTGCAATAGGTGTGATTTGAGTTGCCTGAAATGGTATTTGTGCCATAGTGAATGGCCTAAGAAACTTCCTTCTCTGGGCCTTTACTCAGATCAGCTTAGATTTGTAATATGGGATATTCCTATTCCCTTTTACTCCTGTTTGCCTTTGAGGTCAAACAAAGACTTGACACCCAGCCTGCAGCCAGCAGAGGCCCTCTGGAGAGCCTTGAAATCCATAGCTTCGCTTCTAACCAAAATCACAAATATCCTTCTCTTGTTGATTTGTATATTTGTGTGGAACTTAAAATAGCTCACTGGCTAACATGCACGTAGAGACAAGATGTCACCTCCGTGTATTTCTCTATATCAATCAGCAGATGTTCCTCATGTTCTTCCCTAACTGCACATGCCAAAGAAGAAAAGTATTTTCTAAAATACTTGCACAAGAGAGCTTTGAGCTTTTTTGAGATACACAGAAGTTGAGGTCCTCAGAATGACTCAGGAGGCTAACAACCTCTCAGAGGCAAGTCTAGGGAGCTTCCAGCAGCAATGCACGGTCCCAGTCCAGTAGTAAGTTGATGCTGTGTCTTGCTGTGCTCATCTTTAACTGCCTCTGCCTCTTCTGTCATTGTCTTTAGCGCTGGGGACAAGTCATTGGGCACTGTGCTTCCTCTTTTAAACTGAGAAAATAACTTTTTCACTCCACGTAGAAAGCAGCAAAGGCTCCTTCTCTGCTGTGGCTGTTTCACGAACTCAGTTGATGAGTAATTTGCTGTTCCTGGAAGGTGACTGCATACCTTCTTTAAAGATCAACCTCTGAGGAAAAATAAGCAAGATAAACATCATACTGACAAGTGCTTTGGGAACAAGGTAGTGCATCATCTTCCTCTGTCTAGGTCACTTCATCTTGAGCAGGGGCTGTGAGATTTTTTGCAGATTAGAGCCACAGAGGGTATTCATTCTTCAACATCATCTCTTTCCCTTCTTCCTGCTGATCCCCTTGTGCCATTTTTTAAAAAATGCATTGCAAAGAGACACAGGTAGTCAAGGGAGACAAAGGACAAAGTATAAAAGAATGTCCTTGATTCTCTTTTTTTTTTTTTTTTTTTTTTTTTTTTTTTTTTTTCTCATCCAAGACCAGCCTACATGTAATTAGTGAACGTTCAGAGGAAAGTACTCTTGGGAGCATTCAGTAGTATGAATAGCTATGTAGTTAATTTATGGAGAGAAAGCTTTTTCTTACTGGTGAGCATCATTCTCTGACACTTGCGCTTGTACTTGTTCGTGATTTGTGCTCCTTCTTTTTCCACAGAGTAGTCCCCTTCTCACCCTGACGGCGGCAGGCACTCCAACCCCTTATGCCTATTTGCATAGGATAAGCTTACCTCCAAGCCTAGGGAATTTTCTCACAGGGTTTGGGGTTTGCAGTTCAAATGCCCATCTTGAAAATAAAATTGCACACCTCATGGAAGTACTTTCACTAGGAGGTAATGTTTGTGGTATTCTTTCTTCTCCTAGAGGATCAAAAATACATACCTTGTCTTTTACATACATACCTTGTTGAGAGGTTTACAAGCTAGAAAACTGAGTTTGAAAGATATTTTGTAGGAGTGTATTTATTTCCAGAGCTGAAAAAAATAATGTAATTTGTGATGCTCTCCATATGCTGTGTATAAATTGGTGTTGTCTCTGGCCGCTATGGAACGATGAATCCCCCTGATACAAGGTATTTATTACTTCTGGTCAAAGAAACACACAGGTGAGAGAAGTTCATATACCCTGTCAACCAAGGAGATAAAAAATTACACAGTTTATGGAAGGATTACAACAATAGCAAATGAAAATACTGAACTTTGAGTTGTGATTAAAATATCTCTTAACTATTTTATTTTTCAGATATGGCCTCTCAATGACTTTGGATTTCTACGTGCAAGCCCCAATGGCCATAGATTTCTTGATGATTAAGGGACTTAAGTGACTATTGCCAGCTTTCATAATATTTTCTACTAAAAATCAATGGAACTATTTTTGTTTAGAATAAACACAAGTATTACTTGACAAAGATGTCTCTGAGATTACATCTAACTTGAAAGTGGGAATGATATACTGCTGTCATCAACAAAAATAATATGCCTCTGGCTATTCACAGTAAGTGCTTCAATTTATTAGAAATTTTTGTTTTTTACTACAAGCCAAGGTTAGCATTGACTGTTAACAAGGAAGGGAAAATGCATAGTGCACTATTATATTGTCACACACAGGCTACGCCTACATTAGCCAGTGGAACTGGAAAAGGTAGCAGTGGGGTTTGGATTTTCTCGTCACTTGTGTGTTGCGTAGGGTTTTCCAATTTGGCCCAGTGGACTGTATGCCCAGCAGGGCTCAGAGCACAGCTTCCTGGTTAGTTTTCATCTAAGGAATGAAGACTGCATTTGTTCAGATGCTGGAGAGAGTCAATTCAAGATGTGCTCCTGCTCCAAGCTGTAAAGTTAGTGTAGAGGCACTGGACCTGCTGCTTAGCACCCAGACAACCAGTCTGTTAGACCTGCGAGTCTCTGCCACCCCTTCCCAAGGCTCAGGTCCTTGTGAGGATTTGATGAAGTTAAATATTTAGCATAGAAATAGTTCCTGTTTCCCATTAATGCACCTGACTCTTCATTATCTTCAAAGCATTCTCACATGTATGCCTCCTGATTAAATTTTGTTATCTGAGCTGTTAAAAGGATTTAACCTAAGAGGTAGGGCCCAAGGTATAGTTGATACAGGCTGAGATTGAAAGAAGCTACAACATTGTTTGCTGGGAAAGAAATGTCATTTAGATTATGAGATATATTCCAGTTGTACAGAACTTACTGTTCTGTTCTGGAGGTTTTGCTGTGGAGGGAGGGGAAAAAAAAAAAACAAAACAAACAAGCAAGCCTCATGTCTGCAGAGCTATGCTAGCAAATAAGCACTTTTCCTTTCTTAACCCTGACTGAACTCGTTCTTTAACATACATTTCTTTAGCAGATGCTGACCTGCGTTTGTCCAGTCTTTTGAACAGTTTGTAACTCTTAATGTGCTTGATTGAAACAATCATTGAAGGATCTCGATAACAAGGGAACATGTGTCACAACAAACCAAAGATACGTCTTTGGTTTCACTCTTGGAGACAGTGTAATTCCCACCACAGCGGCATGAAAGAGTATAACATTGTTCATCTGCCAAAAAAGAAAACAAAAAAAAGCCTTTAGTGCTTGAGACGGATCACAAATGTATGTTGGATTTTCCTCACAAAGCTGCTCTTAATAACAAATGACCTCCTACTGCTGGATACTAAACATCAGTACCTGTGCTACCATTTGTCGCTCAAAAAAACCCTGTACTCTTAAAATGTTTCACTGACTGTGAGGCATTCTTACACCAAACAGCCAGGGTCAGTGTATTCTCTTCAAAAAAACAAATAATAAGAAGATGCACATCAGTGAAACAGATACTAAAATAAAAAACTAAGGAGTGTCAGTCACATATGATATGACAGATCAAGGATGGTTGCAAAACAGACTGCTAACTCAGGAAACAAAAATAAA
The DNA here is from genome assembly GCA_009806455.1 of Tetrax tetrax. NCBI lineage: Eukaryota > Metazoa > Chordata > Aves > Otidiformes > Otididae > Tetrax > Tetrax tetrax. The sequence goes on from WHYT01017688.1 coordinate 235,426, forward strand.
ACTGAAGAAAGGAAAGTAGATAGGATTTTTCCCTCACAGCTTAAAAAAAAAAAAGAATCAGCCATTTATTCAAAAAGCAAGTAAATGATAAAAGCTATCAGATGGAAAAAAAATCTGTATTGAAAACACTTCCATTCCACCATCGCTGAAAGAGCAAGAAGATGCATGAGAGATTTGGGAAGAATCTGGAACTCTAAGTACTCAATTATACTACAAGAGAGCGAAGTGAAGAGTGCTACTGCAAGAGAGGGAGGGGGAAGAGGAAGAAGGAATGGAAAATCACAGAAAGTTAAGTTCCAATTCAGGTAATCACAGAGAACAGAATAGCTAAATCTGAGGAAAATATTAAAAAAGAAAAAAAGCAGAACTTACAATAACGCAACATAATGATATAAGATGCAGAAAAAATAGAAAACATTTGCAGGGACAGTGAAAAGCACTGGAAACAAGTAGTAAGGTACTCATACCTTCATTCCAGGACATATCCTCAAGATAAATTTGTGCATGTAGTGGCCATTCTTTTGTCAGATTATCTTCTATAAAGAAAACATGACAAATGTTCAACCCTGGTAACATAGGGTCCTTATTTCTTCCTGATAAATTAAGAGTTTTATGTACCTAGCAGTCAATCTGGTCCCTCCTAGAGAGTCACACCTACCCACATTATTAGTTAAAAATACAGTTCTCTAAAATTTTAGTTTCCTCAGCATAAGCTGGTAAATGTCCTGCCATAGCCAGGAGAAGTACATGGTGAAGATGTTATCACTGAAATTAAGACACTACTGAAACTAGTACTTTTGCACAGCCCAAACAATTACGTGAAGTTAGGGGCAAACTTTTGTTTTGATACCATGATCTTTCAGAAGCCTGGCGGTAACTATACTCCCACAAGCTGAAATTGTGAATGTCTGCTTACCTGTACTTTTCACAAAATCAGAGAATGGTTGAAGTCAGAAGGGACCTCTCCAGATCCCTTAGTCCAACCCTCCTGCACAAGTAGGCTCAGCTAGAGCAGGTTGCCCAGATTCTAAGTATCTCCTACAATCTCTGTTAGGCAACCCATTCTCCTTTAGAAAACAGAAGACAAAACCCCCCTCAATAGACATCAAATAAATATTAGGTTTGTGTGCGAGAATAACACCAAGATTTCAGCCAAAAGACATTCCTAAAAGATAAAGGAAAAACACTTTTGAGGGAAGACTAGTTCAAGCGTTCTTTTATGATAATGAGTCTCTCAGCACAGAAAGAAAGTCAGTTTGGCTTGCACCCATGAGATCTGTTGCCATTTGATCCCCTAGATTCTTCCAGCATTGAGTACAGCATGAAATGAAAAGTGTACAATACAACTGAAATTATCAAATGTAAACTCTGCAATACAAATACAAATTGGTTTTTGGAATTTATCAGCATGCTCATATTTGATGTACAAAGTTCACACCAAGTTCTTTAATTTGACAATAAAAGATTTTGTCAAAGTGAAGCCATAAAGGATAATATATATATATATTTAAAAAAAAAAAGGACATAAGCCCCTTACAACTTACTACACAAGACCTTCCAGCTGCTGCTAACACCTGAAAGCTCCAACTCCCCAAATGCTGGGGTTTTAAAGAACCAGAAATGCCTGAAAGCTGATCTTTAGCACACACACAGAAATGCCTTAGACTTGGCAAGACTCAGGAGGCTAGTGCTTATTTAAGGTCTAAATCGGGTTGCTATTGAGAAAGTAGGCGTTCCTTCTCTTGGCTCAGTAAGTTTTTAGGCAAGTTTTAGAGTTTAACAACACGAAGCTTTCTACAGGATACAGTGTTGTCTACAGCTTTCTATGAAAAGTTAAGTTGGCAGTGAAAGATTTTCTTATTGCACAACTACTTACTGAGCACTTGCTGAAAAAGAGGCCCAGATTATTTTCTGTTATTTTAATTCTCAAGAGATTGCTGTACCTAATCACTAGATTGTAGAGTATTCTAAGTGGTTCCCAGCTTCTTCTATGTAACTGCTCTTTGCTCTGGACTGAAATGTAGAAAAAAGGGACTTCGCAGCTCCCTCCTCCAATAAAACTCCAGAAAAACTGCACATCTCCAACCTTTATCTGATCAGATAATGGAGTATTTCCTTCTTTATCACCAGACATCATCATCTGATTGCAAACACCTTGCTCTTCAAAAGTTGTTCTCAGATTTTTAACAGTGCAGTAGTGACCCAGAACAGAGACATCAATATTGTGTTAGTTGATTTCACACGTTAGCTAAATAAAGCAAGCTCTTCACAAATAAGATTCCTAACTTACAACAAAGTAGTGTAAGTTGCTGCAAAGAAGTTTAAGGCTACTACTGAAGTATAATCCTAGCAATAGCTAATCATAGCTATTAATCACAGTTAATTATCTAAGTTAATTTCAAAATCTAACCAATTTGTTGTGCTGGTTTGTGGAGTTTTTTAAATTGTTTCCCTCTCATGGCTCTATCAGTTTTAAGAGTGTAGTATCATAGGTAGAAGTATTAATGTGATGTACCAGTAGTGAAATGAACCCCTTGCAGTTTAACTGTTCTTGGCATAACTAGGGGCCTGGGGGGAGAGGAGTTAATACTTACGTTTTGGAGTTTCAAATTGGACATTCAAGGCTAGTTTAAAAAAAAACAAAAAAAAACAAAAAAAAACCCAAAAAAACCAAAACACAAACCAACCACCAAATACTAAGTCCCAGTCTTTATTTTGCAACTAAATTACTATTCTAACTGAAATATACATTATAGATCCTTGAGAATGAGCCTCATCTAAATTAGTTTTAATGAAGGAGATTAAAACAAATGAGATACATTGGAAATAATAAGAGAATCAATACAGCCTCTTTGATGTTACCTTTGTTGAACACCTATTCGGTAATGAAAAGGTCAGAATTAAGAGAAAATTAAGCCACTCGCATGTAATACTTTGCTGCTGCCAAAGAAAGGGAAAGAAATCAGCAAGAGTGTAATGATGAAAGAAAACTGGAAGATATACCTATAAATCAGCTACTTATTGTTGTGTATGCTCTCAATTACATAAACCAGAAGCATGGGTAATGTTTTAGTTATACAAAGTAAGAATATTTTTCTTAACACCTGATCAGAACATTAGTTAACTGCATGAAATGTCCAAAATAAAATAAAAGGTCAGATGGTCTTTACTCCTGCCAAATAACTCTGATGTTACTTGGAGTTACTCTGGTACAGCTACAAAATGAGAACAGGAACAGTGAATGTCCTGAAAAAACCCACAAAACCAGTCAGGGCCTTTTCTCCAGCAGGCCTTGTGTGAAGTAAAGATTCCTCTTTTTTTTTTTTGAGAAAGAAAAGTCAAAAGCAGAGATCAAAATTAAATTTGTCCACCTACCTTCAGGCTCTTCTCTCCTCTGTGGCAGAAGAGAGTAATACTACAACTGTGGAACAGTATGAAAAAGGCAAGTGTTTCCTATTTCACCTGAATTTATTTTTTTTAATACTGGGAATACAAAGCCACAAGGGAAAATGGTCTCTTAGGCTGTAGGAACAACATATTTTCCTAAGCTTCATTTATTGGTAGCAAAAAAATTGAGCTGAAAAGAAACCAGGCTGTCCTGTTTGAAATTCATGAAGCAGGATTTGACTCAAAACGAGTTTTATAGGATTGGAGTTGGAGGTCTGGGTCACATCTTGCTGATAGAAAATACAAAAAGGGCAGATGGACCATGTGCCACCATGAAGAGAACTGGTGAGGTGCAAATTCACAAAGTTACCACACTTCCTGAAGTGAAGTTACTTATGAAGTAACGAAGAGTCAGACTGAGGAAAAGTCTACCCTCTCTTCTATGCTAAACATAGTACAATACGAAACCCAGGGAACAGAATTTCAACCAAGCTTTTCTAATTCATTACCACAACTGTAATTTAAAAAAAAAAAAAAAAAAAAAAAAAAAAAAAAAAAAAAAATCAATCAACAGGCAAAATGAATCACTTATACAATTCCCAGCCTGAAAAGAGATCGTTATTCCTAATCTGATGCTCAAGTCTGAACGAGTCCTACTGGTTATCTTAAAAGATGTACATTTCCAATTAGTACTCTCAAATATAGTAAGGCTCCAAGCTTAGCACATAATCCAGTAACCACTCTTGTCAGTCAGTTTTGTATTTATTCGCTTATCTGGTTCAAGCTGGAGAAACTTATTTTCCAGAGCTGAACAAAAGTGTTGGGTTTTTTTTTTTATTTTCTAGCTCTCCCATTAAATACACTGTCCAATCCAATACACCTTAAGACAGCAGAAACAGATTTAGCCACTTACTTAAAAACAGAGGCCCAGCCTGGTGTGAATGTGGGGAGCTTACAAGCAGAACTACAAACCTAACAGAGTGTGTCAGTGACTAATTTCTTGTGCTTTTCCATATTTCATCTACCTCATTATTATTACAACCATGACTCTCTTGTTAGTGATTCTCTGACGTAAACCGGTCCGAAGACTGGTATTGCTACCAGTACTGTGTTCTGTGGTGGGCTTACTTACATGTGACATCTGCTCAAGCTGTAGAGCTCTGTGTACCGAGTTGTACTTTCTGAAACACATTCCTGAACATACAGGGAAAATTGTGAAGACCTGATATCTACCATAACTTGAAAAACAAACTTTACTTCACCAGAAGTACAGCCTGCCTTCTTTGCCATCCATTGGATTTGTCTGACAACAAGAGGTGAAAGGATTCTGCAGCTCCATTGTCTCAACTGCAGGATCTAAGAAAACACTGGCAGGCTCATCAGAGAGGTTTATGAGCCTGCAATTCAAAGAGATTAAAAGGAAAAATCTACCGAGATTCTTTCAGGCTACAGAACAACATTAAATAACTATTAGCAGCTTGGTTCAGTAAAGCTTTACTAGAGCCCTTGCTGGGTCATTCAGAAATTGTAAAAGAGGAAAGGTATTTAAGTTTCACTTGAGGATACAATAAAAATTTCTTGGGCTATTTAAGGCTGAATTTTAGGGAAAGGGTAGCAAGCAGTAAATGGAAATTTAACCCTTTTAACAGTTTATGCTAATAGTAAAAATAGTCATAATACTTAAAAGATTTTTTTTTTCCTAGCTCTTTATCAGTCATATATTCTTAGGATTGACTTTTTTTTTTTTTTAAACACAAACACATAATTAAAAGAAGTTCAAGATATTGTCAATCAAATACTGTTCATATTATCTACTCCCTATCAAAACCACCACAGTACTCAAGACCTGGATGTTTTCACACGTTATTTTTTTCTAATGGGCTGTTCAGTTTTTAAACAATTACTTAAATTGAGTCTTTTGTATTAATTTAAAATAACTATGCTGACTTTGAGATTAAAGTCACATGTTAAGAATTTTCATATTAAAAAGCTATGTTCGTTAAAAAATACAAAAATAATACTGCTTCACTTGTAGCCAGTGCAGATTAGAATTAACCCCAAGCGCTACGGCACAAGGCTTGCGTTCCAGCACCAGCTGAGGGTCTGCAGCCATCAAACCACGGCCTGAGAGGGAATATACACTTCTGTCGCTGAAAGAGTATAACCTGGCACACTGAAAAGCCTAAAGTAACAGCCATGTTAAAAGCTTTATTTTGGTCTAAAAGTATTTTTAAGAAGGAATTTTCCCAATTTATCACCACACCTGTATAAGACTTCCTTTCTAAACCTGTAGTAGAAACTTAACTGAGACGAGGACACACCAAAGATTTTTCAGGTTTTGAAGCGACTGGTATTGTCAGTGAAAGCTGAATTAGCGACTGGATATTTTAGTTCGGCTATTTTAGGGTAACTAAAGATTCACTGACTGCCTAAAGGAAAGGTACAAAGAAGCACCAGACTGCTTCTCAGAGACAAGCTGGAACACCGGCAATTCCAGTTAGGACCTATAATTCCTTGTGTCTAAGAAATTAAACAAGACAAAAGGAAAATAATGATGGAATATGTATTCATGTATGAAAATTGCATTTGCAATATTTTTCTAAAAATATAATTTAAAAATTGAAAATCAAGAGTTGTCCAACTTGACAGAAGGAAAACATGGGCTGTTTTTTTTGTTTGGTTGGTTTTGGTTTGGTTTTGTTTTTTGGTTTGGTTTTTTTTTTTGTTGTTTGGTTTGTTTTTTCTCCTATGAGGGTATTCAAACACTGGAACAGGCTGCCCAGAGCAGCTCTGGTAGATATTGAAGACTAGGCTGGAGAAGTCTGAGCAACTGACCCACGTGGACTTGCCTTGAGGAGGAGATTGGTCTAGATCCGTGAAGGTCCCTTCCAACCGATCTGATTCCCTGATTCTGTGAGAAGTTTTTTATTCTTTTAGACTGTGACACAAAAGTATCAACTTTCAGGGTTCAGACAACTTCTAATATGAAAGATGTAAACCATTTTTTTTTCCAAGGTAAAGTCACTGAAAAACTATTGGCAAGTATTACAGTCAAACTTGATTTTAACTGTGTATTTAGCTTTTCTAAACGGGATACCAAACAAAAAGTGGAAAAATCTCCTAGAAGAAAATCTGTTGAGGGGAATAAAAAGTCCATTCTTAACAAGTAAATTGTTACGCAGGTTTTTTTCCCCATCCCCCAAATTTTTTTTAACAGGGATTGGAAGCAAAAGATTCACCATTATAAAAGGGGATACATCATTAGAGATAGGACAAAACAATGAATCAGAAAAATTTTCACAAAGCATGCAAAAAACCCAGTTCTTTTACGATTTCCAGACCAGAGGGGCTTGGATGAGTATTTGAGCCAAACCTCCACACAGTTTGAGGTTTGTCCTAATAATATGGCCTGAAGGCACAAAAAATTAGTAGATCATTGTGATACCTTCAGAGAAAAGTGGTATTAATATATGAAAGCACATTCACTTGTTCTCAACAATTCGAAAAGAAAATTAAAACCATAGAGACCCACAGAATTTTAACTTCTTAGAACTTCTCTGGCCACTGACTTTCTGAGCCAAGTAATTAAGATTTAGTTAGTATAACACAAGAAGCTGCATACAAGTAATCAATCTGTGAAATGGGCAAAAGACTAGAGCGCGAAGGACTGGCAGCCACACACACAGGCACGCTGGCATCCTTCAGATGCAGCTTCCTGGGCTTTGCAGCCTTACTCACTTGCTGCACTCTCTCTCTCATCACTATTCCCCTTAGCCGCTGTCTCGATTCCTTTGTTTCTGTGAGCTTTTACAACGGTGTCTACGAGTCTGTCTAGAATCGTGACTTCAGAAGCAGCTTGACAGGCATTCAGAGAACTAGAATTTATCTCACCATCATTCTGCTGCCAGGGAACATGCTGCAAAGAATGCAGCACTGCCACACATGTATGTTACATGTGGCTTAGTTTGATCCTCTGTGAATGGCACTCTGTATTAAAACACATCTATCCCATTATCAAACCATTACCAAATACCTGTGTAAGTAAATGTACAATTTCTTTATTTAACAAGTCTCTTTCTACAGAATCTAGAGATCACTTTTAGAAGAACTCATCTGCATGCAAAAAAAAAAAAAAAAATCTCAGGAAATATAGATAACCTTTAAAATAGCGTAGAATAAATTTTGTCAAGACTAATTTATAACAATGTCCTTAACTTCCATGGGAAAACAAAGCAGCTTATTAAATCTTGATGTAGCTCTTGACTTCAGTGGATTAACCTGACCCAAGCAAAATGGAACTTCATAGGCTGTATTTGAGATTTAGGTAAAGCTTACTAGATACACAAGACTGCTAACAATCTCTAATATTTCTTTTTTCCTGTGCATGTACAATTAGTGAAAACGGAAGACGCAGCCAATAGTACAGTGCTAAGAGTACAACAGGATGAGAGCACTGGCTAGCAGACATTCCAGTTCTGGCATTGCATTCAGGAATTTTTTAAAAAGTTTGAGATGAAAATTTGTTTAACTTTGATCTTAACACTGTTTATGTAACAAATTAGCATAAGATCAGATTTTTTCAATTGTTTTAAAATCTTTATTCAACAGTTCTGTTTTCACCCCTCCACCCTCTTTTCCAAAACCCACACAAAGTCTGAAATACAAGATTATTTAGCTAGAGAATTCATACTGGATATATACAATTGTATATCACTCTTTTTATCCTGCAGTGATGCATAGCTGCCAGAATGACTAAGCCTTTGTCTCTCAAAGTTCTGGTATCCGCAGCGGCCGGGGAGTTAAAAATCAGCACAAGAGAGAAAGGTCTGATGGTGTGCCAACGTACAATGGAAGAGAATTCAATAACAAGCTGCAGAGACAGTGGGCTTTTATCAGACACATTCAGAAGTGGTGGTGGCTACACGTCAATGCTGGACCAGAGTGTGTTACTGCAGAGTGCGACTGAGTGTTTTCCCCACAGGCAATACACTATTATTGACTCCCCCCATTAACATGTAGGGTGGATATACATTTATTGAAGGTTCTAATGGAAGGCTGAGGGACTCCTATCCTGAGGCCAGAGCAGAAAGACAGCCTATCACTTCATGTAATGGTAGCCCATGTGTGACAGACCTGACCTACATTTCCCCCCTTTCTTTCTCACAACAGCCTGTCACTGTTTTAAGAAGCTATTTTCTGAGAGGTATAAAAAGAAATGCATGCTAGAGCTGCCTAGTTAATGTGTTATATTGGAATATTATTTATAAACCTGCTTTAAAAAGACTAGTTTAGACTACAGATGAATTAGGAAAGCTACCATAACACACAATCAACCAAAAAGAATGTGTCTTAATTATTCTGAAGTGCTTATAAACCCATACATGTTGAACACTGGGTATAAATAGATTAATATCTATATCTAAGATACTGCAACAAAATGTAGTATAAGACTTAAAATTAAGAAGGCTTAATAAAGCTGCCGTAATAAAATAAAAAGGGCTAAGGCCTGTAATTAGTATAAATTTCATATTCATTCAAATTAGTAGGAATAACACCACCTAATGTTTTGTTGGAAGGAATTCAATGTTTTCACTAGCTAATGTATGTGTAGCAAAAGCTATAAATAATGGATCCACATTGGAAAGTAGGACAAGAGTGAAAGAAACATTTGGTTCAGCAATAAACAGCATTTTAAAATACCATCTAACTACCACTCCCAGACCCTGCTTATTTAAAGAGCTGCTGCCACTACAGCACTCCTTGGCAGGAACCTACCACGCTGCTGCAGGTCATACTCTTTTTTTGTCTCTTCGTTCCCTAGAATTTTCCACGCTTGATCAATTTCGATGAACCTCTGCACATGCTCCTCCACTTCTCCTGCTGGCACATCTGCCTTCTGTTTGTCTGGGTGATACTGCCAATCAAAAAAAAAAAAAAAAAAAGTTGAGGGGAGTGGAAGAGAGAAGGGTGGAAGAGGAGCAATCAATAATGCATTTGATATTCAGTTAAAAGGACAGAGAAAAGGAGAAGGTCTGAGCTAAGGTGCCAAAGGAAGGGAGACGACGACGCTGGGCACAAGAGAAAACTGCCAATTTAATTAGACCACTGAAATGGCAACAAAACCACCAGTGGCACAAATGTCACCATGCGCACTGACGGCATTTTCTGGATAATTTGCTGATGGAATCATTGGTCTTATGGACAATTTACCTGGAGAGAACGGCCTCCACAAACAGAAGTGGGGACATGCAGAGGACCGCGACACAGGAACAAGAGGAGGTGCTGCAGGTGCTAGCAGCTCTCGTAGCATGACACACAGCTGATTTACACAATACCACCAACGTTTAGTTAAGGCTATTGCAGATAAATTGAATGCTGTATTACACGTACCTAGCTTTTTTTTTGTTATTGAAATGGTAAATAGAATATACATCATCAAATATACTTTATAATATATGTAATTCTACTTTTGAAAATATGCCTCAACATCTTTAATTTCTTCTGGTTCAATGAATCAATAGCCCTTCCAAATATTTAAAGTCATGGATCACTGGCTACAAAATTGTGCCATTTTAGTTAAGAAATGGTTATTCAAGGACATGGCTGCAAGAAATCCCACGTTAAATAGGCAATAGTAAGTAAAATGGTAACGTTTTCCTTGCCATTTGTACTACAGGTTCTGAACAGGGCATTCTGATTTCTTCAAAAATTTTTGGTCATTGCATTTAGTCATTGTATTCTAAATAGCTGATTAGATAATGAGTAATTACACCTTTAGTTGGTGAGCATTAAATTCAGTGTTCTGTCAGCATGCATCATGCTGTACTGTAAAAGCTATTTAAATGTACTATTTGTTTTCAAATCAATTTTTCTTTAGCTTTGCTAGTTGTATTTCAGTTTTAATAGTATTTTAAACATTGGTGGTTGATTGTAGACCACAGTTATGAAAGATTAAAAAAAAATAAAAATCAATGCCTAATAAGCATACAAGGCAAAACAGATCACATTGAAGACTTGTATGGTTTCCTTTTAGCAACGTTATTTATTTTAACAATGATGTTTGAAGTATGCACCCAGCAGTTACTACTCACAGCAATATTTTATCTTAATAAATGATACTTCCTTATTTTAAAATTTGGACCCACCTCAAGTATTGGTTAATTATAACACCTAAAAAGATTTAGATGACTGCTATGTGTTTCACTCCATTTGGATGATGCTGTAAGCATTCTCCGGCAAGCCAAAGGGATGTAAAGGCCGGCCCAAGGGATATTACACCAGACCACTGAAACTTAACTGGATTTGAATGCACTGCCAGAGATCAGTTTCTTATAAAGGTGTGAAAAAATTACTGACCAATTGCCCAAAACAGCACTAAGAATACTGGCTTCATCCCATCAAGGACGTC
>WHYT01017688.1:246240-266111 GCA_009806455.1 Tetrax tetrax
AAAATTATTTTGGACTATAGTGGAAATGGTCAGTAAAAAAGAGTAAGCCACAAATGTCACAAAAGTACTTTGGAAAAATAATAATGCAGAAAAGGCTATGTTCATTTCTCAAATAATGCAAAAAAAAAAAAGTTATTATCCTTCAGATTTATCATTTAGCTTTTAACTTTTCCTACCGATGTGGAAAATTTGTAGCATATGTAATTTTTCTATTTAAAAGACTACCATTTCATGTAACAACTACATTGTAGGGAATTACTAGTAAACAAATTAAATGTATATATCCATTTTGGTCTCCACGCTTTCTGAAACTGTTTGCTCCTTCCTCTGTTGGGCTTGTTCCTCTATTACTGTCCAATGCCTTCAGTGAGAGGTGTCCTTCCTCCAGCTGTTTCAGAGCCTGTTCAGCCAGCTCAGACACCAACCACAGATGACACTTTACCAAAGTTTCGACCAACCTGTAATAGCTGAAATTTAGAGACAATATTCTGATGTCCTCCATCAATACTTCAGACATCAACCAACCATACTCTTTTGGTATCTTCCCTTGTTCTTGGTTACCACAGTCTTGCTTCTCATTCTCCTCCCCCTCCAGAGGAGCTGCCTCACAGCCAGGGGTTTGGTTTTGTTTTGAGGGAGGTGAAATACGATGTACGTTTCTGATCTCCTCCTCTTTTCCCATTCAGCCTTATTTCTGGGTTAATCTCAGCTGCAGCCCTGTACAGGCTCTGTAATGAAAACAGACAAGCCTGTTTTCTACTCGACCTATCTCCTTCTACTCAAACTGAACTGTTGTTCATCTCTCCCTTTCTGCATCCAGTTGTAAGTTCTTACTCCAAATGTTAGAGCCCTCCAACGTCTCCTGCAATATCACTTCTCAAATTCTGTGCAAGTTATTTTTGTGTCATTCATACCTGCCACCTCAGCACTATTTTCAGCTGTATTACTGCACCTTGGATATATTTTTATGTTTCTGGCTGCACATGCACAATGTTTTTAAGAAGCAATACTTCCATAAAAATAGCTTTTTACTGAGAACTCAAGTTTTGAACACAGTAATAATTCTTACTAACATGTTACTACTTAATAGAACCTTATAAAACCAATAAAGGATATTTTCCTGAGTGTGATAGGGGAAAAGGAAGAAGGTTAGAGATGTGTGCCCAATCTATTTTTCCTTTTTTTATACCTCTAATAGAAGTAGTTTGCTAACTTCTTTCCAATCCTAAAAACTGTCCGGAATTTATATCACTTTACAGCATATGATGCTGTGTAGTTACTGTGAATGTTCAAAATTAAACTGATTGATAATAGAAATATATAAGTTCATCTGTTAACTATAAAGAGTACCTTACACACGCACGTGATATGGCTTGCTCCCCTGATGTTTATCTTAAACATCACATTGCCATAGTCTTTCTTGAGGACTTTGGCTCTTGGTGTAAGGGTGGGGCTTTTTTTTTTTTTTAGTGTTTTTGTTTTAGCTTTTACAGTCACTAAGAAAAATTTTAAAAAGCACAAACCTTGAGGTCCAAAGCTGAAATTAAAAACTCTTTAAACATTATCTGTTGGAGATTTGTTGAAATTTTTAGTGCTGCAGGGAAACAGGAAAGCAGGGTAATACAAACTTAACCTCATGCCCTTTATCAATTACAGTATCATTATTATATTTTTCCAAAACAACTATCTTGAACTGTCTTATTTTTAATATACATCAGACTGTACTGTCCAGCACATGGTGTTCAGTGGGAACAGCATATCACCTGGCAAACATACTCTGAAAAACAGGTTCAGTTTATAGTTATATAAGTATTCAAAAATTTTTAAGTTTTTCATGGAACATCTTAGTTTAGGTAAATTAATTGTATTTCACTGTGCTAGTCTATTGCCTTTGACACCTACTACAGAATTAAGAACAAGCAAGTGAGCAAACTTTTTCTGTCTCAGAAAAAAAGGTGTTAATGTTGTTGCGTTCACCAAATAACTAAAAGTGTAGACTATCTGGAAGTTACTGGAGTTCCATCATCTATTTTATTTATACAGTGATATTTTTATTTATACAGCGTACGACACATACGGTTTTCATTCATAGGGTTTGTATAAGAATTTGGAACACACTACAGCACATTCAACTGCTACATTCTTTATTTCTGCCTACTTCATACTCTGTGAGGCTTGAGCCCTTCTGCAGGTTAAGAATTGCAAAATTAATCCCTGGAAGTTAACAACAACCATTTGGTCAATAACTGTAATGGTATTACATCTCAATAACCCTACCGACAGGCCTCGAGAACCCTCAGACCTCAAGATGAGAAACTATGGTATCTGGTTGAGCAAATCAAGGAACAGAGACGACACGGGAAGGTCCCCATCCTCCCAGCACTTGTAGGAGTTGCCTAACTTTATGTGATAAGTGTAATAGGGTTGATTGATTCTAATCAGCTTTAAATTAGCAAGCAGAAAGTCTCTAGTTAAATCAATTCAACATACTTTTCTTATTGGTGCTCATTAATTTATTTTTCAAAAGAAATTTGCAGTACCCAGTGAGAATCAACTGAATATGACTTGTTGGGAGGGGAGGGGTAAAGCATACAGGCTGTATGTTTTACATTAAATTTGTAATCTCTTGCTAAACTGTGGAATACACACTAACTAAACCACTTAAAATAGTCAAACTTTTACTCATAACTACTTTTCCACATGACAAATTGAAAAGGCTGATTATTTAGAAAATGTTAAGGAAGTACTATTCCTTCTCATTTATTACTTAATACATTACATGGTTATTTTGCCTTGTGTATAAGGAGTATTCACTTTAAAAACCAGAGATGCACCACATCCCCAATTCCATACATCAAAACAGGAGGCTTTGTTTTCTACAGAAACTACTACTTCTTCCAAATTTTTATTTAAGTTATGAGAAGGTGCTTTCATTTACTATTATGTATTTCACAGATAATTGCAAAGAGCTTCTCCCTTGTAAAATGACACAGTTTTTAAGCAAGCCTACTTAAAATGTAAACTTTTATTTTTTTCTCACTAAGGAAAAAGTAGTAGGTCAGCTCTAAGTTTCCAGGGTTGAAATAAGGAGTACTCTGCACTTTCTATGGCTGTGCCTTTCCTACTTTTCAATATTTCATGCAAAGCTGTCAAACATTTGGAGAAGTCTTGAGCAGCAAACAAAGTAATATAAAAAGGATGAACTAGATGTGGCTGTGGTAAGTCTTGACCTTCTCTTCCAAAATTATAATTTCAGACTTCAGAATTTTTACTATACATCTTTTCGATTTTTTTTCCCTAAGTGAAACCATTATTAAGGTTCTAAAATTCAAAAGTAAAGACAGACATAGAACAATAATGAAACTATCAGAGCTGAAAAATTGAAGAGTTAGATTATTTTGGACTTACTATCGTGAACCATAAAGGAACCACTAAGCAGTCAGCACTACCAACAGCTACAACATAGTAAATTTCTGAACTATCAGATTTATTAAAGATTAACTCTGAAATTATCTACGGTCTCATGAAATTACCTTGCTAAATTAAATTGACAAATTTAGAAAAGTCTTGAATTCCTGCTTTATTTCCATAGGAGGTGTGTGCCTGTATTTGAATGAGGGATAATTTTACAGCTAGAGATGTGCCCTACGTTACTGAGTAAATCAAGGAGTAAAATTCTAACAGGGGATTACTTACATGCACTCAAGTACTTGTGCTTTTGTAGGAATTACATCTAATGACTAAATCTAAGCTGTAAATAAGTCAATGATGGAATATTAATATCTAAAATTAACTTAGCATCTCTTAGCATCCTTTTCCCTTTCTCCATGTTAGACATACAGTAGCAGCTATGATAGTTTTATAGCCTGACACTGTTTCATGTAATGCAGGTAGAAATAAGATTTGCAGCCAAGTATGAATGATTTTTTTTTTTTTTTTTTTGTCACAGCAAAAGTAACCGGGAGCCACAGTGTTCCTGACTTAGATTACAATTACAAAACCTCCTGGAATTTGTAAAAAGATCTGTATTTATATTAAAAAATAAGCAGTGGTGAAAGATACTCTGTAATGGCCAGGGAAGAGAAATTCAACCCGCACTTTACAAATAGAACACTGCTCCGTATCAGGTGAAACGACCATTTTTTATCAATGGCAGAACTGAATTAAAATCGCAAACAGAAGAGGTAAGAGTCACAAAACTGGTATGAAAAGGGTTGGCTGGATTAACATTGCAAAAGTGAAAGTCACCATGCATAAGCATCAGATAGCGTAAGATAACAGCAGCACACATCTGTGACACCCATTTCCACTGACAGAGTTAGGTGAATGACAGCAAGTGGACGCAAGAGTGGGATACTACGCTGGTCAGAAGAGAGAAAGAATGAGGGGGGGAAACATTGGAAGCAGCTGGATGAAGAGAGGAACCCAAGCCACTATTTTCAAATAACATTGCCAGACTCACGGCTGGGAATCCAACAGGAAGAGATTTTGACTCCTTACTGGAATTGCACAGATTAATACCAAGCACTTAAAAAAAAGCCCCAAAACCAAACCAACACATCATCAGTACTTGCGAGGGTTCAATCTATTGTTGTATCTGAAGCTCAATATTGAAGACACAATATATTCAAATTTCAGAGTCAGAATTCTCTGTCGGAGTCAATATATGACAGTTTATTTGGTTAGCAAGTCTAAACTATTATTTTATTTATTCCACATTATAATATAAAATCACTTAAAATTCTTTTACAGACAAAATGGGCATAATGAAGCAGAACAGAAAACCTAACGCAAACAGTCCTGATCTGTACAAAGTTTAGCAAACAAGCGTGTTGCACTAAGATAAAAACGCCAAAATCACGACCAGTACGTCCCTAGCAACATAATGAAATGCATTCTTTCAACAGAACAACAAGAATAAAACACAGGCATTAACATGAACATAAAAAATATCAAAACTGGAAACTATGTTTAAAAACATTTTTTCAGGCTTTACGCAACATTTATACATTATCAGCTGTAATTGTTATTATCTACAGGTTAAGCTAATGAGGTCAGGACAAAAACTGTCAAGTGTTCTCATCTGACAGAAGTATTCATAGGTCCATGCAAATTTGTCTGTAGACTACAGAGCTCATCATAACACTTCACATCGTATTAAGAATCTGCAAGACAGTCAATATTAAATAGGAAATAGCTGGTAAATATTTTTCTTCTTAATTTCAGATTGTAGTCTGAATTCTTGTTACATTTCCCTGCCTTTCTAAAAGAAAAAAAAGAAAAAAAGAAGAAAGCTGAGTAAATTTTATGCCAGGCTGTTCTTAGGAGGAAAGTCCTTTGCCCCTGTTTACAATATATGTAGTAAATACCAGTTTTTACTGGGACTTGCCAATAAATCTCACCCCCTGACATAGAGTGTCTGTTCATACTCAGTTTTTGGCTGCCCTGCCACAAATGCCAACAAAGGGACCAATTAATGAAAACTTTCTTGATACATTCCCAGTGGATGAATGTCCGCCTTGCAGAAGGTACCTTGACAACATTCATCTCGCACAGGCCAAATGGTTGCTCTGTGGTAGCAATTAAGACACCACCAGCCTTGGCTAGATTTTAACCAACAACCAAATCTGTGCAGGTCTGACCAAATGCTCGTAGAAATCTGGCGAAATTAACTGCTAAACAAGGGCTGGACTGGGTCATATAATTGCATCCATTTCTCTAGTTACCTACAGACCACGTGGACACATTTTTATTAAAAAGAAATTATAGTTCTTAAAACAAGATTCCTTAATCTGGCCACATGACCACAATGTTTAAGCCACATCTATAAATATCTAAATCAACAACTCTAAATCATTTCAAGAATCAATACAGACATTCTCTGTACTTTGTACTCTTTTTCTGTCTCTCTTCACAAAAAGCCAGTGTTCTGTTTTCATATTACCATACTTTTGGAATTAAGTTTGGACAATTAAGCTTTGTGCAGCATCCCTCCTCCTTCTAAAATGACATTTGGAAATAGAAGAATTTTGCTGCTTTGATCCAGAACCACCTATCTGAAAGTCTCTTACCGCAGACTGTGAACCTGACAGGCTGGTGTCATAGCTAGTAGAAAAACCTCGCCTCCATCACAAAGTTCATACTGACTTCAGGTTTTTGACAAAGGGTACCCTTCCCGAAACCTCTGTCCTCCGGCCATTTAAAACTGTGGCTGGTCAAGGCCCCAGACCTCATGATCACTATCACAAAACTGGGCATTCTGCTTCTGTTGGTCTCAGGGCTCAATAAATTTATGTTTAGAACTATTCAAGATATTAAATTTGTGTACCTGAAATTCTATAGCTAAGCTTCACGTAGTATAGGAGAGTGGGTTCCCCTCACCAGCCCACATCCCAGCAAAACTGCACATTTCCAGTTCTATACTATGTCATTATATGGCTTGTAGCAATATTTTAAATCAAATTATGTAACATGTATTGGAAGTTTCAGATCAGCTGGTAGAGCACCAAAATATAAAGCTGAACAGTCTCCCTGCTGGACAGAGCACAAAAAAGGAACCATATAATACAATTGCAACACTCCAGGAGCTATATAATTACATTTAAAGTTAACACTTTTACTAATTTTACATACATGGTCACGCTGAATACTTCAAGCCACAAATCCCTACCAGCATGTAATAGAATTGACACATGTATTTGGTACTACCTACACCATGTATGTGACAGCTATATTTGAGCAATAAAGCCCACCAACTCCAAATGATTTTTTGGAGTCCATTTACTCTGGTTACAGGCAGCTTGATATACAGATTAGAATCTATGTAGACTGGCTGTTACGCTCTAGCGCTGCATTCTTTCTTTCTTGCCGAATCCATTCTGCAACGCATTTAAATCAGAACACAGACTGAATTATGAAATTGTTTATTAAACTGGAATTTGAATTTTTGGATAACTAAATTTAAGAAAAGCACGTCTTCGCCACCTGTGCTAGTCAAGAAAAAAAGGTGACAAACATGCACTTGGCCTCCACCCTGTGGCACTCACTGAAAGGTCACAGAAAGAAGCCATTTTCTGACTTCACCAGCTGAACTCATTATTAGGGCAGAATGAAAAGAAACGTTTAAATATTTTACAAAAATGTGAGTGATTTATTCAGTGAAAGTATTCTAAACCAGCAAGTGGTTTATTCCAGTAAAACACAGAAGCTTAAACTGTAGGAGAAAATTAATTCATTTTCAAAAAAGTGTTCGTTTTAAACATGTAAACATTAAACTTTTCTCCTATTGTGGTAGGAGGGAGAATTTGGGAGTGAATACATGAATGAATTGTCAATGTATTTATAAAAATAAATGAAAAAACTGCATAATTGCCAGTAACCAAGTGATTCTGTCAGTACTACCTTGCTAGATTCAAAGCGCTTTTCAATTCAAAATTACTTAGTTTTCAAGGGAAAAGTTATTACAAACTAACACGTTATAGAAAACCAGTGATAGCATTGTGATGCTACTTGCTCTTAAAATGAGTTTGCTTGCCATTTTATCACATGAGCCATCAGGAAATCTTACTGCTCTAGTATTTTTTTCTTACTACTCCAAAAAAAAAAGTTTTATTTTTTTAAAAACTATTTCATCTATTTCCATAATTTGTAGATTACCTCTTACATAAAAATAACCTAAAAAAACAAAAGGCTACATGATTTTTAAGTGCAAGACTTGTACAAAATACAGGCTTGATACTTTGATACATGCTCCTTCTTTGAATTAAGTATCCTCAACTTTCCCCAAGTTTACAGTGGAAAGTGAAGTTTTTCAGAAATGAAGATTTCCTTCACTTGGACTAAAAAATATTCTTTTTTTTTTAGCTTTTCTACCGGCTTACTTTGCATCTAAAGGTCTTGTATAGAAGCTACTCCAAAGCAACATTACACTCTGGGCTCTGTGGCCTACATGGTTCACCAGGTACTAATTAGATAGCATGTTCTGTCAACACTTTCTTGCTGCTCTTCTATTAATTGATCATCCTGCCCAATTAATACAATGCAACACCAACTCCAAACTCCTTGAGATCCTTTACCTGTGAGAAACAAGGGTGAGGGGAAAACAACCTCCAAAAGGGTCACAAGGTAACCACACTTGTCTAAGACCTGGAGTGACAATAACACCGCTATGCTGAAAGGTTAATTATGTTCCTACCAGCATTCTCTTGAGCCTAAGTTTGTTTTTTATCTAAGAGTAAACAACAAGCATAAAAACCATACTTCACCTAACAGGCTATATTAAAATTTAGAAATGGTCATAGCTTATGAAAAAGTAAAGGCTGCAAAACTAAACTCAGCCATTAACAGGATATTTCTCATCAGAATATTTTCTGTTAATATTATCACTGTTAGATACTGTGTATCAGAAAATAAGTAATTAATATCATGCAGAAACTACAGTATGCTAACCCCACCTATGCATACAAGAGTCCAAACAACAGCTGCCCTTCAGTCACATAGAGTCAGAATAACTATAAATCAGCATTTTACAAGAACTATACAGAAATAAAATACATGTTTTTGCTATTTATTGCGCCACACTAACGATTGCAGAAGATAAAAACCAAACGATCAAGCACCTGCCAAATACAACACACTACTGCCACCTAATGCTTACCACGCGGCAACATCAAAACCATATCACTGTTTCTCTGCACTACACTAGCATAACGAAAAATGGAGACCACAGCAAAAGAAAAAGTTTATTATTGTTTTAAAATATCTGCTTCCCAGTTCCTGTCCTACAGGCTTTTAAATTGAACTGATGGCATCATATCCTCTCCTGTACAGAAGGAGTGTAACAGGCAAGATGTACGCTCAATATGGGACTTGGATTTCATCTGCAAAAATATCAGGAATGTAATGCATGCACTTAGGATACTCACATAAAAAGTACACTCACTAGATCAGGTTCCACGCTTGTTTAAATTTTTGTAAGCTATCCCCTGGTAAATAACTAGCACAATTCAGCACTGAAAAGCTTCGCACGGCAAGTATTTGGAAAGGAGAAAAAAAAAAAAAAAAAAAAAAAAAAAGAAGAATAAAAGAGGTGTAGTCTTATGTTAAAACACCACAAAACAAAATTACTTCGAAGGTGCTTTTCTTATTTCAGTGATTCTGCAACAAAGCACTTTCTCTGAAACATGAAACTTGTTCACTTCCATGAAAAGAATGATTCCAGGTCTTAAACTTGCCTTCCTAGCCCACAATCAATCTTTTCAACATGTTCACTCAATTGGCAGAAGTTAGCAGGGAACATGGAAGTAGCCTGCTTTTTCCACTTGCAAAGAGGAGAAACAGAAAGTGAAGAGTTCCTTGTGACATTCAATCTTTTCATAGAGAGATTTAAACTTCCCCAAAGGATGTCTATCCAAAGACAGCTGGACAAAAGAGCAAGGAATTTATCTTCTTGATTCATTACTTCAATCCATCTCTTCATCCTTTTTTCCCCAAACACAATCTTTAAGCTTTTTAACAACTTTAGCCTTCTCCTGCCTGATCTTGTTATCTGCTTTGACACAGATTCCAGCCTCCACTGTCCATCTCCAGGATGATTCTTATTCATAGGAAATGTTCCTCAAATGAGGAAAAACGCAGAAAAAGTTTCATTTTCCTTCTGATCTCTTATGCCTTATCCATTCTATGGCTTTTTCTAATATCACTCAGTGATCAACTAGCTGGTAAAAACCACGTCCATTCTTCTCCCTTTTTCCTTACAGTCTGCCATAATCAGAAATTATCACGCAAATATCAATCTGAGCTTCTCGCACAATATTCAACTGCTTGCCCATTTTACACACATTATTAATCTTTTCCATACCTTCAGGCCAGAGATAACCACTGCTGTACACTACATCCAACACAGCAAAACTCCAACTTGAGACAAACAAGAACCATCAGAATAGAAATATTTCCAATACTGCTATTGCTGCTATAATTGTTACTAGAAGGAAATATTCACTGTCACTCAAGTATGAGCAGCAGAGCATCATCAAGACAGAGCATAGGAGTAAAGAGGAATTTTTCCATTAACATTTTGGTTATTCATCACCCAATGAATAATTTTCAAAGTAAACACCCCCAGACAATCCAGCTTGCTATTTTAAAAGTAGTCAGAATTTTTTTAAAAAGTTAGGATGTACACAGCCACATGCACCAGTTATGCAGGCCACATAACTGGCATTCACTAACAGCTGCACACTAAAAACACAGAGGATGACACTATCAATTCAATGCTGCAAATTCTTGAAAATTACTGGAGTCCTCTAAAGTGGAATTAAAAAAAAACCCCAAAGAATAAGTTACACTGTCATATACTCATCCATTTGCATCACGGATTTTTTTTTTAAGCTGTCTTGCTTAAACATACTTTAAACTTTCTCAGCCTTCCCTCTTACTAAGCCAAAAATTTCACCATAACATCTTATTTCACATTTAAATCACACATGTTGATAACCTTAATTTCTGACCAGAATTTTGAATGGTTCTATTATTCACGGAAAATCTTAATCTTTTGTCAAGTTGGGCATGAATTTGAGCTGAGAGCCATGTGAAAAATCTGAAGAGAGATCCACTTTTCCTCCTCTATACTTAGTGCCTGCTGCCAAAATCTCCATCTTTAGCATACTCATTTTATATATTTAACTGCAGTAGCAGCAGATTGCCACTCTAATTCTGACTATTCTTTAAAAAAAGTAAATTTCAACTGCCATAGCAATACTCACTTTCAATTTCATGCTCCTTGTAAAAGTCCCATGATTGCAGAGCTGGTCTTCCACTAAGAAGTAATTTCTAATGAAAAAAATATTTTTTTCTCTGTAGTAAATTATTAAAATCTAAGGATTTTATCAGGTATGACCAAAATTCTTTCTAATGCAATGCCTTTCATCATGGTACTGTAGCATCATGATACTATTTTGACCTTACGCTCTCTTATTGGTCTTAACTACCGACAGCGGGTCTCTGCTTTGTTCAAGGCAACACTCCCTGAATCTGCTAGTTTAAAGCACTCCAGCTAGCCCTGCAAAAACAAGTAACTGCAGATTCTTGTCTGAAAACTTTCTCAAGATGAGAAAGGCAGCCTATCACATTGGCAATGGAAATGGACTAAACTTCCGCAGCAGCAGTCCATCTTATAGAAACCTAAGTAATGAAAACTTTTAGTCCTTCCCCCCCTCTATTCCCCAGAAAGATCTAACCCCATTAAACTGACAAGAAGCAACAAAAAAAAAACAGCAAGTCACTACTTCACATAACTTCCATAGTAAATATTCACACTTCTCATTCTTTTCAACTCTTGAACAAACTCAACGCTGAAATGAAATGTAAAAATTTCAGTTTCTAGTGATAAAAAAAAGAAAAGCAACTGTTGTATAAATAGAAGCAAAGATTAATTTGTCTAATGAAGGTATGAAAATGAGGAGAGAAAACAGAATCTGTGCTTACTAGAAAGTACATCTTTAGAAACAGTTTCTCTCATTTTCTTCTGCTTCCATGGCTCCTTATTTTCCTATGAAGAGCCACCAAAGAGCCTCAAAAGCTACTTAAAGCCTTTTGGAAACTACGCTACACAGCAGGAGAAGATAAAGCAATAAAAGTCCACCAAAAACTAGTAAATGAAAGAAATAAAACATTTTAAAACTTTCAGGAGTATAAAGGTAAAAATATAAATATAAAGGGAATTTGAAACACTCCTTTTAAGTTTCCGGCCCTGCGCTCACAATTTATGCTGTTAAATGTCACATAAACAATGTTCTGTTGTTTAGGCAAAAGTAGACATAGCCCTAGTGATACAATAACGCCAGTTACAGAAATGATTAGGAAACTAGTTTGTGCAAATGCTGCTTTCAAGTGAAAGCAAAACCCAGAATCCTATATTGTATTACTAAAAAAACAAACAAACAAAAAAGAAACAACACCAAAAACTACCCTACTAGGGTTGCTTAAACTACTGAAAAATTGGGCATGAACTTTTGCAGCTGACACATGCAGCAGTGGATGAAGGAAAACCCACAGGATGCTATTTCCCAGCTGAGTAACATCTGGCAGAAGGGCAGGGACAGGCAGTTAGGGGCAGTGGTCTTCAGCTGCCACCGTGACTTGCAAAATGAATACCTTTCTGCAGGCTAAGGCAGGCAACTACCTGGATACCCCACAACTTTCTAAGAACTGCTGAGCACAAAGCACAGATTTTTTTTTGCATTGTCCCTCTCACCTTCAGATGACTGCCACTAAAACAGTATTCCAACCAAAGTATACTATTAATTTTCAAATTCATTTAGAATACCTAAAACCAGGCAGGCACCTTTAAGAGGTCATAATGCAAAATAATCAAATTCCCTAAGGCAGTTCTGCAGCTGAAGTCACTGTGGAAAGCAGGCCTTAAAGAACAGAGAACTTCTTTTAAAAAATTATTTATTAGCAACTGTCCTGGTTTTGGCAGGGATGGAGTTAATTTTCCTCTCAGTAGCCAAGGTGTTTTGGATTTATGAGTTATTGCCAATGAGACCAAGGACACTCTCTGCCTTTCCAGGTCTCACAAATGTGCAGATGCAGGAAGCTGGGAGGGATATAGCCAGAACAATTGACCCAAACTGGCCAAAGAGAGTATTCCATGCCATAAATGTCATCCTCAGTATGTAAGTGCGGCTGGCTCGGGGAGCGGGGCATCAGTCTCTAGCTCGCTCTCTACTTTATTGCTGCTCAGTTTTTTATCTCTGTGATCGCTGCTCGGGACAGGCTGTAACAGTCATTGGGACATCAGGTGGTAAGAATTCATGCATTGTTAATTTTGTATATTTTAGCATCCTTAATACTGTTGTTATTGTAGTTTTCCTTTGCTGTTCTAGTAAACTGTCTCAATCCATGAGTTTTCCTTCCTTCCCAATTTCTCTCCCCCATCCTGCTGGGGACGGGGAGGGTGAGTGAGAAACTGTGGTGACGCAGGCTAAACCAAAATAGCGATCATTACTGTAACACTTGCATAACACTACAAAAGCTGCAGGTGCTTTTGGCTTTCTGTTTTCTTTAAAATATTTATTTCAGCTTTCCTTATCTTTAGGAACACCACATATAGAATCTCTACAATATGTGAGGCTATTAATGATCTCAAAACAACAGGTTAGGCCCCAGTCAAATAATAACTTTCAAAATGGATATGAAAAACTAAGTATTAACAGCATTTATCACTTAGTTTAGAAAACATGTGGGTGCAAAACCCACGAAAAACACACCTACCTTTTGAGGCAGCTTAACTTGAAAGATACACTAGTAAACATCTTACACTGTATCCAAAAAAATCAAACCAAACCCAGAAGCACCACAGCCTGTTGTACAGACACTAGTTTCGTATCTTAGGCAATGCCACTTAAGTCTAAAGCATCTTGAGAAGTTTCAACCCTTAAAATCAGAGGCTACCACTACTGCACAAACACTGGATTTCTTGGATATCATGCCAGTATTTAAAACAAACAAACAAACCCCCAAAACCACATCAGCATTCAGTCATTTCAAAATTTCATAGCCAAAGTGATAAAATAATTCCAAACGTAATCCACAGAATCATATAAACTTTGCCTCTAGTTTGGATTTGATTTACTCACACTGATGGCTTGAAGGATGCATTCAAATCTGGATTGATCACTAGTTTGGTGTGAATTTAACTTCTAATTTGAGTCTGGTTGCCATTGTCAAATTTCTTCATTTGCAGTAAACAAACAACTTTGACAGAGTGTCCTCATAACTACTAAAGGGAAATACTTTCCAGATGACTCAAGGAAATCACAGGACAATAGCGTACTCTGCTTTCTTAGCAGAATTTCTTATTGATCTTTTTGCCATTGATACTTAATAAGCACTCTACATAGACAGTCTGAAGACTTTACAAAACTTCCCCATTTTAGGAAGGAATAGTCAAGAGATGGAGATTAAAAGATGTCTCACCTAGAAGAGATTATCAGCTCTAGAGGAATAATCCAAGGTTTTCATCACTTGAGTTTCAATAGCAACATTAACAGAAGCTGCAGTTACACTGAGATAATCTATCCAGCCTGTACTTTGCATTGCTGTTCTGTAGCAGCAGGAACTGAACTGGATGTGCTCTGAGAGAAGGCGAGTATCTGGTTCAGCCTCTCCTCAAACACCTAATTAGTTACTATTTAAGGTTTAGGTCAAGAAAGTATAAGAGTTCAGCTAAGATGCTGCACAGAAAACTCATTCATCTTGACCTTCTTTGACCATGGACATTCTTAGGTCATAAATCCAACACAAACTATGATTTTTTTCATTATTTGTAATTTACTGGGAACAACAACAAAGGGTCAAGTTTTAAAAATATCCAACTATTGACTTTCCAGCCTTAAAGCACTACTTTTAACATACTGAACATTAAGTGACAGATAGTTTATCCAAATGACAGGTCTACAGGACTACAACAAAAAAAAGCTAAGCTTTCTTACTCTAATAATATAAGCTATTTACAAAGTGTCCTACAAGACAATCCTTCAGGCATAGAATTCGCTTCTACATTAAACCAGTTCAAATGAACTTCTGTCTCCTGACCGTTTGGGCTCAATGGGAAATGAGAAAGCATTCGCGATCAACTGAGGCAAGGAAAAGATAAACATGGAGGGTGGGACAGTTCTTATGTAATTCAAATCATGATTTTCTGATTCTAAAGTGTTTAAAAATGAAGGAAAGAGGGGATGTGTTGCTTTTATAAGTTTCCATAATAATTATATTATGTATTTTAAAAATAAGGCAAAACTATAGAGATTATTTAATTAAAAAAAATACACAAGTCCCCAAAATAACATAATACTACAATAATTTAAAAAAATAACAACTATTTCAGATTTAACACAAAACTGGTCAATTTCATGTAATAGCAATAGGAGATTCTTATATAAACACAGTTATTGCAAAATGATTGATGCTACCCTTACCATTTATTATCCTTCAAGCTCACATTCTGGGATTATAGGTTCTTTAAATAATTGACCCCGTGCTTAAAATTTCAGAAGTAGGTACTTAAATAGTCTGATCTGAAAGCGTTAAACTACTCAAGGTCCTCTTGACTGTGGCTGCTCAAACATCAGAATAATCAGAGTATTTACTTATGTGAAAACATTATGCTGGTCTTCTTAGCTTCCTTCTTTGTGCTTTAATTAATATCTTTTGCTATGCAATTTTTATTTCAGACATATCACTTCAGAAAAGAGTTAAAAAGCACACCATACAATACAAAATTAGTTCAATATGTCTTCAAAAGTGCTGAAAGAACACTAGCAAATATTAAGTAAAGAAATATCTTTATGGAATAAAGCTAGTACTTAAGACTTTACTTTAATTAGCATTTTTATTTTATACTACCTAAGGACACAGTGAATATTTGTAAGTAGGGAACGCCTTTCACAAGAAGTCTACCAAAGAGTGTAGATTATAGTTTTAATATATTGTTATAATCAATAACTTTTATAACCAGCGCACAAAACATTCAAAAGACGCATCAGATTCCTTTGCAGAGCATCAATTACATGAAATGCCAAGCACATACCAGCTGAATCTCACATTTTAACTGCCTGATGCTCATTCTGTTCTTAGGTATGTCCCTTAAAACTATAGAGGATGAAGTATAAGAAGCTGCTCATCATAACAAACTATGGACAATAACCCAGTAAGCAAGCAGATTAAATTTAGAAATAATTTTCCAAACTAACATTACTTTCACAACTGGCAGAGATATCTGGATAAGTAATATATTACTTACTTGCTGGCTTACTTTGTGATGCTATGGGTTTTCTCATATTCTATATAAGAGCTAAAAATAATTTTCTGCTATAGGAACGCTCACACTGTCCACTTGTTAACATTCACTTACATTTTTTAAAATCAATGTAAAAAATTACACGTTACAAAATAATCAAGTGAGATGTCGCTCCATATAGACTGAGGTACAGTAGACACCCACCTCTAATGAAGTTGTAACCACACACTACGTACTAACGTCACCGTACGCCCCTTTTCCTACTCAGATACCTTACTACCTCCTTTTTCTCTTCACCTACATCCACAGCCTCTCTTCCCCCATCCCTTCTGCAAGTCAGGATAACTTTCCCAGCCTGTTCTTATATAGGAGGTGTCCAGAATATGCCTTCCACCTGGTTGCTGGCCAATCAGAGCAGTAATTGGTTAATCACTGCATTTCATTTGATTAGCCAGCTGCCTAATTATGTAGAACACATACTCCTATTGGCCCGTTACCCTAACGAGAGCCCATAAGGCCCAAGGGCCAACTGCCACCAGCATTACATCTTCACACAATTCTGACTGAGCAAGGAGGAGCTTCAGCTCAGTGACGCAATCTGCGTCGCTGTACATGGCAGCATCGTGCATCTCCAGAACATCTGGCTTTTAAGCACCGTCTTGACACATGCAACAAATCTGTGAGACCACTCCGATTGATAAGAGTTCCCATTACTGCAATATGATCATTGCCAGGGTAAACACCTGTTCTTCAGACTACTGTTGAATATCATAATGACCTCTTCTGCTGTAAGAAAAAAAAAACAACAACAACAAAAAAAAACCAACCAAAAAAACCCCAAAACAAAACGTACCACCACAAAAACCAGATAGATTAATTTAATACAAGCTCTCATAGCTTAAACAGCAGCAGGAACATCAGCATGATCATGATCTGGCTAATCAAGCTGTTTGAAATAGTGACTTCTGTAACACTGAGGTTCATTATATACTACGTAACCTAGTAAGTCCCAACTTGAAAATATGCCCCCTTGCATTTTATTATAGCTCAAAATAAAACTACCCAGAGTGTTAAAACAATAGTCCTTTGTATTAAACTTAGTGGCTTATCTGTTGCAATTACATTAACTTCAGTGAAGCTACAACCACACTGCACTGAAGTTGTTCTGTTTATACTACCAAATTACAAAATCCATTTTCTGCAGCTTAGCTGAAACTAGAGTTGACTAAGCATGAAGATCTGTTAAGTATCTCTAACAAGTATGCTGCTATTCAAACAAAAAATAAAAAAAAAGCAAAAGCTCTTAAAGGAATACACACACTGCATAACTTTAATTATGAAAAGTATTACCATGAGACTTCTGATACAAAGCTCAAACTGTTTTAATTTTAAAGATTAAAATTCTCAACTTAAATTCCACATGAAAAGAACTTCCTCAGTAGGTAAGTTCTTTCAGGAGTAACACTGAATTTATTTTGCAACAAACTTGAACACAACAATCATGGAAGCAGATCTTTAACTTTGCATAAATATGCCGTGCATTTCTTGTAATCGCAGAATTTAGATGTGTACATAAGTCTGATAAGATACAACAGATTTTTTTTCTCCCCAGAAAGACAGATGTCTCTCCTGTACATAAGCTCAATGGAACAATATCTTCTTGAAGATATTTTGCTTCATTAAGTTAAACTTCTATTAATTTCCTTCTTGATTGTTGCTGAGAGTAATTCTCCTCCGTGCCCCATGCTCTCTGTTTCCAGATGTTCTACTTTTTCAAAGAGATTAAATGATCACCTTAACACTTTGTTTGTATTTCTATACACACACCATCTCTTCTGATAAAAAGATAATCTTTGTAACACTAGGTGTTAAATGGCACATTTTATTTCCTTACCGTATTAAAAATAAGAGCTTCCTGCATACTCCCTGCTCAAATTACATGGATTTTCTTTAAGATTAGGGCATACATTGTAACAGCAGCATATAATTTTCCTGCACAATAATTTTTTTTCCAGTTGAAAGGTATCCTATAATATCACCAGCATCAACAGGAAGAGACACCTGGTTTTCAGCTAGAGAAAGCTTATGCATTTGGTGACTTTATTCCCTGCAAAAAGCAGTTTTCAGATACAGAGCAGCTACATGAAAATTTGAAAACAATCTGGTAGCTCATTCTTTGACCACAAAGTGCTAGACCAAAAGGAGATGTAAAAATTGTGCCAATAATAAGATAGTGTAATTTCCGCCCCCCAATATCTTGTTTTGGTTACTTTGATTTCATCCTCTGTTAACTTCATACACATTCAGAAAGAGAACATAAGCACTGTCCTTCCTAAAAACTATGGCTTCCAAAAAAAGTATAGAGCATAAAACCTGTTTATCCATTTCAGAAATCTTTTTGTTGAAACTACTGTGTATGTAACTGTGGATAAAAAGGCAAGTAGATAATATATGTATTCCAAATATCTCAAAACCATCAGCGTGTTCCAGAGAGAGAATATTAAAAGACTAACTCCTACCACTTAGACAACATATTAATTACCAAAATTTGTTGTGATTCCTTTAAGAGTATGGGAACTGCAAGTCTTCTGTGCTTCAGAAAGCACTTTGGCATGAACTAAAAACAGCCAATCAAGGAATCTTTGCATTAAGATACGCTGGTTAAATATACATATTTCTAACTTTTGTTTTTCTTTCAGAATTACTGGCTGAAGCTCTGTGCCGGAGAAGACAGAGGAGCATGTGCCAGCATACACAACAGTTCGATTTTGTTCTAAAAATAAGCTATTTATAAAATTGCCACTGCCACACACCTCTTGTGGCCAAAAGTTTGTCACCCTCAGTGCTGTTGATTGTTACAATAACAAAGTATCAAGATGATCCACATATCAGAGTTACGTAAGTACACAAGAATTTAAAGAAATAAATTTAAGTTCCATAAGTTGCAAGGGAATTCTATAAATATGAACTTTTACTTAAATACTTGGGTGAGAAAAAAAAAAGAAAAGATTTTAAAATATCACTACTTTTAGGCCAAACCTAAACCTGTCCTATTTCCTGTATCAAATGAATACTATTCTTAAAGACTGAATTGACATAATCTGTAGTAAAATAATTCACTTAAACATACGTTGTGACCTAACCAAATTTAAAAAGTAAAGCAAAATATGGCGAAAGAGTAAATGTATTCACTCTAGTAGACGGTTTTATTTGTTATGAGTTATTAATATTTCCCACCATCAATCTGTTAGATTTGACAAAAACAAACTGTATTTTAAAAATTAATAGCTTTTAAGCTAACCTGCCGTTATGAAACCATTCTTACAAACCTACAATTCAAGCATTTTAAATTGTGTACTACTCTGTATTATTAAGGTCAGTCCTGAGATTTAGCTACAAATATAGTTATCTCCTGGGTGACATATGGCAAGATCTCTAACTCTTTTTAGCTTTGGAAATTTGCATCTGCCTGTTCATTCAAGATGCTAAGCATACATGTGTTGAGAAATAGAAAATAGCAGATGGCAAAAAGCAAATGCTCAACATGAAGCACTGGGGATCATTTGAGGAAGGCTTGGACTCAGACATTTGCTGTTTTTATTTTAACAGCAGAATTATTTTTAAAAATAAATTCCACCATCTATTACACTTGATGCTAATTAACACCTGTGATCAGGATATTCATGATTACAGAATGAATGTCATATTAATCGCAAGTGGTATCCAAGATGCAAGTTGCTTTATAAACTTTTGGATTTTAAGGTAATTAGGGGAGTACAATTCTTCAGGAGTTTAACTTCTGCTGCTGCACATGTGCCAGAAAACTTGCTGTACTGACCATATAGTTCATAGAATCATAGAATCATAGAATGGTTAGAGTTGGAAGGGACCTTCAAAGGTCATCTAGTCCAACCCCCCTGCAAGAAGCAGGGACATCCCCCACTAGATCAGGTTGCTCAGAGCCCCATCCAGCCTGGCCTTGAACGTTTCCAGGGATGGGGCATCCACCACCTCTCTGGGCAACCTGTTCCAGTGCTCTACAACTCCCATTGTAAAAAATTTTTTTCTA
>WHYT01017689.1:13658-49369 GCA_009806455.1 Tetrax tetrax
TTTTTTTTTTTTTTTTTTTTTTTTTTTTTTTTCTTTTTTTCTTTTGACCTATAATTAGCTTCTTGTTTGTGGTAAAGCTTTTCATAATCCAGCTGTTGTCATGGAACATGTGAATTTGTTCAACACAATCCTGCTGTCTTCAGATATTAAGGTTTTTTTAAAAGTGCCAAAGGGTATGATTTAGTACATACAGTTAAAGTAAGATTTTTGTCGCCAAATACTGTTTTGAAAACCACTGTGAGAGATGGTCCATATTACCTTATTGGATCCTTTATTTCTAGAAAGTGCATGCTGCATATTTGTTTATTTTGCTTTTGAGATACTTTTGAGTTCTTCTTTAATCTCAGATTTCCTTTGCCTTTTCAATTGCCCTCTAGAATTCCATGTAAGAAAACATCAAAGCACACTGTGGGAGGTGAATTGGCCAGACTTGGACCTCTCCTTTGTGTTCACCATAAGACATTCTTCTTTCTGTTTCTGAAGTGCTTCACCTCAGCTCTTTGGGTCCCTGTGCTGGTGCAGGTAAGTCCTCAGAATTTTGCTCACAATTCACCGTCTGTATCTCTGTGCTACTTGATTAATTCTTTGAAGCTTGCCCTTGACTTCCCAGTTTGATTTACTCTTCCTTTTACTAATGATTTTTAAATTATTATTTTTTATTCCATGCAGCCTACAGTAGTCCTTGTATGTAAGAAGGCTAGTTCTGTGCCCTGCCGAAATACAGCCCTCCTCCCTCATGTAGTTGCAGTGGGACACTGCAGAAAAAGACATCTGTGAAGCAGTCCTCTCGAAGGAGAAGTTTTTTGGGGTGGGATTATCAGAGTAGGGAAGAAGTTTTTTCCAGTGCAGGAGATGCTGATGTTGCTTTTGGTTTCTCTGCTCTAGAAGCCCAACCAGTTGGCATGGCATCATATCCTCCAGCTGGGTCACAGGTATACAATAACAGGCCTGAGTATGACCAGCCTGAAGAAATCTGGACAAAGGATATTTGTCACTGGTGTTTCTTCCTGCCTTCTGCCCTACTGTGCAGAGCAGGTGAGGGAGCAGCCACGAGACAGTGCTTCACAAGGAGAATCCACTCAGTCTTCTTCCCCTGAGACTGCTGAGCAGCTCAGTGACTCCTTGGAGCTGGGAGCTGAAGAGGAGAGGCCAGGGTCAAGCAAAGAGTCCAAGATTATCTCATACGTGGTAAGGATTCACAGAGTTAGCCTTCACCCACTCATGCTCTAGGGTTTTAGCTCCTGGCCTGCAAGGTCTTATTTTCATCGTGAATTTATTTCCTTATTGCTCAGGTCTATGTCTCTTGTATTCTGGGATTCTGTTTGCTGTAACTTTCTGTTTGCTTTCTATTTAGGGAACTGTCACTGAAATACTCAATGCCCAAGCTGGTCTCTTTTTACTGGATAACAAAGTCTGCTTGTGCCTTGCTTACCAGCAGTTCTTGAACTTTACTCGTGGACTCCGACCAGGAGCACGTGTGGAGGTAAGTTGTGACTTAGGAGAGGCATAAAGCATTCAGTGGAAAAGACTCAGGCCCTGGGGATGGCTTGCAAGTGTGTAGGTCAACAGAAGACTATGGAAACACTGGAATTATTTCAGCAAGTATCTGGAACAAAATTGGGAACCTTACTGTCTAGGCTTGGTCATGAGCATCGAAATTATTATTATCTGGTTCCTCCTTAAGCAGTGCCAGGTTCCTCCCTAAGCAGCGCCAGGTTCCTCAGGCCCATTGGGTTTATAGACAATCCAGCAGACTGACAAAGGATTTGGGGTGGGGTGATGGTTTTGGGGATGTTGGCAGACTAGCTATCTCTTCTCTAAAGTTGTATGTCTTTGTATCTCAGCTCATCGATGTCCACCTCCTGCAGAAGCCTCTAGTATCCTTCCCTTTCATTGTGCTTGGTGCTTGCCTGAGCAGTACTGTTGTGCTGAAGAGTTTTTCAAGGCTCAGCACCCCCTACCAGCCACCAGCCTCTTCGGGAAATCTCTACTTACAGCTGCTCTTCCGCTACAATCTTGGTATGCCACTCTACCTGTGGCTGGTGAGCCTCCTGGAGACATTTGAGGAGAGGTGAGGACAGTTCTTTTGAAGTCAGGCTACATGTAAATATGCTTTGTAGGCTACCTGGGTATCTTCTAGGCCAAGGGTTCACAAAATTACTGTGCTTGGATACTAATAGCAGCAGCAATTGCTTCTTGTTTACTAGGCTAAGTAAGCCATTCACCTGATTTCACATCATGTCCAGTCACTTGTACCTTGCAGTTGCTCTTATGAGAAAATCTTGTGCATTTTTCAAGTGCATGTGCAGTAAGCCCACTGCTCTCAGGAAACGACAGCACTCTAGAGCAGGTACTCACATACTCCTGCCTAGGAAGTTTTGTCCTGAAATATGGAAGCACTGTAGGGATGCCTGCCTGCCAACGTGGTTTGCTTAGCAAGTCAAGGTGGGCACTGAGGCTGGAGCTGGAAACTGCTCTTACAACCAGGTCATAACCGGTATAAACGCTCTTTGTGTCCTGGCTGCTCATGGGAGCAGCAGCAGCTGCTCAGCATATCTGAGTATTGCCAGCAGTATGAGCATTCATTTTGAGAGCCTCTGTCTTAGCAGATTTTCCTGCATGTGCTTGTCTCTGGGACTTCCAGATGGCTTCCTGCTCTCCCTCACAACTGCACTCTATTTGCATGACAACTGTAGGCCAGTTTCTGGGTTTATTTCTGGGTTCTGTTAGTGAAAATATTTGTGTTTGTTCTGGAATAGTTATGGTTGATCATCATAACTGCTGCCTTGGACTTTTAAAAACTAAAATGTATATACTTAATCTTGAGCAGTCGGGTAGCAGTTTATAGAACGCTCAGTCTTCCTGTGCTTTACTGGCACCGTGGAATTTTTACCATGCTTTCCAATAAAACAGCTTCAGTTTTACCCTGGGAATGATGCTGGCTGTAAGTTTCAGTTTTTATTAGCTTTTTCACTTTCTTTAAACATGAGTGCTAAGTCCTGCTACTGCTTGAAAATTGTTCCCGTGAGTTAGTTGCTATCTCTTTTTATTTGAGTTCACTTTCTATTACTAACTCTTATTTTGACTGCAGTGTGATCACTTCCAGGCATTCAAGAGCAGTGAGCTAAACTTCTGAGAGGAAAGCAGTGCAAGGAAAATACTGGAATAAGAGCAGTCTATGCTTTTTTTCTGTCTTGTGATTTTTTTTTTTTCAATTTTTTTTTTCTTTCATTCTGTAAAAGAAAGCCAAGTATACCTAACATGACTAATCATATCAAGCTTAGCCAAAATGCTTGGAGGTCCATTTGTGTGACTTAGAGGAAGATTATTTTGGGGTGGGTTGGGTTTTTTTGGGGTGTGGTTTTTTGTTTTTTTTGGGGGGGGGTTTGGTTGGGTTTTTTTTTCTTTTTTGTCCACTTGAGTTTTGAGATTTTGCCAGTCTGTCCATTACTGTATGTTTTCCTGTTCCTTGTCTGCTTGCTTGATGTAAATCTGCATCGTCCTTAAATGTTCCTGTTTTTAATAACTTAATGTTCTTTTTGTGCTCTCCTTAGTTCTTGTCCTACGCAGCACAGTCACTCATAACACGCAGAAAGAATCCCTGACTTACATGCAAAACTCACTAAAAAGTGAGGACTGCTAATGCTTCTAACTGTCTTAATTTTTTTTCAGATTTTCCTGTTTCTTTGGATGCCGTCGACTATTGCTTAGCTCTATGCACCGAAACCCTGGAGCTGCTGAAAAGTTCCTTGTCCCCCTTCTGCAAGCTGTGGTACCAGACAGAAAGGAAGCAAGAGATATTTATAATGAAATCCTAGCAAAAACACACCAGTGTCCCCTGAAGAAGGTGAATAAACGCTCTGAGAGTTCTTTCCTGTTTGTCTGATGGGAAGAAGCTCAGCTGGTTCATTTTTTTTCTTTTTTCTTAGTATTTGACCCTGAGCCCCCCATGCCAGGCCCCATCTCTGTCTGTAGTTTGCCATATGGCACAACAGAAGAGCTGGGAAGGCTTCAGTCCGTCACAGCTGCTCTCCCCCTTGGAGGCACAGCACATGGGCACCCAGGAGCTGAATCGCAGCCTGGCCTGGTCCTACTGCACACTCTCAGCAGGAAGTTTCCAGCCCCGACTGGTAAGTGTCTTGTTCCCGTTACCGTCTGTGCCTTGAGAGTTCACAGTTCTCCCTGTGCCTTCCAGCACCCTCTCCGATGCATGCCTGTTCCTCCTGTTAGGGAATTACACTGCTTTTCTCACCTGTGGTGTGTTGAACACTGGCTGAATTTGGGCTGCTGCTATGCACGTTTTGATTTATAACCTTCAAAGCTGGGAAGCGTTTGAACCTCTTTGCAGCTTCCTTTCTGTTGCAGATAATACTGGGTGTGCTGAGAGTCTCCTCCAGGAGCAGCTCCCTCCAGCTGCAGGACAAGAGCGGCATGCTTCCCTGTGTGATATCGCATAAGGATGGTAGCCCCTTTGCCCACACAGCTCTCATAGGTATATCCCACTAAGCTAAATTTGAGAGTGCTGGGCTTTTGCTGTTCTGTCATCCAGCTCTGAAATAAGGAAGAGGAGACCGGGTATGGAGACGCTGAACTGTCACTGCCTGGTCTCGTGATTTTAAAAAGAGGAAACTGAGCTTGCTGGTTTTGTATTCTCTTTTTATTAGCTCAGCTCCTTTCTTTGATGTGTTTGCAGGATCACTCTTGCAGGTGGAAAACTACCAGCTTGTAGTGGAGAGATTCCTTCAGACTGATTTTCCCTCCTGGGAGCAGCTGGCTAATCTGGAACATGTAAGGGAGAAAAAGAACAGGCAAGTCCCTTTATTCACTACCCAATTAAAATACCACTCTGCAGTTCCACGGCTATTTTGAACTGTGGTAAAGTTGCTTATCAGCATAGTATTTCAGTGCCAAATCAACTGCCCTTTGCAATGTGAAGGGAAGAGATCTTTATCATCCACCATCTCCGTTTTGTTCATAATACACCCAGCTTGGTAGCTGGGTACTTCAGCCCACTGCTCCTGCTGAATACATGCAGGACACTTACCAGAAAGCTTTTCCCAGATAACTGCTTGTTTCAAACAGCCCCCTGTCAGGAACAGAGAGTTTCACTGCTACCATTTGTTGTTTCAGTGTCTATTTGCAGTTCTACTTTGAGGATGTTCAGATTCTCCATACTGCTAAAGGAAAAATCCAGAAAGGCCTTGAGAGTGGAAACAGCTCCTCTTTGAGGAAGAAGGATGATGGCAGCTTAACATCTGAGCTGGAAACCCCAGAGGCAAAAATGCTGAAGCTGGACGATCCCAAGGCAGATACTCACAGAGATGAGAACTGTCAGAAGGGCCAGAGCACCGCTAGAACAACCAGCTGTGTATCTCACCTGTGCTTGGTTACTCAGAAAGAGGGTCTTATGTTACGCAATTACCAGCTACCCAGAGAAGAAGGTGGAGAAGGGCAGGAGCTGCAGCGCAGTTTCCAAGCCACAGTGCTGTGGCTGGGCAGACCTCGGCTCTGGAGCCACCCCAAAGAAACTGGGAATCTACTGGAGCTGGAAGAGACCAGCTGTGATGGAGAAGAGGGCACGAGACCGCAAGAAGTGAGGCAGGAGGCAGCTTTAGGGGGTGGTTTGATAAGGCTGGGAGCTGGCTCTTCAGGGGGCTTGTGTGATAATTAAGGATCTAGATTTCTAATCAATGAGAGAGTGATTTTTGTCTTGCTTATTCCTGATGGTGCTAATCTTACTTCTCAAGCAAGACATCCTCTGCTGGGCTTGCTCTCTTTTTGCTGTATTTTTCATTTTCTACCTTTTTCCTAATGTTTCTCATCACCTTTTTTCTCTCTTTCTCCCCTCCACTTCTTTGCCAGGTGCTACTGCTCTTCATGGGGAAGTCTCTACGATGGTTTCCATTTCTGCACCTAGATGGGCTGTATCGCTTTGTTGTGCCCCACTGCTCGGTAAGAGAGAGATTGTCTTGCTGTTTCCTGTTGGAGCCTTTACTGAACTGCATGTGGGAGTCAAGGAGTCAGAGGGTGACTAAGCTTTTTTTTTGAGGCTTGAAATTCCCATCTCTCTTGCCAAGAAACTGCTTCAGTTCTGTGTTTGGATAAAATTCTCAGAGTTCTGAGTTCAGTGGATTTTTTTTTTTTTTCTTTAAACCATTGTTCTTCAGTGACCCTTTTTTCCTATATAGCTTTCATCTCCTTTAATAGTCGTCTTTCTTGCCTTGTCACTCTTCTCGCAGGACTTGGAAGTGTTTGACAAGCTCTGTTCTCCACCTGTGCCAGCAAAGTCCCTGAGCAGGTCATCATGCCCCCTGTGCCTGCCTGTCCAAGATACCTGGCACTTAGAGCATGAGACATGGATCTCCTGTCTGACTGAACACCAGGTATTCAGTGCCTTATTGCTCTGGGCTTTCACAAGTGACTTGTAGGTTTCTCCAGAGCTAGCTCAGAAAATTATGGACACAGAATGTCTTGTTAGTGAGACCGTTCTGCTCTAAGCTCCGTCGGAGCCCGCTGCTGGGCATCACATTTTCCTGCCTCAGAGTTAATCTCGGGAGGAAGCATCAGTTGTTTGACGTAGCTCTAAGCATGTCATGAGCTTGTTTTTACGGCTCCAGCTGGAGATAGCTATAATCAGCAATCCATCTGAGGCTGTGTCTCCCCCATTTCTAGCTGGCAGCCAGGTCGGTGCTGGCAGGCTTGGACCAGAGAATTTCCTCCATTCCAGAAGTACTTAGCAACAGGTACGTTGGTGTGCCCTAAATTACATCTGGCTGGGAATGGGTCTGTATTCATCTGTATTTGAGACAGCGCTACATTAAGCAGCGATGAATTACTTGCCCTAGGAATATGGTTTGGAAGTCTCCCTGTGTGCAAGTAGTCCAGATTGCCCCCATCCTGTTCATCCAAGCTAAAGGGATTGCAGGTGACAAGACTGCTACTGCTGGTGTGGACTAGGTCCTAAATGTCTTTGCTAAATTTCTGTCAGAAGTGGAAACAGGTGGAAAATGAGGCTGAATGTGTGATGTTTTTTTGGGGTTTTGATTGCTTAGCATAACTTGCTCAAAGGAATACTGGGGTTAGAAGCTTTTCTGTTCAAAGCCTATTTAATGTGGGGTGATATGCATGCACGCTGAAATCTTCACCAGTGCCTTATGGTAAACTGAGTTTTTCTTTGCTTGGCTTCTTCCTCTAATTAAGAAAAACAATTAGGAGTTAAGCAGATAGGAAGGCTGTAGGGCCTCTCCCTTTTTCTTCCTCACTGCCTGAAGAAGCAGAAAGCACGTTAGAGGCCTCCTGTCCCTGGGTGGGGTAGGCTGCCGCAAGCTGCCCTCAATCCAGTAGCCTAGGTACTCTTGGGCAGGTTCCCCTGAACCCAGGGTCGAGCAACAGCACTCCACCCTGTCCTTTGTGGCAGTCTTGGAAATCAGGCCTTCTTCCACTCCCTTTGTCTTCAGACTGGACAGAAATCTTGATCTGCTTTCAGTTTCACAGGTTCCCTTGTTTCTTTCTCTGGTGAGATAGTGGAGAGGACCTTGTGTGCCTCTCCCAAGAACGAGAAGCCACCTGTGACTGTCGGCCTTCAAAAGCAGAAAGGTAAGATTGTGACAGCCTGTCGGGTAACAACAGATTGATTCTTGCTTCTTTCTGTTTCAGAGAGAGAGTGCACTTGGCTAACTGTGCTCCTGTATCTGAGAATAGTGGAAGTATGCCAGGGTGTAGCATCCCATTGCATGTCAGAGGCCTGGGAAACTGTACACTGCGGGTGCGTTGGGGATGGGAATGGGAATACCGTACCCGTAAAATCTGTGAGATGGAACAGTGGTAGCCTCATTGTGATGAGAGGGAAAACACCTCTAGCAAGTCCGGCTCAGCGACAGACTATGCTACCTGAATGTGAGAGAGCTCATGGTGTGTTTGTGGTTCTGTGCCTCTTCAGGGAGTCTGCTAGCCAGTGATCACAGCGTGAAGCTCAGCGTCTCAGTGGCTCCAGGCTCCCCTGTTGTGATGGACGTTTACATTGCTGCCACCTATCTGCAGCATCTCTGGGGTTTGCTGCCTGGAGCCAAGATCCTCTTCCAGAACCTGGAACGCAAAATCTCCAGGTACCTCTGTCTTTAGAGCCCTGATGTAGGCCACAGCTCTGACCTCTCTTACTGTCTTTAAAACCATCTCTTAATCTCTCCTCTCATGTGGACTTTCCTCATCCCTTGTCCATACCTTTGTGTCTCCCAGTCCCTTACTAAAAATTATTTTCCTACCCTGTTACAGATTAAGATCACCCCAGCCATCCCAAGTAAACTGAGCAGTTTGGTTTCTATGAGCTCTTTCTGACACCTGCTTTTTCATATTGCAGGTTCCATAATGTTTATTGCACATACATTGCTTCCAGCTGTGTGAGCATCATATCTCTGCCAGCTTCTCACCTACCTCTTCCTTCTAGGTGAGTCCAGGGTCTGTTCCCACCTTACAGTGTCCCAGTAAAGTTTTCTGTGTTCCAAGCTTCTCGAATTCCTGTTTCTTCTAGTCCTGCAGGAGAAGCCTCATCCCCCTCACTAGTGTTTCTATCCAGCTTGCAACCTCACCTGCAAAACCTGTCCCAGGCACGGATTTTATGCCACTTGTCCTGTGTACTGACTCTGTCCCTGCAATGGGTTTGCTCACTTTGCAGCAGCATCTTCAAAGAGGTATTCAAGCTTCCACAGAGATAATTTGTGAGGAGCCTTGCAGATTTTCTACTCTAACCATCCTTTGTTACCACGTAGAAGAAATAACAGTTTCTATCTCAATTCTAAAACCTCTTTTTCCAGTGTCTGAAAAGGACTTGTATATTAGAAAGGGACCAAAGTGACAACTGATTAAAAGTATGTATCTGATACCAAGCAGACTGGTAGCTGGGACTGGGGGTGAAGTGAGGACACTGAAGGGGAGAATCCTGCTCTGTTAATGTTCTGTTTTTCCTGTGTTCGCTGCTGTTGAGGTTCAGCACCTTGCAGCAAGTGATTTTTCTCCCTATGCAAACTTTTCCTAAGACATTCGTTGGAAATGCAGTGGAGTTCTTTAATCCTTTGCATACTTAATTAGGGAAGGGTTAGAGGAAGCAGTGGGCCTTTGCCTTCTCTGTCTTACACCACCTGTACATAGCTGTAGCTTTACTCTTCCTTCAGGGGAGGTGCACCCGACACAGTCCACCGTGTCCGTCACACATAGGAGTGAGGCAAGCCAGTGCACGGTAAGCGCTGTAAAGATTGGGTATGGGAAGAGGTGGGTAGGAGGGAACAACTTACACTACAGAGAGGAGGGGGAAATCACATCAAAGATGGAATGTGGACAGAGTAGCAGAGATAAAAGTTAGAGTTGTCATATCTTCCCAGATGTGAACAAACCTCCCTCTCTCTTACTGAAATGCATACTTGTCCCTTGTGAGGGAGCCACGCATTGTGCTGACCTCCTTCCGCATCTTAGTCTGCCTGCTCTCTCCATAGGGTGCTGGTGGAGGACGGAACAGGTGAAGCTTTGGTGCTGTGCAGGAACCAGCATGTGGCAGCAATGCTGGGCCTGAGCCTTCTTGACTGGGAAGCTCTGCAGAACTGTGTGCAGAGCAGGGGCAGAGTGTCCATTCAGCATGGGGAAGCTACTGGCACGGGGGTGAGTGGGTTATGCCGGTAGTGATTGCAGCCTGCTGGGCTTGAGCCTCAGCTGGACTGGATTCCCCTTTGCTGTGGGTGTTCCAGTGGCTCCCTGCCTCCCTCTCCACGTTGACTGGCAACACACCCTTTCCTTCCTCAGTGTGTAGAGGAACCTGAGGATTTCATTGCTTGCTACCTAAGGAGCCTGTGCAGGAGTCCTCTCATCTGTCGCCCTATCCTGCTGGATTTCAGCCTAGACAGGAAGCCTTCCAAGATCCTGCAGCCTGGTAAGGAAGCACTGTTGGCTTTTGTAATATTTAGCTTGGGAAGGGAAGGGAGTAGCCGTCTTGCCAGGTTGGGAAAGCAGAGCTGCCTTCGCTGCCCACAAAGCAAGATCTTTGGAGGATTTCCATAGAATTGTGAATTCTGTAGTGTAGAGCTAAGATGTGTCTTAGCAGAACTATGGTTATAAAAATACAGAAATAATATTTTAAAAGTCACTGTACAATAATATCTGAATTTTTCTACTTTATGCAGAAGCATAAAAATAGTATTGAATTGTCCTTATAGTTGTGATGAACAACTTGGAGCTTCTTCATTCAAATTTTATATATGGTTCCAGGAAAATATAGCTGCTAAACAACCTTGTTCTAAGGTGTCAGTAAGGTGGGAGTGGGGGGTTGTGTGTGTGTGTGTGTGGTAGTGGGAGCTTTATTAGCATCCCATTCCCCGATTTTAAGGTACGGGTTTATTTTTGTAGAGTGCCTCTTAAGACACAAAGCTTTCTTTGTTTTAGAGCAAGGTTCCCAGTCCTTGGATGGGATGGGGTTCTGGCCAGCCAGAGTTACTGTGCAGACCTCTCAAATCAAGTGGGTTTTGACTTTAGACAGGACAGGTAGAGTCAAGACTAGGCCTAGAAATTCTCACCACAGCCGCAGAATTTAAAGCACCGAGGAGTTTTGAATTCATGGGTGCTGATGTCTGGGGTGATACTGCCAGAACTGTCCCATTGCTGCGTTAAGGG
The DNA here is from genome assembly GCA_009806455.1 of Tetrax tetrax. Taxonomy (NCBI): domain Eukaryota; kingdom Metazoa; phylum Chordata; class Aves; order Otidiformes; family Otididae; genus Tetrax; species Tetrax tetrax. The sequence continues at coordinate 24,312 of WHYT01017689.1, forward strand.
GACATTCTTAGCTGATTGCACCAACACTAGTGCTGGAGTGTGAGTCCAAGTGCTGCAGGGACTGATTTGCTAAGCTCCCCAGAGGATGCCGTGCTGTGGAGATGTTCTCTTTTGGCTGTCACGTAACACTGTGATAACCTTACAGGCCAGGCTGCTGACAGCCAGAAAAGATACAAAGCCCAGTGCATCAGCTGTGTGAGCAGCACATAGTTCACGGCATTTCACAATGTAAAATGTCTGTTTCCTCCAAGTTGGAGGGATGCTGGCCAAATGCATTCATCTGCTTACATCCTGGATTCATTAATCATGCTGTCCTCTGAGATTTAGCACATGCCAAGCAGCTGCTGCACAGCCTTCCCTCCCCCAGCAGCTTCTACAGCTGTGTGCTAGAAGAGAACAGGAGCCCGGTACCAAGTTCTTAGAGGTTGTGTTTTCCCCCTTCAGCTCCGCTACAACTGAGAAACTTTCGGTGTGGTGAAGTGGACTTTGTGTCACAAGTGGGACCTCGGCCAAGCCTGCTGTGCCTGAATGTGGAAGAAGTGGAACGAGACACCTTAAGCTACCTGAACAGCGAGAGGATTAGGAGGACATCTAGTCACTGCTGAGTGGGAGCCAGTGCTTAACATCTCTTCCAGTGGGAGAGGAATTACGGAAATACTTACTGGCAGTGGGAGCTTTTTTAATCTCCTTTCCAGTGGGAGCACGGGCCTGTGAGCACAGGGTGAAGGGTGCAATCCAGAAGCAGCTGTGGCTTGTGGAATTCCTGAATGGTTGTTCTGGATCATTGCCACTAGCGATACTGGGCAATGTTTTGGGAAGAGTTGTTGAACACTTCCTATGTGATAACTGTTGCTTTGGGCCTAGGGCACACAATGTGTGTATTTTATGTGGTAGTATCTACTAAATAAAGCTACTAAAATACAGTTTAAATAACACCATATTTATTTTAGTATTCCCCTTGCTATATTGGGAATGAGGCAGAATGTAGATCCTTCGTTTATGAGCCAGAGCCAGGCATTTTGCAGATCATTCAGTGTCTTCATGCGAAGCCGTACAGTTGCCACAGGGGATAGTAGTCTTAACCCAATTGAAATTATTAAAATGATGTTTTTAAAGCATTTTCTACCTCTGAGAAGAGAAGGGAGGTGTGTAAGTTACTGTTTGGAGACTAAATAGAGTCATAGAATAGTTTGGGTTGGAAGGGACTTTTAAAGATCACCTAGTCCAACCCCCCTGCAAGGAGCAGGGCCATCTCCAAGAGGATCAGGTTGCTCAGAGCCCCGTCCAGCCTGGCCTTGAACATTTCCAGGGATCTGGGCAACGTGTTCCAGTGTTCCACCACCATCACTGTAAAAAAATTCTTTCTGATGTCTAGTCTGAATCTACCTCCCTCTATTTTAAAACCATTACCCCTAATCCTTTCACAAGAGGCCCTCCTGAAGAGCTTCTCCCTATCTTTCCTGTAGGCCCCCTTGAGGTACTGGAAGACCACTGTAAGGTCTCCCTGGAGCCTCCTCTTCTCCAGGATGAACAGCCCCAACTCTCTCAGCCTGTCCCCATAGGAGAGGTGCTCCAGCCCTCTGATCATCTTCGTGGCCCTCCTCTGGACCCGCTCCAACAGGGCCATGTCCTTCTTATGTTGTGAGCTCCAGAACTGGATGCAGTACTCCAGGAGGGGGCTCAGGAGGGGCCAAATTACCTCCCTCAGTCTGCTGGCTACACTCCTCTTGATGCAGCCCAGGATGCGGTTGGCCTTCTGGGCCACAAGGGCACATTGCTGGCTCATGTTGAACTTCTTGTCCACCAGCACTCCCAAGTCCTTCTCCTCAGGGCTGGCCTTGATCCATTCTCCGCCCAGCCTGTATTTGTGCCTGGGATTGCCATGACCCAGATGCAGGACCTTGCACTTGGCCTGGTTGAACTTGATGAGGTTTGCATGGGCCCACCTCTCCAGCCTGTCCAGGTCCCTCTGGATGGCATCCTTTCCCTCCAGCATGTTGACAGCACCACACAGCTTGGTGTTGTCGGCAAATCAGTACTAAATCACAGAATTGTGTGGTCATTGTTTTGTAGCTTAAACAGTGGCTTGAACATTACGTGGGGCTGATAACAGGAGGAAAGCAGTGAACTGTGATACAAATTCACAGTGTGCTACAGGCTTGCACATCTGTTCCTGATGAGGATGGGGATGACTGCAGTGTCACACACCAGTTCATGGTGGCATAGCAAACTAACCAATGCAACATGTGGGAGATGATCACCCATCTGCTTGCAGTGATGAGCAAGAGTTCTGCACTTGCTTTTGGCAAAATGACATCCAGATCCTTCGTCTCACCTATAGGCTAGCAAATTCCACACACGATTAATTCCCTGCCTTATTCTGTGTGTAATGCTGACAGCATATTTGAACAACTACTCTGTTCTGAGTTTTGTTTGGTTCAGTGTTTTCCCCCTTGCCCTTCACCTGAGCTTGAGCTTTATATTAAATTTCAGGCAGTGGATTTCTTGAGAATATGTAAAATATCTTCCCTCTCAAGACCTACTGGCCACTTCTAAGACCAAATCATGAGTGGCACAAGATGTGACAGATGCCACTACTCAACTTAGTTCTGAGACTATCCCAAAAGAGGTTCCCAAAGCAGCTCAAAGGAAAGGTCTACACAAGTTTTGCTAGGTCAGTCTTTTTTTTTTTCTGTAGGTGCGTTCTGCAAAGTGGTGACAATTTTACTAAAGCATCCCCTACGAAAACAACACCAAAAAACCAACCCAAAATAAACTATCTCAGCCTGAGGAAAATGTTGACTGTAAGTAATGTAAGATGAAGAGATAAAAATTTGATTAAAAAGCGCAACTGAAAGTAGTCCTGTAATATGAGTAACACAGTAACAGACAGTGCCACAGAAATAGATAGGAAGTGCCAGATAACAGAGACTTATTTAAAAGCAAACAAAAAAAAAAGAGGCAAATATTTCTCTATAGTTATATCTATGTTTAATAACTGTTTACTTCTGAATTTTATTTTTCAGTACTGTCTTACTAGTCTCCCTCTTTTCCTTCTCATTATGTATGTTAGTCTGCTGTCTGCTGCCACACTTGCTGCTCACCTCTGCCTCTTTTACTTCACATGACCAATGCAATCATCAGTCCTCATAGAGGACTCTACACACACTGCTTGCCTTTGCCAGGTGGAAGATCTAACACTTATTCCAAGCTTGTTGGCTATTTTGTAATCCATAAGTGTTTTGTCATTCACAACATCTTTTTCAGAAGGGGAGTTTGATTACAGTCTTCTGAGAAGACTGGATAGATTAACTGGCTCTCTCATTTACAGTTTTATTAGTACATTTAAAAATCACAAGACATGAGACGGTTGAATTAGATCTCTTTGGGGGGAATTAAAATTTGCCTGCTTTCAGTACTCTGAGTTTGAAGGAACAGATCTCTCGCAGGAAACACTTTTCCTGTTTGTCTCTGAGCTTCTGCCCGTGATCAGAGTTCTGGTCACTGGGTTACTTCACACGAGAGAACACACTTTGTTCCTGTGATTGGAGTTTTTCCTTTATTTGTGCAACTGTCCTTACCATGTTCCTCATGCTCTTTCTGAAATATCCTGTTGTTAGCATGGGTAAGATATAATAATACAAGCGAGAAATCAGCTGACTTTGTGCTTGTGCTACTCAGTGCTCTGGAACTGGGAGGAGCTCTTGAAGTTCTCAGTCCAAGAGGGAGGAAAGCACTAAGTGTGTCCTGCCATGAGAGTTCTGCACAGAAAGACAGAGATGTTCATTTTAGCTAGTTTTCTGTAGCTCTCCATCACCAGTTCACCTCTAAAGCCTACCATCCGAAGCTGACGAATACTAACGGCAGTTGTCCTGTGCTTTCACTGGAGGCACTGGAACAGTTGCCCAGAGAAGTTGTAGATGCTTCCTCTCTGGAAGTGTTCAAGGCCAGGCTGGACGGGGCTTTGAGTGACCTGGTCTAGTGAGAGGTGTCCCTGCCCAGGGCAGGGGGGTTGGAACAAGATGATCTTTAAGTTCCCTTCCAACCCAAACCATTCTATGATTTTATGGCTGTCTACAGCCCTCCTTGTTCCAGGTCTAGATGGGATTGCTCAGGCTGGCAGTCCCCTCTAGCCCTCTTCAGGGTATCCCTGGCAGATACTGAAGGTGCTGCACTGTGCAGTGGGGTTGTCTGAGTAAAGTGAATCTGAGCAAGACTTGTAATGCAGCAGGCCTCCTGGGGAGGGAGAGGAAAAAGTCCACGCTGTCTTGCAGCCATGAATTGTAGCCAAGGCTCTGAGGGTGCTCAGAGCAGCAGCAAGACACCCATCTTTCAAGTCAGAGACAAGGTTGAGCAAGGACGGACAAGTAAGAGATGACAGCTGATAGTGTAAGAGAAGAATCTCTAAGGCTGCAGAAAGTGATGGGAGAAGCCATCACTTGATGGGAGAGCCTGTGGAAGGGATGAACCATGCATCCCACCTACAGTTGGGGGTGGGGAAAGGATGGGCACAGGGGAAAGACATGTCCTCCCATTCTGGCTGGCTTGAGATAGGTCTGCTGCTGTAACCAAACTCAGCAAGAGGGTCCACATATACTTACACTGAGCATACATACTTACGAGTTTCCCTTTCCAAGCTTACCTCCAGGTCCAGCAGTGTTTCCAATTGTTTTACAGAGGCTTTATATCAGCAGCAGATATAGCAGAAGCAGAAGCATCCAGTGATAGGCTGGAAGAGATGAGGACACTGACCCTGTGTTCAGGTTCACCAGCTGCAAGTTAGTCCGCCTTGTAATGCTGAAATCTGTAGCGGAACAGTGAGAGGCTACCAAAACAGGGAACACAGCAGGGAAGGCAAAACGAGCATGCATACTTATTCCTCCCCATTTTCCTGAATATTGATAAAGATAGACCCTGCCTTCTGTGCTGGAGACCCACTGCTATGAAGCCCTCACTGTAGAAGGGCTATGACCCTTCTCATGTAGAACAGGAAAAGATAGAATCATAGAATCATAGAATGGTTAGAGTTGGAAGGGACCTTCAAAGGTCATCTAGTCCAACCCCCCTGCAAGGAGCAGGGACATCCCCAACCAGATCAGGTTGCTCAGAGCCCCATCCAACCTGGCCTTGAATGTTTCCAGGGATGGGGCATCCACCACCTCTCTGGGCAACCTGTGCCAGTGTTCTACAACCCTCATTGTAAAAAATTTTTTCCTCATATCTAATCTAAATCTACCTCCCTCTATTTTAAAAAGCCAGGCTTTTTGGAAAGTTTGCTTTCCTGTGAATAAGGTGGCCTTTTAAATAAAGGGAGTGGGCTGGAGTCAGTGTCATTAGTAACAGATAAAGGGGCCTGCTGGTTTGGTACACAAAAGGGATCTGAGCTGAACTGGCTAAAGAAAGTGTCAAAAATTGGGGGGTTTTGTTGGTTGATTTGTTTTTTGTTAACATTTGAATGAATACATTCTTTTGAAGTGTGTCCTTCCTTCCTTCCTTCCCTTCCCTGTCAGTTCTATCCTTGTGCCAAGGGAGCAATCGTTACCATAAAAATAGTCTGAAATAGCAGGACCAAACACACCCTTTCCTTCATACCAGGGACTTCAGTCCCTGCCTTGACTGAAACCACTCACTGACAGAGGGGAGGTGGTGCTGCAGGAACCCAGAACGCACACAGGTGCACTGTTTAAACCGTCTTCTCCCACGTGCCTGTGGTCCCTGCATGGTGTTAAACTCTACCTGTCACTTTGATGTCGCCTGTAGCCTTGGCAATGCTGTTTTCAATGACACAAGTGTAGGTGGCATTAGCAGTAATGTTGTGCAGAAAGGAAACCACTTTCAGAGTGATGTTTTCAGCGTTCAGCTCATAGCTGGTGTTGGCAACATGAGGAAGGTACTGGCCGGCGTCGCTGTAGGCTGTCCAGTGCACGGCGGGTCGAGGGAACCAGCGTGGTGCTTCGCACTGCAACATGTCCCCACTGCTGCTGTTCTCCACATGGACCTTGGGGGTACTGAAGGCTTTGGGAGAGAAAACAGGGAGAGTCAGAAAACAGCAAACGTCCAGGAACTGAGTGTGAAACACTCAACTGCATCTGCTGGTCAGTCCCAAGTATTTCTAGAGTACGTGCTGCTCAGCACCGCATGCAGCCAAACAAAATACAGAGGCTCAGACAGAGGTCTGTATAGGTTGGGCTCAGGGGAATGACTGCAGGGGAGCTAAAGACTTCTAGGACAAGGTGGTTCAGTTTGACAAGGTCTGCTGAGGTCATGGCACAGCTTCAGTGTCTTTAGCTAATTCTCCTTACCACTTACAAGCTGGGTCCTAGGCTCCTAAACTAAGCATTTCCCAAGAACTCCTGGACATCCAGTCTCCCAGGGGAGACGGGGCTCAGGACCTGCCCAGCCTGAGACTGGGTGTCTGCCAAATGCCCAGCTTCTCTGGGCAGGAACTGCAGCCAGCACAGCTCCGATCACTTCTGCTGAAGGTGGGTGACTAAAAGGAGACACTTGCTATTGCAGGGAGACGCATGCCAAAAATTATTGCTGTTCTCAGAGATGAGGGGGAAGATGACTCACCCTCTCCACTGACTGAGAAGGGAGCCTGACCAACACCTACTGCTTTGTGATGTGGCTCTCATGCTAAATGGGGCTGCAGCCAAGGGAAGCTCCATCTGCATCTGCTGGGGCTGAGGGCAGACTAAGGTGTGGCCTGAGCTACAAGATTTACGCCCACATCCCTGGATTAAACAAAACTCTTAAAGCCCATTGCAAACTTAGCTGTGTTTTAAAGCCAAGACCATCTCAAATAAAACTTTGTTAGCCTTGGTCTCTGCATATTCATTGAATTTCCCACATGGAGATATATGAAGAGAAACAAGAGCTTTTTAGGAGAGCAGAGTTCACCGATTTCAATGGAAATAATACCTAATGCAGCATTTCACGTTTTCTCTCTAGTGCCTTTTCTGTGAGGAGTACTTTAAATACAGAATCAAGCAACACAAAGACAGGCAGATTCATGAGGCTTCAAGGAGGGATAGGAGACAAAGTGCCCGTGGGATTTAAGCACATGTCAGACATGAGCCAAAGCTCCCTGGCCTTGCTGTTGCCTACCATAGTCCCAAGCAGTTCTTCCATCCTTGGCACTGCAAGATAAGGGGGCCTGTGAGCCCAGCACTCTTTCTTTTACTGCTTGGGAAAGTGCTTCACATAGCAACAGGGCAGAAAACACGCTTTCGGTAAGAAATGGGAGACTATGTGAAACAATGGTGGCCAGTGGGAGTGTATTGCTTTGTGCCAGTGGTGAACACGATGGCCAAGCCCTGAGGGTTCAGAAGAATTAAGCACCCGCAAGTGAAAATTCATCTGTGTCTGTGCATGTTTTTGAGGTTGACTCCTAACAAGTTGAACAAATAACTCTAGCAAATACGTAATACTTCAGATAATGTGAGAAATTCAGATAATGGGAAGTTTGTTGCTTTGATAGTAATTTTAAAAAACTGAATACATTAGAAAAAAAAAACTGAAAAGAGATATTAAATAGTCTACAATTTTTACTATGCAGTACTTCTCCTGGCTGGACATGTATCTTGATCTAGAGATAAAAAGCTATCATTTTATCTTTAACAGATATAAAATCTGAATCTTTATAAGATCCATTAACTACTCCCATTCTTGGGGGTTCTTTGCAGTTGGTTAAGTAGCTGGTACATGTGGTAAATAGAAGGAAAAGGACAACTGAGTGTATTAAAATAATAATTTCTGGAACAAGGATGTGGAAAGAGCAGGCAAGGCCATAAACACCTCTGGAAAAGCCAAAAATACCCCAGTTCTACTCAGGGGTTGCTGAGCCTGATGGTGGCTGCTGGAGGGGCAGGCGCTGCTCACACAGCCTCTAGCATCAGCGTAACCATGGGTAGGTCCAACCGAGCCACATTAGCTTGTGTTTTGCAGCAGGATTTTCATCCTTGTACCCCTCACCTCCTGTCCTGTACTGCAGCACTGCTGCCCCACTCCCTCTGGCCGTGGTGACGAAGCACTGGTAGGTGCCGGCATCAGAAAGCTGCACGTCCCTCAGCTCCAGGGAAGCATTGCCGCCAATCACCTGGTCCGCAAACACCGCCGTGCGGCCCTGAAACAACGCATCTTGCTCCTCCAGGTCGTCCTTCCCACCTTTAAACTCATGAACAAGCCCTGCTACTCCTGTCTTGGCCCACCGGATCACTATGCTGCCCATCCGGATGTCGGGCTCGAAAGTACAGCCCAGGATGCTGCGCTGGCCAATGTTCCCAGGAGACGTCAGTGCTGTTACGCTGATGGAGCGTTTTCCTGCAAAGACAAAGCAAGGTGGAGTAAGAAAGGTGAAGTGGTGAGTGCATAGCCAGATCACCCTGTGGCTGTCATGCACCAGGCCCAAGGCTGAATGGGCACCAGCACATCACCAGGGCACCAGGAGCAGCTACCAGCGCTGCCAGCAGAGGTCAACTCCCATGGCCTACATACCAAGATAAAGCAGAGAAGCATTTCTTCAGCAGGCAGCATGCTTCAAAAAGTAGCTCCTCTTATTTGTTTGAGAAGAATTTGAATGGTGTTTTCTGGCTTACTTTTTACTTTATCAAGGATTTTTCTCTTTGCAGCTGCCAGAAGAGCATGATTTTTGTGTCTTTTCTTAGTCAGGACCCCCCTTTATGCAATATAAATGTGATTGCAAGATGTAATGCTGGCAGAGAAATGAGAGGAATCCAGACTAGTTTATTTTGTTTAAGAAAAGTCAGCATTTCCCTTCCCTGGGGACACGGATAGCTTCTCAAGTCCTAACCAGTGAGCTTAAGAATTAGCTCCTTCCTGGAGCTGAGTCCTCTTTCCTGTGTGGCCCTTCCTTAAGCATCCCCACTCAGCACACTCCAATGAGGCTGCATTTTGGCCAACACCAAAGCAATAGATTTTTGTTGCCCCTGAGGGAGCAGGAGAATGTGTCCCATCCTGGCAGATGCTGCCTGACTTCTCAGTAAATACCATGGTCTCCTCCCATCTGGGAGAAGGAGCACAGAACATGCAGGACTTCCTGTATGTGTAGATTTAGGGCTCCAAGCCCAAGGAAATTTCAGCTGACAGAGCACTACATCTCCAGCAGAACTGGCTGCTCTGCACAGCCCTTATCAATCCTTTGCCTCAGCCGGCTTTCCATTGAGCAACAGAACGAGCTGAATATTTCAGTTGTTAACATGCCAAATAACTAAAAAAAACCAACCAACCAAACAAACAAACAAACAAAAAAGCCTTAATTTCTGCTGTGAAAGCACAGGCCAGGAACTCACTTCCCGGGGCAAAACAGAGCTGCCCCGCAGCACTGGGGCCCACCGACCAATTTTTGCAGAAATTAAGATCCAATGCAGATTTCCTCACTCAGCTCTGAGTGCCAAGTGCTGGTGTCTTCTAACCCACCCTGAGCAAGTGTGTGTGTGTGCATAAATCTCTGCATTATTTACAACCTACAAGAGCTCACAGTCTCCAAGGAGAGCACAGCCCCTTGTGGTTTCACGCCATAGGGTGATACCTTTTTGAGAAAGGCCAGAATTGAAGCCACCCGTGCATAGTCTTAATTTAGCCATCTGGTACGTAAGCTTTATGAAGTGAGTCTTCGTTTAAGTGTCGTAGGTGGCATTTCCACACAAGATCACACCTCATCCCATGTGTGGGATGGAGACAGTGGGTAGCAGTAGGGCAGAAGTTCATCACTGCGCTGGTAACAGCAAGGAATCTGAGCAGTCACATACCTGAGACACCAAACCCAATGATGAGGGCAATCACTGCAGCCAGGATGATAATGACTGTAGTCATGCTATTTGGGGAAAAAAGAAAGGACAACATTACCTGGCATCCCACCTCCTTTCACACCATACACCTACAGTGCACATATGCAGAGCTGCTGGCAGGAAGGAGGTCAAAGTGGATAAGCTGCAGACCTAGAGCAATGTGGACCGGTGAAGCACATGACCACAATGACCACAGTAGCGATAAACATTTGGATGAGCACTCATCATCAAAGGTGGGGGACCATGTGGTGGAAGGAGAGGAGACCCAGGCTTTGCCTTTGGGAGGAGGCAGCGGGTCCCAGTGCAGGATGCTCCTCTCTACATCCTCCAATGCATAAGCGAGCTGGGTAGTCCATGCTGGTACTTGCAAGGGACCAGCTGCCCAGAGAGGTGAACAGAGCACTGACACGGGCCCTTACCCCAGGAGACACCCAGTATGAGCCAGGCAGTGGGTAGGAGGAGGCTGGAAACAGGGTCAGATCTGTGACTTGGCTGATTTGGAGATCCCCCCCATGTGCAGACATGGGTAAGTGGCTGTTGAATGAGAGGCTGAGGAGAAGATGACCACTTATCACGCCATACAGGCAGAACAGCCCAGCAGAGGAGGTGACAGGCAGCACAGCATGGAGCAGCACATCGTCTCACCTCTGGCACAGCCCTGACTCAGACAGACCCTTAAGTGTGGCCTGGTGCAGGCTCCCAGCGCGGCTGGTGGAGCTGTCACATGTGGTCCTGGGCACATTGTCACATGGACCGAGGGTTGTGGCAGTGACTTCAGCTCCTCGCTGGACAAAGCCTCGAAGCAGCTCCCCACAAAAACCCACAGGTATATCGCAAGGCAAACAGCTCACGTGCTGTGCCTGACAGTCTCACAGGCTTGCTGGGCTCGGCCCTGCTCAGGACTGCCAGAGGAGAAGCCCTGAGAGCCACAGGAGGCCCTCACAGGAGACTTTCCCCCTTCCCCAAGCCCAGCAGGGCAATGGAGGGAGCTGCACTGTGGGAGGAACGGGCACCGGCCACAGCCACCGCACCAATGTCCAGGACTGCCAGCCCAGGGCTTGTTTTGCCCTGTTGTCCACAGAAGCTCCCAAGCTGCCTGTCTCATCTCCAAGTAGGACCAGGCTGGGAGACGTCACAGCCCTCCCGCTCACACAAAAATAGCGACTCTTCTTCAGCAGTGTTTGCCAGCTTGCAGCACACTCCCTCCCAAGACACCAGGTAGTCTCCTGCACAACAGCCCATCGGTGTCCCTACGACCACACTGCTGGTCCTGACTTTAGTGTGTGCCTGCATCAGTTACTTGCACAATCGTGCCTGAATCACCACAGATGCCAGGATTAAGGGGCTGATATGAAGCTCTAGGGAACTGCACCATGTGAACAAGCCCCTCCTGCAGGGAGCAGCAGGGATGGAAGAACGGGAAGGTGAGCTGAAAGAGGGGATGGAGACAAAGGGAGACATTGCAGAAAGCTTCCTTGCCCTTTCGCTGCCTCCCTTCCATCCTCATCCCTAAAGCCAGTGGAAAGTTTTCTGAGGAAGCCCTGCCTGCACATGCCAGCATGCTCAGGAGAAGGAATCAGAACTGTGTATTTCATCCCAAGTGTGCCATAAGTCCATGTAAAGGCTCATACGAGTTCATAGTACATTCACATCCATACCAAGCCCTTCCTGCCTAGATGCCCTCAGAGCTGAGAGGTGTCATGCATTTGGCTTCCTCCCCCTTCTCACCATCTTTCAGTCAGGACAGCAGATCTCTACCTGGTCCCTCCTGATGCCCCGCAGCTGCAGTCACAGCTGACCCCATTGAAGAGAAAGTGGCGGATATCCTCCAGCCGTGGGCATCAGGCAGCCGAGGACCCATCACCAGCCACCACCTTCCCTGGGGGCCAGCAGGATGGACACTTTGTTTGTTGGTTTGTGCAGACCCTGCAGCGTGACAGCTCCCAGCGCAGACTTGTCATGTCCCACAGGGCTCAGCCCCAAATCCCTCAGGGTCTTGGCCAGGCTCACTAAGGGACAATCCTGTCCTTTCCTATTCCAGAGTAAATACTGAGCCTCTTGCATGTGCTGAATAATATCTACCTTCTTGAGGAGCTCCATCAGTTTCTACAGAGCTGATCCCAGAGTGAGATAGTTGCTATAAACTCAGCCTCAGCTCTCATGCCTGGAAAGCATGGGCTTAGACCCACAGCACAAATGCCTGGAGCAAATGGCAGCCATGCCATTTCATAGTGGCTGTGACTCGCCCTCATGCCTCTAGATTAAAATTCTCCTTCTCGAGAGCAGGCAGGGGACAAATTGCTGGGAACCAAGGGATGCTGCCCGCAGGTGACGGAGGATTTCATTGATAAATATCAGAAAGGGTATGGCAGGAGACAAGCAGCCAGGACACCTTCCTGTGCAGTCCCTGAATGCTTGAGGTGCCATCATGCTTGCCGCCGGCCCTCAAAAGGTGGTGTCCTGAACACCACCTCCGCCCTAGCACTGTGACAGACAAAACTGTCCTCATCTCACTCACAGACAAACGCAAACCAGCACTAACAGGTCAGCACCAACAGTTTTTTTCCCTCCCTTGCTGGCATTACCTGCCCCCGAAGCTGCAAAGTTTTGCTAACTTTGCCTCCAGAGAGGTGCTTCCCACCCCTGGTTCAAGGCAGCAGCAAGGCTGACAGAAAAAGCCACTTGTTTGTTACAGGGCGGGTGGCAATTTTGGGTATACAAGATGCCACTGCCCACTTCAACGACCCCTTGCCAGGCACAAGAGGAAATCCAGCCCGTTGGAGTTTCCTCTGCAGAAGCTGCGAGATCCAAGAATCACAAGGGCCTTAAAAATATTCGCCTGCGAGCTCCCCATTGAGTGGATCCAGAGTGCAGTGTAAACAAGAGGAAGCTGGCAACCCAGCTGCATGCTGACAGTAGATGTGTTTCACAACAGTTCAGTCTAGCAGATCAAGCGAAAAACATTTTTCTGTGCATCAGCACCCCTTGTACTTCCAGCATGTCAGAGGCATTGGAAACAGGCTGATGCAGATAGCTGGGGCTGAACAAGTTGCAGCCCTGATGCTGTCATCAGTTCTCAGCTGCCCTCTGCACATCCTATCTTTTCTGTGGTCCCGTTCCTGATCAGCCAAATGAGGTTTTGCCTGCAGCTCTGGGCAGCCTGAATGCTGCGGAGCACCCAAGGACAGAGAGAGGCTGGCAGCCCCGCTGTGATAGGTGGCAGAGGCTTAATCCTCCTGATCTCTAGCTCCTCACAGAGTAAGCTTTCCCTTGGGAATGGGCTTAGAGGTGAGAGGATCAAAAAACCTGGAAGATTAAGAGATTGAAGGTCCCTTGCCTTCCTCCTTACATCAAAGTTTATTTTGGAAAAGAAATAGCATGGCAGGGGTAACCCAAAATGAGAAGTTTTCCATTCCAGTAAGTGGTTAATGATTTCAAAGCTCCACTTTTTGCAGCACTTCAGTTTTATTTTTTTTGAGTTGGTTTGGATACAAACCTCCCACTGCTCCTCTGAAGCTTGCTGGAAAATTCACCCCTCTCTCTGGGCTATTTCTGCAGTTCAAAAATTAGCCTGAAGAGGCCAACGGCCTTGAAGAAGCTTGCTGCTTCCAGTAATCTGCTGCTGTCTGGCTGCGTGCAGCCACCCGGGGCAGGCCAAGGCGCTGGCAGAGCCGCAGAGTGGTTCTGAGAGCAGCGAGCGGTAGGAGCTCATTTTGTCACACCCATCAGTTGTTGCATTTCCCTGACAAAAGCCAGCCAGGCTGCCTCTTGAGAATAACAGAGCTGGTTATTACACACATTCCATACGCATGAGGAATACCATGCCCAGTGGGTATTTAAACTGTGTTATATTATGTCTACCAGTGATCTCACTTGGATCAGTGAAAAGGTGCAGATAATACTTCTATTTAGTTCTTCCTTGATGCTCCAAGTGAGAAAGCTGGAGCATAGCTCATGCATGAGACATGTTCACATATGGGCTGTCCTTCTCCCTGCTGCCATTTAGCTTTGGTGGGACAGATACTCTTAACAGCTGAAGCTGTTTTGACAGAATAAATGCAAGCAGGGATGTCTCACACACCTTGCTGGAACCTTTGCCTCCATCCAGTCTGGAAGAGCCCACAGCTGGGATGAAGAGACGCAACTTCTTGGTGGTCCTGTTCAAGCAGTCAGGTTTAGATTCAAGCCCAGTCCATGTTCATCAGAGGCTGAAGCAAGTTTGCAAACTAATTTAGCCCTCTGGTGGGGATTATTTTCAACTAATCAGGAGAGATATGGATACAAGCTAGATCTTTTTATGGCCTTCCCCACAATACTACTTTTTGTGCCTGTAGTTCACCAGGACTTGGTCAATAGCTCCAAAGGAAGCAGGCTCATTGAAACAAGAGGCACAAAGCATCTTGCACATCTTCCCAGCTCTTACTCCTAACCTGCACAGCAAGAAAACTTGCTGCAGGACAGCTTTTGCCCTTCTGCATGCTGATGTGATGAAGACATAAGCAACTGCCTGAGGGCCAGCAGAAGGAATGCGGAGCCTTCCTCAAGTCATTGATACCCCAGCCTACAACAGCAGGAACACGGAGCATTTCTCGAGCCATTGATACTCTGGCCTACCACAGCATTCAAACCTGAGGTAGCATATCCCAGCCATGTACAGTTTCTAGGATACACATCTCCATTCTGGCTATGGTCGATTACCTACACATGGATGTCTGTAAACTACACGGCCTTATGGATTGCGTAAAAGAAGCTGTGCCGATATTTAAGTAGCCTGGGTGAGTGCAGTATAGAGTCAAGACGCAAAGAACAACTGTCTTGAAAGCTCCTGGCAGCAGACTGATACAGCCAAGCCATCTGGAAAAAGTAATTCCCTCCCTCCTCTCTCCCAAAGCAGATGCAGATAATACCATACCTCCAGAAAATGACCTGGCCTTGGGATGCCATGGTCACCACCTATGAAGACAAGCCAAACACCAGGTGCCCAAAGGTCCCACACTGTTCAGCACAGCCCCTGTCCTTTGTATGGTGTATTCTCCTGGGCTGTCCTGCTTAAATAAGTGAACTAAGGAAGCTAAGGAGTGGTGAGTCCAAGCAGTGAACTTTCAGGAATGAGGAAGTAGTGAGCATCTCAGCTCCCCCCACCAAGCCAGTCAAAAGCAGGGAGCCCTGGTTAGTCACTGGGGCACAGGAGAGACCTCCTACACCATCTATTAAAGAAACATGTCTGATTTAAAACAAAAATAACACAGCTCATGGTTTGATATCCAGCTAATCCTGGGGCCAGAGTGCAGCAGTCTTCCATGTAGATCCACAGCTCAGCCATCACTGGTGGGTTGTGTTATATCCAGGACTAGCTCAGGTCTCCTGGCTAAAATCTCCAATCATACTGTTGGCACTAGGCAGAGAAGTCCCACCTGCACATCCCCTTCTCAGCCCCACTCACAATGTGCATCTTCCCCTGCCTCTCTGTGCTGTGCTAAGAGGCTCCTCTGGGCTCGGCAGTGTTGTCAGAGCCACACAGGTTTGGCAGTGGCCCCTTTTCTACTGCTGTTTTCTTCCTCTGAACTCCTCCAGACCAAACTACTTCTTACTCCCCAAGGCCAGCTCCTGCCACTCTCAGATCTGCTATAATGGTGAATGTCAGAGCACATAGAGGAAATAAACTGGCACAGACCCTGCAAGCCTTTTCCTCTCTGCTTGGCCTCACTCAAGGCTGGGGCAGGATGCACTCTTGGGCATAAGAGGTTGAGAAGGGCAGAGAGATTGTGAAAGGAGAAAATGAAAGGCAGCTTTCACCACCATGCTCAGTTTCCTGAAGAGGAACTGATGCATCCTGTCATCTACATCTAGACTGTGTTCCTGGGAGGATGGGGAAATGGGAATTTTTGACACTCCATAGCTGTCTCCAGCAAGTTTGAATGATTAGAGGGAGCAAACAGCTTTCCCATACAGAGCAGAACAGAGGTTCGAATCAAAACCAATCAGTCTGGTCAGTCATGACCAAACTATCTGCAAAGGCTGAGTTGGGTTCAGGAGAGCTTACGATGTCCTGAGGGGCACAGTAGCCTTCTAACAGTGCGTGTGTGAGATTTCAGAAGTGTGCGCTTAGTCTTTTGGACCACACTTCGGCTCCAAAAGAGCCTGTTCACCTCTACAAGGGATGTCAGATGCGGTGCACAACACATAACAGACTTTTCTAGTCAGCAAAGGGAGGGCTGAAATAGGCTGAGGGTCTTGTACGGGCACCAAAGTCAGCAAACTGTGTTCAAAAGCATTTGGGACTCATCCAGGACTCACCACTGCCAGCCTCCTCATGCCAGGATGAAGTTACTTGTCACAGCTTATGTTGAACCTCCTCCCACGTCTCACCACCTTGCACTGACAAGAGCACAGGTCTGAACCTCCACTAAGCCTAGTCACCTGCTAGGAAAATAAAGTAAAATTAGAAAGCAAATCATTTCCTGACAGGTTAGGGAGTTGAATTGGCTCTCTGTGTGATCAGAGGAGTGTCACACCCAGTGATGCTTCTGATGGGGCAGGACCATACAGCCTGCAGCAAGAGCAGAGGAGTCAGGGTGAGACTTTCTGCTTTCAAGAGTGTTTAGGCATTGGGTTTACTCAGCCTGCTGTTCATGTGCTACTTCAATGTGAGTGCTTGACTGTAAAGATAATCACTCTCCAGGCAGAAGAGCTATCCATACATCTTGTGCAAGGTCTGTGGCAGAGATATGAACAAGGTCTACTTCTACAGCTCCAATCTTGGCTGTTACTGAAAGCAGGTCTTTCATCATCTGCCTTCTGAATGAGGAGTGGAAATCTTTCACCTGAGAATCACTGTCTCTCTTTGGTTGTTGCAATAGTTTAAACTTAAAAAGCAGACTTAGTTTTCACTTCCCTTCTGCTTTAGCATGGAATAGCCCTTTTTAATGTGAAAAAAAAAAAAACCAAACCAAAAAACGTATTCAGTTTGTAATATTCTACTGATTACTAAACTTCTTGTAATTTAGCAGAGCATCACTAGAAGTTAAGAATAGCTCTAGGCCATAGTGGCCTGGTGGGAAATGCACATTAAGAAATATCCTGTTGCCCTCAGTGACACCTGATTTACAGCTGCCTTTGGTGCAGTGCACCAGTTAACTTCGAGTCGTAGCTGCAGCATACTTCACCACACAGTCAATAGTCAGATTACTTCCATGTGGGAAAAACAGATCTGTTTCTCAGGCACAGGCAGCCCTTGCAGGAGCAGGGCAAGTCCCATTCACCAGGGCAACCGTACATTAAATTCTGAGCAACATTCATGCTGGAGCCTCCTCTTCTCCATATGTTTATACTGCAAAAACACAAGAGGTATTCAGGATATTTCCCAAAGAAATCAAGGATCTGTGATCACATGGTCTGCCCAGCTCTTACCACTTTTGAATCTACTAGCAAAATCCAACCAAATGTGACAGCAGGATCTGGTACCACACAGTCTGTGAAAGCCGGTGCGAACCTGCGGAAGAGAGACAGCTGTCTTCACTGAGGGGAGGCATAAAGTGTTACCAGTTTTGCTAGGCCCACCAGCCCATGCCCTACAGCTGGCCCCAGCATGTGCTGCCTCTTGCCTGCATGAGGGAACAGTGGGGGTAAGAAGGACTGAAGGTCTTTTAGGGCCCAAGAAAGTGTTCAGTGGTCTTGGGGAGGCATGGGCACAAGAGGCAGACTGTAGTCACTCTGCCCTCATAATACAACATCTTTTTTTTTTTTTTTTTTTCACAAAAAGTAATGCTATCAGAAGAGTTCCCTTACTTCAGGTAAGTTCATGCTGTACTTCAATGTCACTAGAAAGCTGAAAGAGGTATCACTGAAGGAGGAGAACCAGGAGAAGATGGAGCTGTGGCAAGCTGACAAGCAGCCAAAACTGATGTAGTGCTCAAGAGAGGTGAAAGTGGCCAGCAGGCTGAAAAAGATGAAACCTATACTTGGGATTTGGCCAAAAATATTGGACACCTTTCCAGCCTTATGCTCCCACATCTATAACAATGGTGTCAAGAGGTGCTTGAGAAGCACTAGAGATGGGAATACTAGTAGTCCCACCCTGAATGCTGGAATGAGGAGAGCCTGGCACTATCTTTTCAGCTCTACCTGTCCTCGGCCTTACCCACCCTTGAAATGAAGCTGGAAGCAGCAGCACTCAGAACAAGCCTTCATCACTCAAAACAGGGAGGTGGTGAGCCACCCTTGGCTGGAAATAGGCAAATCCCCCTACGCTATCTGTGGGCCACTGTGCACCCTTGTGAATCACCTCCTGCCATGGGAAGGCCAAGAAGCCCTGCTGAGCCAGCTTCTGCACTGCTTCTGTGATCTTCTGGGGACAAACTAGACACTCATGCACAAAGCTACAAGCTCAGCCATGTTGCCAGTGTGGTTTGACACTGGCAACATGGTGGCCCCATGTGGTTTGACACCTCCTCTGAGAAGGGAGAGATACCCTAGCATGATTACCTGACCCTAGAGGCACCCTACATGGAGCATTCCGGGCTGCATGACCTCTTTAGGTCTTCCAGTCTTTTGTTCTTACTGTGTCTTTCCTTCCAGCTATGCTCTGTTTTCCTTATTCAGGGAGTAAGTCCTCCTTTTCTTGCCTCCCAAAGCCCCTACTCATGTTTATCACAATTTTTTTCCTTCTTTTTTTTTTTCAGTCCAAACTTTGGAGACAGGCAATCTTATCAGCAAGGGCTTTTGTCCTTGGAAAAACATGCATATTTACCAGTGTCATTCTGTCAGCACTGTATGTATGTCTGTCTCGAAAATACAGGTTGTCTCAAAGACCAGCTAGTCAGAAATAACATCATGTAGCTAGCCCAGCAGACAGACTAGCTACACCTCCTAAAGCACCACCTGCCCAAGGCTGATCACCAACAGAGCAGTAGAAACCATTCCTGGGAATAGCTGTTGGGGACCAGTGTGAGACTCCAGCAGGGCAGCGGGATATATTCATTTGGCATAGCATTCTGAGTAATGAACACTGAGGGCAAAGCCTGGTGGCAAATAATGGGAGGACACTGGCTCCTAAACCCCACAAACTGACTAAAGTCATTAAATATCTTTTCTGCACATGATTCTTCAAGCTATCCTCATGCACAGCCCACTTTGCCTAAACACAGAGAGGTAGCCGGTCAATACTTTATAATCCCTGGGACTAAATGAGCCTTCAGGTCTTCAGGATTTTTTCCTTTTCCTCCCCATGCTGTCTTAAAACTGCTCTCCCTGTGTCAAACAAAGAGCTCAGCCGAAGCTGACTGCAGTTCCTTGAAGGTTTATATGTTCACTGGTGTAATTCTCACAAACAGCTTACTGGAAAATGTCAGGGACAGGGCATGTAAGAGATGCCTAACACAAAGACAAAACAGATTCCTCTGTCTGAGAGGACTAAGATGTTTTTAGACAGAAATTATGTGCCTAGAAGGTAGTGCTGTCCTTATGTGTTCCCTCTGCAACACATCATGGAAGCTCTGAGAAAAAACAACACACCAGTAGGGGCTGGGGGACAAGAAACAGAAAGATACAGAAAATGAGACATTTTGGTTTACATCACATTCTGTACTGAGCACTGACTCTGCACATAGAGAGGACAAGAATGAGTTACTGTTCGTTCCATTAAAGGTTAACTCAAACTTTCACTTTGAAATTTCAGAGTCAGCAACTTGGAGATGTAAATTGCCTGACTTGGAGGTTTAAACTGCCTAACCTTTCCCCGTTTGTTTGACAGCCCTTTCTGGATGATTAATGGAAAGCTATAAACAGCATTCGCATAAGAATGTCTATCTCCTTTGCTGGGAAGAAGAGGTTCCAAAACTGGCTTTGTAAGAGACATGAACAGCAAATGAGAGTCCTGTAGGTCTGAGCAAGCAAATAGACAGCACAGGTTTCTACTATTTACAAGCCAGCTATCATCAGTCAGAAAGCAAGAACCAGTCCTTACTGTTGACACTGGAGCAGCATTCCTCTCCCCAGATGACCAACAGTCAGACCTTTGTCCCCACCCCAGCTCCCCAGGCTGTATTAGGAGCCCCTAGCAACAGACACCTACTAGCAAGGTTACCCCCAGGGCAGTAGCGCTCCCAGTCTCAGTGACATGAACGTGTTTTGTTCAGGAAGCTACCCAGGGGGTCTGCTTCACCCAGGCAAATGTCAGGCAGCGATCAGCAGGTTAGCAGTAGCCCTTCCAGGAAAGTGCTTCTTCCTCCTCATCGTAGATGCCCTTATCCCAGCTGTGGGTGGCAGTGCGCCTACAGAAGACACATGCCCCCTCCCCTGTGGAAAACAGGACAAGCTCTCCTTCTGAAAACAGAGCCTTGCCAAGACTACACAAGCCAAATCTTTCCTTGGTGAGCTGGGTGCTCTCCTGGCTCCTGTACCACCCACAGCAGCACTCTGTCCCACATCAGCTCCTTGGAGAACACACAGAGTGGGTGAATGACATTCTAATTCCTGTTCCCGTCAGTGCTGAGGATTTTTCTTGGATTTCCCACAGATATTATTTTGCTGTTACTTTGCAGGGAGGGTGTAATAGGGTGTTCACTTGGAGGAACTGTAAGAGTTGCAAACACAACAGCAGCTCCCAGGAGTGTGACTGTGCTTTATGCGCACATCCAAGGCCAGAACCCAGCTGCATATCTGATGCGGAGGCAGAAGCCATATTCAGACTGCCAAGCCTTTCTGAGGCACGAACACAAACCCTTCGGAATGTGCCCCAGCGAGCTGCTTTGGCCTCTTCAAGAAGGACAGCAGAGATTGTCGATTCTGCAGAATGAGACACATCTTGACCCTCCTGTGAGGTAACTGCTTGGACTGAGTTTTCCCTTAGAGTCTGACCCCACAGGCCTCAGATCCTTAAGTGTGTAGGCACCAGGAGAATGCCCAATGTTTACTCCTGATCAGACACAAAACAACTTTGCATACACAGGTGGAATATAAGGCACAATTTTATTTTCCCTCATTCCTCTTTCTCAGTTTGCACCCATCACAATGTCGTTTTTTTGGCAGTGATGCTCTGCAGCGATGGCAGGGATCCTCGTGGTCTGTGCTCATGCAGCAGCCAGCAGCAGTGCGCTGGGCTCGCAGGAGCTCACCTGGCTGCTCAGAGTGCCACTGTCCTCAGCAAACTCCTCTGTGAGGTGTCACTGGCTGGCCCACCCAAACACTCTGAGCTCTCCTCCACTTGTCCGCAGCACGACCAGTGGGGACAGCCAGGGTGACCTTTGTGTCCATGGCCACAGCCTTGGTACCCACCTGCAAGAGAAAAGGCACCATCAGCTGAACCAAAAGTGGGCCAGAAAATTTCAGTGTGTCAAGAGGCTTCTAGAGAGTGCTTCAGCCCCAGGACTTGTCTAAGATGGGGAGGCACATGCTGACGAGAACACAGCTTATTCAAGGCCAAAACTGACAGGGCTCCATGAAGAAAGGAGAACAACTGAGAGGGACCTCCCCCTTCCATTCACTGGGGCAAGCTGAAGATTTCCGTCCTCTTGCCTGTTGAGTAATACAAGACACAGGCCTGCAGAACCTCGTGCCATCCACTGGTGGCTATGGCCAAAGCTAGATACAGAACAAGCACAGAAAAAGGAAGAGGCTGGTTCTACACCAAAATATGCAAAACACACAGTAGTGCATGCAGGTCAAGGACAGGGAAGTTGATCGGGATTAAACAAATAAGGGAGTTGAACTCTCATCCTAAATGAGCAGTAAGGCTTTTCCATAGGACAGCATTGGGCACTGTGTGCACTGGAAGCTCCCAACCTGCCAGCACTGAAGCAAGAACAGTATAGATGCTTAACCTCGCTGAGAAAGGCTGAAAGACAGCTGCCCTGCCCCACCTCCTGCAGAGCCAGCTCAGGTCTCTGCCTATGGGGTGTGCTGCAAAGACCCTTAGTGTGTCCTGCTGCATTTCTCATCGCTGCAGTCCCATCCTACCAGAAGATATCTACACACAGGTTATCATAGAGCTGGTGCACATGCAAGGCAGGAATTGGACTGGTGTGTATCTACTCACACCTACCTACACTAGGGATGACCAAATGCAACAAACCTTCCTGACGCCAGCAGCATGGGGAAAGCTGAGCACCCACCTGGCATGGTCCCCCCACAGGCACAGCGAGCAGCTTTCTGCCCTCCACTTGAGCAGAATGTGCAACAGTGAAACACGCCTCGATGCTCGCGGAATTTTTTCACCGTCAGAGTGAACGGAGAGCCCTGCAGAGGACAAGCAAGCGGAGAGGCTGCTGCAGTGGATGCTATCAGATGCTGTGTCTGTATTTTCAAAAAAGAACTGGGTGATCCTGTCAGTCACAGATCAGTAAGCTGAGTCTTAAACTGCTAAGTGGCAGAGGTAATCCTTAGAAAGATTTGAAGAAAATACTTAGAAAAGAAAAGTAGGTAAAGAAGAAGCAGTGCAAGACAAACAAGAAATGCTACCTGTACGTGCTGCCCTTTCACATAGATGCAGACAGCATACAAGCCTGGCTCCTCAGGGCTGTAGGAAATACGGTAGGTCCCATCACCATTATCACACACTGTTGGCTTGACTGCACTACGAACAGAGAAAAGTCCAAGAGGTCAGTGACTAGCAGAAAATTGCTCTACATGTGAACCACTGTTTGGCCTAGATCTGTGGTCAGTTCCTTATCCTCAGTCTTGTTCAGCAGCTGTGAGTCTCAAGCGAGCTTAACAGGATGCACAAGCAATGCTCAAGCATTGAGTAGCTTTCACACACACCTGCTACTGGGAGCTGCAATAACCATACAAAGGAAGTCACCCAAAGCTAGCTGCGCTGCAAGGATTTGTAGCAACCTTGAGCCCTGAAAGAGCAGAAGATGACAGGCAGCACACTTGCAGGTCAGATTATCCCATCAGATAAGAGTCCTCAGAAATGGGGTAAATTCAGAGCTTCAGAGAGCAGTTACCTCCAGAAGAGCCCATGAATAAGACAGGACATAAACAGGGCAGGTTTGAATCACTTCAACCACTCTCTGTCCCAAATGCATTGACCCCTACTCTTCTCTTCAGTGCTCTGAGGAGTTCTAGGTCCCTGCAGGGGAACTCTCCCTTTCCAAAGTGAAGCTCACTAGGTTGCACTAGGAACACTGGTGGACAGAGTGCCAGGGAGAAAGCATCAGTTACTTACTTAGAGACTGATTGCCTGTTTCACAGAAAGATGGAAAGAGCTTTCCACAGACAATTACCAGGCAGCTCTGCATAGAGGAAGGTGTTCTTCCTAATCCCCAGTAACTAGTCTCTGTGCCTCACAACATGACAGTTTGTACTCTTCTAGACTTGCAAGCTGTATTCCCCACCCCCCACCATTTCACATAAATACAGCTGCCTACATCATTTCCTGCCATGAACTGTGTGGTAACAATTCACACTCTTCTGTAGCTGCTGTGCCTCAACCCAAAGCCAGATGGCTTTCAGCCGCGGCTGTGGCAACTGCATATGCACAAGAACAAGCAATTGAGCTAATGTGGCCACAGCGACACCTACCCCACCAAGCAAAATCCACAAAATCCTCGTGTGCACACCTTCCTACATTGTATGTGTATGGTACCTTGGAACAATATTCTTCAACAATGATGCTCTACTGCTAAGCATCAGAAACAGCCAGCACTGTTTCTGCACACCATGTCAACACTCCCTTGTAGCAAGGAGTTTTAGCAGCCTGTCCGTTTTTCCAGCAGACAATACCACCAACAGCAGATCCTGGAACACGTTACAACGGCACCTTGCTCCAGCTACATTGTATAAAACAGAATAGATGTTTTTCCTAAGAACTGATCTCAAATTTGTTCTCAATTTGTGCCCGGCTGCATTATAGCAACAAGCACATCTTAGGGAAAGAGTTACAAAAGATTTTTTCTGGTTAGTCATTTTCATTATGGAAACACTGAAGAGCTCAAGTGTGGTCTTACCTGCTTTTGCTAGAAAACCTCCAGTGTTCAACACTGCAGCTACACGAGAAAGCACAATGACATCCCCACACAGATTCGTTCTCCAGAACATGAACTACGCACTATCAGAGGCTCCTGGGCTTGGTGGACTATCTGACTCAGGACAGTCATTCTGGGGTTGCCGTGTTTTACGCTCATTAAGTGTTAACAAAAGCTGGGGTGGGAAGGAGCAACAGCTCACTCTGACAATGTGTAAAACCAACTGAGAACCAAATCCTTTAAAAAGTCCCAAATCACTCAAAGAGTCACCAGAAATCTGAGCCAACACTGTCAAGTTCCACACAGCCAAATACAACCAGTAGGAAGCACTGCTGTACTGATGAGAAGAATAGCACCTTTCCCCTATATGGCCCACATGCTGAAACACGTTCTCCCACCTGTCAGGCAAGGAGGGAGCCAGGGTAAGGAAGACAGAAAGGCAAACTCAGTGACCAGGGAGTTCACAGGTGAAATACTCACCAGTCCTTCTTGTCATTGTGGGTGATGGTGACCCGCACAGCCTCTCCTCCTCGCCCCATCTGCTCCCCCATGGTGTCATTGCAGAGCAGGGTAAAACTAGTCAGCTGGTTCTGACGGGCACTGTGGAGATCTGCAAGGCAGAGAACCAAGACCAGAAAGGACTCACACCAGCCACAACTGACACCTCCCACCTATTTTGCAGTGTTGCAGTCCCATCAGAGCACAGCCACAACTTTGCTGCTGTGGTGTACAGCTCCTTCCTCACACAGGGAAAAGTAAATAAGTGACCGGGGATCAGGAGAATGGACAGGTATAGGTCCTGAGACACAATGGGCAGGCTTAGCCCAGAGGTCTGTATGGCCCAGGGTGGCCTTCCTGCCTGCCCCCCTGAGCCCCACTGGCATCTTCCCAGAAGGCCTCAAGGTGCACTGTGTAACCAGGAGGGAGGAGGAACAGCCCCACCTTGCAGTGTGGAGCCCCAGAGACCTCAGCACTTACAGTTTGGCAAGCAAGGAATTGAACGAGCCCTGGGCCTGTCTCATGTGTCCTGTACAGGCCATTACTGACCAGAGCTGCCTGCGCTGTGTGGGCTGGTCTGACCATTATCTATTTGCTGGCCCTGCTCCAAGTCCTTAGAAAGCAAATATCCATTAAACCATCGATGCCAGTTGTTCCCATGGCAATCTCAGCAGAAGCTGTAAAGGGAATGAACCTATTCACTCAGCCACAGAGAGGATCTGCCTAGGCCCACACTGCAGAACAGCTGGGACCACCGGGAGAACATCCCATCCTGCCACTGCAGGTG
>WHYT01017689.1:59256-107556 GCA_009806455.1 Tetrax tetrax
ACTAGTCTCTGTGCCTCACAACATGACAGTTTGTACTCTTCTAGACTTGCAAGCTGTATTCCCCACCCCCCACCATTTCACATAAATACAGCTGCCTACATCATTTCCTGCCATGAACTGTGTGGTGACAATTCACACTCTTCTGTAGCTGCTGTGCCTCAACCCAAAGCCAGATGGCTTTCAGCCGTGGCTGTGGCAACTGCATATGCACAAGAACAAGCAATTGAGCTAATGTGGCCACAGCGACACCTACCCCACCAAGCAAAATCCACAAAATCCTCGTGTCACACCTTCCTACATTGTATGTGTATGGTACCTTGGAACAATATTCTTCAACAATGATGCTCTACTGCTAAGCATCGGTGCAGCCAGCACTGTTTCTGCACACCATGTCAACACTCCCTTGTAGCAAGGAGTTTTAGCAGCCTGTCCGTTTTTCCAGCAGACAATACCACCAATAGCAGATCCTGGAACACGTTACAACGGCACCTTGCTCCAGCTACATTGTATAAAACAGAATAGATGTTTTTCCTAAGAACTGATCTCAAATTTGTTCTCAATTTGTGCCTGGCTGCATTATAGCAACAAGCGCATCTTAGGGAAAGAGTTACAAAAGATTTTTTCTGGTTAGTCATTTTCATTGTGGAAACACTGAAGAGCTCAAGTGTGGTCTTACCTGCTTTTGCTAGAAAACCTCCAGATATGTTGAAGTGTTCAACACTGCAGCTACACGAGAAAGCACAATGACATCCCCACACAGATTCGTTCTCCAGAACATGAACTACGCACTATCAGAGGCTCCTGGGCTTGGTGGACTATCTGACTCAGGACAGTCATTCTGGGGTTGCCGTGTTTTACGCTCATTAAGTGTTAACAAAAGCTGGGGTGGGAAGGAGCAACAGCTCACTCTGACAATGTGTAAAACCAACTGAGAACCAAATCCTTTAAAAAGTCCCAAATCACTCAAAGAGTCACCACAAATCTGAGCCAACACTGTCAAGTTCCACACAGCCAAATACAACCAGTAGGAAGCACTGCTGTACTGGTGGGAAGAATAGAGCCTTTCCCCTACAGATTCTGGCCCACATGCTGAAACTCGTTCTCCCACCTGTCAGGCAAGGAGGGAGCCAGGGTAAGGAAGACAGAAAGGCAAACTCAGTGACCAGGGAGTTCACAGGTGAAACACTCACCAGTCCTTCTTGTCATTGTGGGTGATGGTGACCCGCACGGCCTCTCCTCCTCGCCCCATCCGCTCCCCCATGGTGTCATTGCAGAGCAGGGTAAAACCAGTCAGCTGGTTCTGACGGGCACTGTGGAGATCTGCAAGGCAGAGAACCAAGACCAGAAAGGACTCACACCAGCCACGACTGACACCTCCCACCTATTTTGCAGTGTTGCAGTCCCATCAGAGCACAGCCACAACTTTGCTGCTGTGGTGTACAGCTCCTTCCTCACACAGGGAAAAGTAAATAAGTGACCGGGGATCAGGAGAATGGACAGGTATAGGTCCTGAGACACAATGGGCAGGCTTAGCCCAGAGGTCTGTAAGGCCCAGGGTGGCCTTCCTGCCTGCCCCCCTGAGCCCCACTGGCATCTTCCCAGAAGGCCTCAAGGTGCACTGTGTAACCAGGAGGGAGAAGGAACAGCCCCACCTTGCAGTGTGGAGCCCCAGAGACCTCAGCACTTACAGTTTGGCAAGCAAGGGATTGAACGAGCCCTGGGCCTGTCTCATGTGTCCTGTGCAGGCCATTACTGACCAGAGCTGCCTGCGCTGTGTGGGCTGGTCTGACCATTATCTATTTGCTGGCCCTGCTCCGAGTCCTTAGAAAGCAAATATCCATTAAACCATCGATGCCATCTGCAATCTCAGCAGAAGCTGTAAAGGGAATGAACCTATTCACTCAGCCACAGAGAGGATCTGCCTAGGCCCACACTGCAGAACAGCTGGGACCACCGGGAGAACATCCCATCCTGCCACTGCAGGTGCTGTTCCCGTCCCCTGAGTAAGTTGTGGTCTTTGGCCTAAGGGTTGCTCTCCTTGCACCTCAACCCAATGCTGAGGTCAGTGGTGTTGCAGGGGGCAGCTCCAGTATGCTCTGTACATCTGTATGGGGATAAATCTCTGGCTCCCTGCGCAGCACAGTTCCCATAGGCCCTCAGCAAGCAACGCCTGGACAGCAGGGAGCCAACAGTGCCTTAAGCTGCAAACCATCTGGGCACAGGGAACGGAGAGGTGACTTCAGGGGGCGGTGCATTCCCATTCAGCTGTTGTACAGCACCCCGTTACCTTCCCCATGCAGAGTACATCTGGCTGGATCAACCACTTTATTGAGAATGGCCCCAAAAACTTCATAGCCACAACACTGCCCTGCCCTCTCCTGAGGAGAGAACTGGATCCTGTCGTCCACGCTGGGGTGGGTGTTGTAAGCAGTGCTGTTCAGCTTTGCCAGCCGACTCGCCACCACTCCTTTGGTGACAAGGATCTCCAGGTTCGAGCCACTTGTCAGCAAGCGCTCAGTGAACTCCATGCCTGTCCTCATGTCCAGCAGCAGCTGCTGCAGCTGGGCCTTCTGCAAGTGCAGCAGGTTTTCCTTCTGCACTTTCAAGTCCTCCAGCTGCTTCAGCAGCCGGTCCCGGTGCTCTTCAATCGCTTTCACATACCCACTGGCAAACAGACAGATCTCTGTGGCCACAGCCTCTGCGCGACTGCGGATGGCACTGCCCATGTCATCAATCTGGCTCAGCACACCCTCTAGGGCACCCATGTGCTGTTGGGTGCTTTTCAGCAGCTCCCGCAGGGCGTCCCCGTGTCTGTGGATGACATTGCCGGTGAAGTCATAGGCGTGCTGCCGGTGTCTGTCCACAACGCAATCCCGGCAAACAGGGTGGTCACACTGTTCGCAGAACAGCCTTAGCTCCTCTGTGGGATGGGAAGGGCAGAAGAGAGGCTTCCCGGCCTGGCTGCAATCCTTGACATTCTCCAGCTCTGTCAGGGCATGAGAGGCTGTCTTCTTCTGTCTCCTAGAAGGGAGCAACCACATGTCACTTTAAGCATGTTGGATATTAAACACAAATATCCAAGACCCTCTGCAAATGCCAGTCTGTACAGACTGCAAGTCACAGTTTGCACTGCTCCCTCCTGTCCCCACTGAAACCCACTCTGCATTAAGGGACTTGTGGTTTCTTGAGGACAAGGATCCACACAAAAGAGGACAGCATCTGCAAGCAGCTCATTAGAGGCTGCTCTCAGGCTCCCTGCACGTGGTCAGCACTATTTTCAGACACAAGAATCGCGTGCCCCACCATGGCCACACACACACCAGGGAACAGACTGTCAGGTTGCTACTGCCAGCAGCCTCTTCATGGAACCTGATTACCCCTGTAATTACCCCCAGGGAGTGCTGTGACAAAGGCAGCAGGAGGGAAGTGAGCCCTGCAAAGTAAGAGCTGGCAGGAGGTGTCTTGAACAGAATTGCTCACCAGCAGTCACCTCTGGAGAGGAACGAGAGGTGCCAGGCTACTTAGCTGTTAGCCCAGTGATTTTCACCAGCTTTAAATTTGCTGGGGCAACTGAGCTCTAACATCCTTCAGAGGAAAATCTAGTTCAGGCCACTGCCAGAAGACAGTCTGTGGTAAAACACTTAATATTCCCAAAGTCAAACTCCATTTCCTTTTGGCCACCAGGTTAGGTCCAGCTCAGAGGAGTCCAAGGATGGCACACAAAGAATCTGTGATGACCCAGACATCCACCACGACACAGAGCAGCACTAGAATATTTCCATTTTATGCTATTTTTGACACTGGGAGTTAGTTATTGAGCAGGATGTAAAAGCCTTCTCTCTTTCCCTGTCTCCTGAACTAATGACTTCTGGTAGTTGTAACGGGAGCTCCAAGCCACAAGCAAATAAATACTCAGAGGACTAAGCTCTGTAGAGTTGCTCTGGCAACACAAAGCAACCTCATCACAGGGCAGGACATGGCCCTTACACTACTGCTGTTGCTTCCCACTAATCTCCCATGAGTCCATTTTCAAAGCCTTCTAGCATTACTTGCTTAACACCCTTCAAATTCACACTTCCTTGACTTCAACCCAAGAGATCTCTCACTTATTGCAAGGAGCACAACAGTGGCACTCAGATCCTTAGAAATCCTCCCTACACACCAGGAAATAATTTCAAGATGGTTTTCCTTGGTCTTTGTTCGGCTTTGCCATCAACTAAATCAGGTGCAAGTATGCAGATGCTAGTGGGGTGAAAAAAGCTATCAGTAAATAATGTAGGAAGCGGGTCATTGGGACAAATTTTCTACTGCTTTATACCTTCTGCAGTTATTTCTGTCCATGCAGCTTGCTGCTATTCAAGGTCACCATGTATCACTCTTCAGCAGCTTGCATGGGGTATGAGGTATTAGCTAATCAGAATGGTATGCTGAAAACTACAGCCAGGAGTCGAAAGGTAACTAAGAGTCTCAGCCATTTTATCACAGGCACCAGTATCTGCGAGGGGGGCAGGGCAGAGAGGACTATGCCTCAGTTCTTTCTAAGGAAAGAATTTTCTAATCGAGCGGAAAGGAACAGCAAACGTGGAGGGAATAGGCTGAGCTGATTAACTCAGGCTAAGAGGCTTCCTTGGCTAGTGTTACTGGGTGTTTTTCTGACCCTGCCTGTCACCTCCTTGCTTCAGCAGGCCATTCAGACTTCCTATCACTTTTCTTTCCTGGTGCTGCCTGTCCTCTGCCCAGCTCACTGGCCACTGCAGCCACGTCCTCTTCGGCTCCTACCTCTGTTGCAGTCACCTCTTCTTCCTGCCTTACTGACATGACCCTTTCCGAGGTACACAGCTCTCTTCTACTGTCACTTCTTCAGTTCTCCTGTATTCCAACAGAACTCAACCCTGTAACATCAGGCACACTGTGAAGCAGTAGTGTTACTGCTGTCGGCTCCCACCCTCACAGAAATGATGAAAAAGCACACAAGATATGTGGACGCAGGAGTTAAAAGGAAAGCACAGTGGTCAATCATCAGGAGGTAGCAACCACAGCAGGCAGGCTAGTGTCAGGGCTTACAACTTAGCTCCTTTCCCTTCACCGAAGTGTGCCTTTGCACAGTAAACATTTCTGAAGGTGGAGAGAGGCAGACCACCAGCAGCTTAATTTCCTCATTTTCTTTGGGAGACATGCCTTCTCCAAAGTGGGACAGCACAACACCCGAGGCTCTCTACTCTGCCCACACCCATGCCTTCTGGGGTGCTGTCAGTCTCCCTGCTCAGCGATGCTAAACTGAGATGCCACCCAGCAAACGGACACTGCCACGGGCAAAGGGCAGCCTGATTTTGGACTTAAGGGCCTCAGCTGCACGGGTCTAGCAGCATGCTGGTCCCTGCCTGAGTACAGAGCATCCTGCAGGGAGGACAAAAACCCAGTTGAGATTGAACAAACTGGAAGACACACGGAAGACCGCTTTGGCTAGCTCTGCCTGGGTCTCTGCTTGCTGCACCCACCCACTCGCTGCCCTCCAGCAGCCCGAGAAAGGAAGGGGCACCCCACGCACCCCGTGGGGAGGGAGGTGTCACCGTCCGGGCCAGTCCTCGCCGCTCCCTCACCTGTGGGCCTGGCAGCAGAAGAGGCAGAGGTAGGCTCCGCAGGTCAGGCATCGCCTGATCGCTGCCTCGTCGGCGCAGAGGTCGCACCCCGCCGCCACCGGCTCCTCCGCCTCCTGCTCCCCGCCGTCGCGGCTCAGCGCCAGGTAGTCGGGGGTGAGCTGGCCCACGCCGCCGGGCGGCAGCGACACCTCGGCGTCGCACACCGGGCAGAGAACGCTGAGGGAGGAAGAGGAGGAGGCGGCGGCGGCGGCCCGGCCTGCCTCCCCCAGCGGCCCGAGCCGCCGCAGGCAGGGCGCGCACAGCGAGTGCAGGCAGGGCAACAGCCGCAGCGAGGCGCAGGGCCGGGCGCACACCGGGCAGAGTGGCCCGTTCGGCTGAGACGTTCCGCCCAGCATCCCGGCCCCGAGGCCGTTAACGGTCCGGTGGGGGGGGGGGGACCGTTAACGGTCCGGTGGGGGCCGCCGCGCGCGCGCCCGCCGCTGGGCGCGGGCTGCCCCGTTCCTAAGGGCGACGGCGGTTGGGGGCGGGGGGAAAGGGGGTGCCTGAGCCGAACCGACCCCGCCCTCCGCCGCCGCCCGGCCCCTCTGAGGGGTGGCCGGTGCTGGTGGGGCCGGGGGACCCCGCCACCGCACGCCTCCCCCGCGGCTCCTCCTGCGGGACGGGACGGGCAAAGCAGGGCGGAGAGGACCCGGCCGCCCGCTTTGTCCTCGTCCTCCCCGCTGAGGCACTGAAGAGCCTCTCCCGGTGCCTTGCCGCCTCTATCGGCCACCGTCTTTCCCGAGCCGGTCATCTGGGAAACGGTCCCCTTCCCCGCCTCGCCTTGGGTAGATTTCGTGTTTCCAGTTCTTCCATCCCAAAACTTCCACACCTAAGGGAGTCTGCTCTGCGGGTGGCCTCGGTGCGGCCTTCGCAGTCCCTTTGCCGGCCTGCCGCATGCCTTCAGGCCTTCTTCCTTTTTCCTTCCAGTTGCCGGTGAACTTGCTGAAGAGCTAAGCAATATCAGTGAAAATTTAACAGAAACAGTGCAGCACAGCCAGGCTTCCCCGAGGCTGCCCGTGCAGAACGGCTGAGGACTGTAATGATTCACTGCGCCTGGGAATTATGATTATTGCAGAAGGCAGGCTTGGAAATCAGAACGCCATTGAAGTCCTAGATGAAGCTACTTGGACTTTGATAGTATCTTCACAATAGCTTTTATCAGTCTGGTTTGTAAGTTCCTCAAAGAATGAAACCAGATTTGCTTTTTCATTAAAAAAAAAAGCTCTTTTCTACAAAACCATATTGACTATAGTCAAATAATATGCACTAGTAATACTCTTATGGTGTGCCGCATTCAGCCCTTAATGACTGAACTTGACACTAGCTTCTCCATTTGCCTAGGACCATGGATGTCTCATCTGTCCTATCCCTGGTCCTTTTGAACACCAACATGACGTTAACACCACTTGAGACTTCTGGATTTTAAGTTTCCCAAGTTGCATTAAAAATCAACAAGCAAGGGAGATCTCCAGGCAGGTTTTTCTTAGGACAGCAAATTATCTTAAAATATCAATTTTAATTTATTTAATTTAAAAATATCTAAAATTATCCATTTTAATTTAATTAATTTTTTTAGGACTGCATATTATCTATTTAGGAGTCAAAATTATCTAAACCTACCGGTCTGCCAATGCTTAAACTGTAATGGATGTTAACATCCCTCTGATGCAATATGGCTTGCTAAAGACATTTCCTTCTTTGTGCGATACACTCAAACACTTCTGTGTCTTTTATGTTGTAATATGAGATCAAGATTTTAGATCACAATCAAGTGTTTACAACCTTGAGGCTGATCAAAAAAGAAAGATGTTCCAGCAGCCTCCTTCGGATTAACTACGAGCAAGTGAAGTGGTTGCTGCGGAGGTTAGATAGAATAGAAGCTGCAGTAATTGTGAGACAAGATGACTTGATAACGATATTAGATATCGTGGCAGAGAGGAAAGACTGGTTCTTTTAATCATGCTGGTGGGAGGAATAGCAAATAACACTGTAAGCATGGCTGTGGGAAGAAAATGGGAGAAGAATTATCATGTTGCCCTTATGCAGTAAAGGCAAGCTACCTAGGGAAGAGCAGCGTCTTCCATCGCTGCAGAGAAACGGTGAAATAAGCTGTGGCTGGCAAATCCAGAGGAAATCTGAGATTCTGCTCCAGCTAATCTGATCTGATCATCTGCCCTGAGGCTGATCATGTTGGAGACAGGACAAATTGCTGCTGAGTAATGCATCCATGAGGCATCAGCACCCAGCAGTAGAAGTCGCAGAGAAACGGGATGGAGAGAATGGTCCTGAGAGCCCCGTAGGACTCAGAGAAAGAAAAGAGAGGCAGAAAAGGTGAAAAAAAAGGGCTAACCCAGTGGCCTGCGAAAAGGGAGCTGCATTAGTACAAACTTGTTACCGAAATCCAGAATAAAACTCCTTAACAGCAATGTGAAGTTAAGAAGCAGGCACTTCTTTATTGCAGCGCTGGGCACACAGGGGATCGCTCCACCTAGCGTGCGCACCTGTCTGACCCCACAGCACGGTTAAATACACATTCGATATACATATTCACTAGATTTACAAGAAATGTAATGCATAAACATCAGTTTTCCGAGAAGTCATTATAATACGTTTCCTCCCATTTGCGTATGCTCAGTCTTTCGAGTCGAGGGTCTTCTGGTGGTCTTGGGGGTCGTCAGGACACCCCCTCCTCGAATTCGTTGGTCGAACTCCTCCTTGAAATCTCCATATGTGGTCCTGAGAACAAGGTCATCTTGCCCTTGAATCTTCTGGCTTGAAAGTGATGGCTCAGCACCCAAGCTGCATAGTTGGTGTTCCGTTCTACCACTCCCCTAACTACCCCCGACACGCTAGGCTAATTTCTAAGATAAGGATATTTCATATAAAATTTAACCCATGTGACTATAGCTCTATAGTTATCAAGAATCACCCCATATTTATATTCCAGAACCATACTGATTAAGTATTTTCCTATTATCAACCATTGGTTATATCATTGATCATCATTCTACTGATTAAAGTCCTTGACACCCAGATCGAGATGGAAAGGGTAGGGGGTTTCCTAGCAGCAAGCTGGTATCCATAACAGATTTGCAACAAACTCACGCTTCAGTTTTGGTTACTCTCCCCATAATATTGCTTTATTGGCTATTGCCGGTCAGTGGACGAAGCCCCTATGCCACCACATCCTAAACTGTGGAAGGCAACTCAATGGACATGGATGCTGGAGCCCTGTGAATATCTTCAAGAAACACACTGAGCTGCAAAGCATTGCAAGAGCTGGATTGTGAAGCCCTCTCCTGCCTCAAATTATTTAGAGTTTGCTTTGTAACTGTGTTGGAGGTATGTGGAGGCAAAATTTAAAAAAATATATATATTATTCTATCCCTGTAAGTAGTTAACAAGACAGACAAAATATGGCCCTGGGAGAAGGAGCAGGATGTCACTGGCACCATAAATCAGACAAACAAGAAAATACCAAGAAAAGCAAAGGGAGGAAAACTGCTGATAAAAGCCAAAGAGAACATTACTTGAACTGTGAGTGAACTATCCTAATTATCATAGTAAAAAAACCCACTCTCAGGTAGTGAGAGCCCCCAGCTAACATAAGCCCCTTCCTCGCTGAATATGTGCAGTAAAAAAGAAGGATGTAATTTTAAGTGGAGACGAGGCATCACAAGGACCAGTGGGAATGAGGGTGACTATGTAGAAAGTACTGCTGCTTGGAATGTATAAATGCTTACCATGTGTTAGCCAAGGTGTGCTAGCTTTGTGGAGTTACCACCTAGCACCTATTTTGGCGCAGAAATTAAATAAACAAATATCTCCTCTCTATGTGTGATTGGCTCTTTGCACACCAGGTAAAGAACCCAGATTTTGGGACAACAACTGGACAAAACGTAAGGATGAAAAAAAGAACAAGTTAATTTATAAACACTGATGGGCAATAAAGGAGCATAGTTACAAAACTGAAACAATGAAAATGTGTCATTAAAGTTGCACTAAGCAGTAATGTTTTCCTTTTGCCACATTTCACGCGAGTTGATGGATAGCTACTTATCCTCATTTGACCCAAGATTTACTTGAAATGGAGTCCGTTTCAAACTGGGTTTTCCTGCTCCTATTGTTAAAGATGTCTACCAGAGCCTCTCAGAGTACTTGCTCTGGGTGACCTGTTCCTTCCCTACCACACTTTCCCTGCCAGCTATTTCCTTTTTTTTTTTCTGTTTATTTGTTTCTCATTTCCTACCATTAAACACTGGATTACCACACAGAGACATGGAAGATTTGGTGGCTTCCTTCTCCCTTCCCATCAAGGACTCTTGACTAATATTTCTATTGTATTTGCTAATTAGCCCATTCTGGGGCTTTATGCTGCTTTCCTGTTTATATTTTTCTGAAGAAATATTCATAAAACTTTTTATAGCATGTACCAAAAAAATTTAAAGCATAGTTTCCTTCCTAGACTCTTTGTGACAAGAGTGGGTGCAAATCATTCATTACATTTCGAATGGGACACCTCATGTTTCCCTGTCCCTACCTACTCTTGTTAATTTTAGGGAGTTGTTTCTGGATATCCTGGCATAAGAAACGAACTGAAAAGGTGGTGAAGCCAAAGTCGTTCATGAACAGGACAGCGAGGAGCAGACCTGCAGTCCCTGGGCTTGCAGAAAAGTCCAAGATGACTAATGATAAAAAAGAAGCTCTGAAAGAGGCTCAGAAATAAATTATTAGAGATCTTGTTGACAGAAAAAGGAGAACCTGTCAAAGTGCCACGACCTGGTTAACGGCAAGCCAGAGGAAGGTGGAAAATGGCTTATTTGGGGACTTTACAAAGAAAAGTGGAACAGACAGTTGGCTGCTTCCCATTTGACCAGCAAGTCCAGTTTTATTGTGGATTTGTCAGCCCTGGGAGCTACTGTGTTTTAGAGACTTCTCTGAACATGGCAGAGCCACCAAGCTGGTCTCCTGGGACTACCTGATGCATCATTATTTGTGTCCATGCACACTGATTTGTGTTGCCTATTCCCCAGCCACCCAACTAACAGCTCTTCCCTTTTTTATCAACCTCACCTGGAAAAACTGAGAAAGGATTTAGAAACCATCTCCTAACCTAGGCAGAATCTCTTCCTCCTTAAGGTAAACATGCATTTAGAGTTTTGCGGCCTTTCTGCACTCTTCTTTCAGTTTCTGGTCCTAGAGTCTTATTAACAGTCTGTTTACTGAGGCACAGAAGCTGTTGTCTTCCCCAGTCCTCATTTTCTGCATCCAGCCTGATGCCCAAGGGCTTTCAGAGCGTGAGCACCTTCACCTATCCCACATAAGGCCAGCCAGAGCTGGGGCACTTCCAACATCCCGGGAGCCCGGGCTGCCCACCCGAGAAGGATGTCATGCTGACCCGAGGTGCGTTGATTAGCTGCGTGGTGCAAGTTTAGATCTGGTAACAGGCTCATGGTTGGGGGTAAAGTGGGATGTAGATGTCATTAATGTGCTCTCTGTGAAAAAGACCCTCCCCTGGCTCCAGGTTTTGTACATATAGTGTCTCAGACACAGCATATGCCCAGTTATAAAGAAAATGCCTTTGGGTGCGTTCATGTGGCCCTATCTCAGCCCAAACTTCTGTGTTGAGTTTCTATCTCCTTTGACTCCTGCAGCAGTCTAGCTACTGGACAGTGGGACCACACAACTGTCACTCTGACTTCTCTATCAGGTGGCAGAGGTTACTTCCATCAGAGAGGAAGAAGAAGGACCACTGTCCAACATGGCAGAATCAAGCTGCGAAGAGCAAGTCTGCCTTCAAAAAAGGAGGTGC
Source organism: Tetrax tetrax (assembly GCA_009806455.1). Taxonomy (NCBI): domain Eukaryota; kingdom Metazoa; phylum Chordata; class Aves; order Otidiformes; family Otididae; genus Tetrax; species Tetrax tetrax. The sequence goes on from WHYT01017689.1 coordinate 70,708, forward strand.
CAGTTGACCTTTGCCTGTGCTGGGCTCTGAGGGCAGAGGGGCGCATTGCCCCAGGCCAGGGCTCACATGACACGATTTCTGCAAGCTGAAGGCATGGGGGAATGTGACAGCTGCTGCAGAAAGACAACACCAATCTCCTGCTTTGGGACACTGCTTGGGATGGAGAGGGGGGACTTCTGCCCTGGATCTCTCACGGAGTTTCTACAAGGCATTTCTGGGGGTACTCACTCTTTGGAAAAACATCTTCACTACCAAACATCTCCCTTTACACATATACTCATATACTCTCTCTCTTTTGAATTTGTTAGTATATTTTTCTCTTCAGGCTGGTGTTCCAGCAATATCCCTTTCAGTTGACATTGGCTCTTTGAAGACAAAAGCGGCTGCAGCTGAAACACCCAGCAACACGGGCCTTGTGCAGACTTGCCCTTGCTCTGGCTTCTGACCAGGCACTCTTGTTTTCCCCTCCTCGCTGCAGCTTTCCAGCCACCTGCTGCCACTTCAGAGTTCTGCTGCTATTTATATTCTTTTTAATCTCTCCTGAATCCCACACACATTTTTTTGAAGGGAAGATGAAACTCAATTTTTTTTCAAGACAGATTTTCTAAGGAAGCAAGTTTTATGTGATCTCTCAGGATAGTTACCTTTTTAACCTCCCCTTCAGGCATATTTGAGACAGTGGAAGTAGTCTGAAAGACTGTACCTTTCTACATACGAAATAAGATTGATAAAACAGTTAATACTCACACCTAGAAGACAATGGGGCCATTCTTCTTGCCCTTCACTGCTGGGACCTTGACATATAGGAGGATATTGCAGTAGGGGATTACATGGGGATGCAGCTATTATGGTGGTGGCAGGGTGCAACTAGAAAAATGGGGCAGCACTCCAGAGAAAAACAGGCTGAATTAGTTCTGCTGCTCACAGAGCAGCTACAAATCATACTATTGAGGCACATGTGTGGCAGGAGAACAGATTCTGCAGCAGAGTGTCTGTGGGGCGACCACGTAGTACCAGGACGTGCCTTCTGGTGGGGTCACTGACACAGCATCCCAGCACCACTACGGCATCCCCACCTGGAGCACCCTTTCACCTGCTCCGTGGCCACACAGGGTAAGCACAGCCTCCGTGTGTGCACAGGGGGAAAGGTGTCAGAACAGGACTTTCCCTGCAGCACTAGAAACAAAAACCTGGCCTCCCTGTGGGGTGGTGAGAGCAGGGAACTCACTTAGATGCGGTTTGTAGTCGGTATGAGACCTGTCAAAGCAATATTTTCATGTACATGTGTGTGTGTGTGTGTGTGTGTGTGTGTATATATATGTATAAAAAAATACAAAATCTGACTGCCTGAAGGAAACTGCAACAGGTTTGCAGGAGGACTGGCTCCCTGCAGGAGCAGATGTCAATCTAATGAGAGTCAGCGTTTTGTCTCAGCCAGGTACAGGCCAGCCACAGTTGTGCATAGCAGGCCAGCCTCCTTAGCCCATTTGTTCCCAGGCAGGAAAGCGTCAGCTGGCGAGCATGCATCTGCTTTCAGCATAGCTCTCCTGCTTCCTTATTTGCTTGACTTGCCTCAGGCTCCCGGTCCCTCATTCACCCAGCTCCTCTCCTGTGCCTAACACACTGCAAACTAAACTGATCCTGTTTAGTTTGTTGGCCAGAAAGCAGAACTGCATAGGACAGGGGTAGCGCAAACTCTGTTTTCATAGTTCTGTTGTTACTGAGACCTTCTGCTGAAAAAAAAATAACCCACCACAGAGGAAGAAAGATGAGCATTAAGTTTTTTCACTCAGATGTCCCAGCAAGAATTTCACCTGCTTTAGATTGATACAGGGAATTAACGGTCTGCTAAATATTGCTTGATTTAGGAGACTTAACTGTCTGCTAGAGAATGCCTAACAATCCTGTTTGCCTTGAAACTCACTTAAGCTTATCAGGGACTGGTATTTGTCAAGAACCTGGTATTCGTCAAGGACTAATATGTCTAGCAAAGGATGGAATGTTAGTTCCACCACAAATCCAGTCGGAAGTTGGGAAACTGCTGAAATCACCAAGTGAAAGGAGAGCATGGGTGAATGACTGAAGTTCATTTAGAGGAAGATAAGACCCCTGAAGAAGTGAACGACCACCAGAGACAGACCTGAAATGCTAATGCAAGTGTTTTTTTAGTAACCCCACCTCACTTATGCATATGTATGTCTGTATTGTGCAATCCCGTGAATATGTATACCCACACCGTATCAATTTTTGGTAAAATGTGCTGTCAGTATGCGTGCTTTTGGAGGAGCGATCCCCCACGCACCCAGTGCCAAATAAACATGCCTGCTTTATAACTCTCTCCGAGTTGTAGAGTTTGATCCGTGCATCAGAATCACCTATGTACTCCAAGATGGCTTTTCCTAAACACCTCACTCTTCCTACCTCAGAAACCCACCCAGAGCCTGTGCAGAAGAGTACGGAGGAGGCAGAGAGAGGCACTAGCAGAAACAAGGATCTTTTTGGTTTATTAAGCTTCTGCTGAAACTATGCCTGGCAAGCTCAGCTTGCTGAGATGAAAAGGGACACTCTCCTTTTCCTCTTGGGTGCTGTCTCGGTTGCACCCAGCAGTTCTCAAGAAGATGGGGCTAGACAGTAGACTGTGACTAATGGTAATTAATGGTGAAGTAACTGTACTCTGCAGCCTGAAGCAAGGGAGCAGGTGCAGGCCCTGGCCCTGGCAGCTCTTCAATTCAGCTCCACCCTACCCAGAGCTGGAGGTCCCCTTCTCTGCGTGGGATGGAGGCTACAGTGAGTTAAAAGTGCCTTGACTGTAATCTGGAGCCAGGCACTTGTTCTGTGCACTTTTTCCTACCTGCCCCATGCCTTCTTACTCCTCTCCAAGATAACCGGTGGGTTTGAACACTGAGAACCACCTCTGTTTCCTGTGCTCAGAAGAAACCCTTTCAATGCAATGTGCTTACTTAGATGTCTAAGAAGTGAAATACAAGGAATCTGTCTATTAATACTTCTATCTGGCCATTATAAGCATGGGAAAAGAGATTCTCTTCAGAGACTTCTAGGTTCCTCTTCCATGTTATGCAAAGCACACCCCCCTCCCCAATTAGTACCCTTGCATTCAAGGGGTACTAATCGCACAGAATCCCACAGAAAGGAAGACAAAAGAACACGAGGCTTGTGAATCCTGCCATGGGACAGGACCATGTACAAGGCAGCTGTCGGGATGGGGTGTGCTCACCCCAGCAGAAACACAAATATCGCGATGATTTCCTCGATCAAAACTTGTGCTTCTAAAGAGCAGAGGTGACGCTTGGGGATTAAAATAAGTTTACTTATAGAATGTTAGAATGAATTGTGTGATAAGCTAAATTAGAATCAAGTGTGTATTTGCTTAAAGTTGGGTTGAATTGTAGCTTGTAGCTTGCTAATAGCTTATCAAGAGTGGGCTTTGTATAGCTTAGCATGGGTAGGCCTTGTTTAAACTTAGTGTAAGGGAACTTCAAATGAACTCTGTTCATTAGCACTGACAGCTATGCAGAGGTAACAAAGGAGTACGGGACATTTCAATCTAGAATATAAGGGGAACCAGACCCATAACTCAAGGTGAAAAAGACCTTCAAAACAGGCAGCAGATGACAAACAAGACCTTGGTAACTTTTACTGAGGGGCCCTAAGGGCTGGTCCAAGCCAGAAGATAAGGAAAGTAATGACCAGCTGCAAACTTTGAAGAGAAGGAAATGGCCTGCCTAGAGACAGGAAGGGGACCCGATGAAGAGCAAGAAGACTCCAGCCCTGAAATATCGTCGGACTAACTGTTGCATGGACAGCACGTGAAGAGTGCATGAGGGGTGGGGATTTAGATTGTGAAGGGTATAATTGCCATGGGGTTTCTTTGTTCTGGGTCCTTCACAAGAGGGGCCCAGCTCGAGCTGTAATAAACCGACTCTGTGGCAGAACCTAGAGTCCGAACTCTTCATCACAGTAGGGACTAAGTCAGGATCCAGCTACACCTAGGCTTCTTCCTGGGAAGTTGTTCAGAATGCAAGGGAGTCCAGTCTGAATCCCGCAATTTTGCACAAGGGTTCTCCTAGACTCTCCTTTAACAGTGACCCAGGACTCCTCAGGCTTGCATCCACTCAAGGACATGTCTTTCACAGTGCTGGGGCACTGTATCTCTGAGACCAGCCCATGGGTGAGGCAGTGTTGTGCTGGGATTAGGAAATGTGGGATTTTCCACAGCTTGGTTTGTGCCTCAGGTTCCCCAGTTAAAAAACTGGATAAGAAAGCCTTTGTGGATCTCTCAGGTTCTTTAGATAACAAACACTATGTAAAACACTAAACATGCATTGCACAAAGGGATATCTTTAATATGTGAAAAATTATTTCCATGCCTCTTCCCAGAGAAACCGTTCTGGCACATGACTGCAATTCCAAAACAGCAAAGCTGAGACTGCGGCAGCTGCGTGCCTCCCAGCCAACCTGATAATCCTTGTTTTCTGTAAGGTGCTGGGTTTTATTTTTTTTCTCCCTATCCAGATTGTTCTGTTTATCTCATTCCACATTTAGGGTTTTACAGACCCAAAGAGACCCTGTGGAATGGGCAGCACCACTTGTGCCTGCACTTTCACCTTGCATAGAAAACAGAGATTCCTAGAGCTGTGCATGCTGCCCTAGACAGACAGCCCTTGGTCTACCCTAAGAATTAGATTAGTGAAGTGTCACAGCAAAACGCAGCGTGTGTTATGCTATACAACACCTCAGAGAAGCGAGTTTGGTGACATGCACAGAAGAGCAGAAATTTTCCAGCTTTGAGGGGGCATTTACTTCCCTGAGCTCTGCAGAGCAGAAGCAATGCTGCTGGCTGTGGTGGAAGCGGAGCACAGCTCCAGCAAATCGAAGAGGTAAGAAGTAAGCATGTGTGAGCGTGTGTGGCGAGAGAGACGCTGCAGGGTTGTTTCTGAATCACAGCCAGAAAGGCCCAACGACAAATGACTTAATAAAATAACTGTTTTAGTAAGATAGAATAATCTTACATCCCTGAAGATGCTGGGAACCCCACGTTCATACAGCATCAAATAGACTCTGGCTGGATTTCTCCCACAGCATGTTGCACAAATCCCATCCATGGAGAGAAGCTCCTTTTTGGTCACTGAAGCTATTTTATGGTTTTCTTACAAGAAAAAAAAAAAGCCAAACCATATATTAGCCATTTCTACAGAAGATAAGTTCATGTAGGAACTTCCTGCAGCACTGTTAGATAAAGGCAAGGCCACACAGCTGGTGCAGTCACCAGGTGGGAGCTGCCCGCTGGTGGCTCTGTTCCAAGAAGCTGGCTGAGATTATCCTGCAGCCAAGGGGTGTATGCAGCGAAACACAGTACAGACCTAAAGGCCATGCTCTGTGTGCACCACAGCACAGGCTTGCCCCTACCCACGCGAACCATTACACGGAGACATTATGACCAATATTTTTCCATCCAGTGGATCTGGGTTTTAAACTTCATCCATCCCTCTGTGTCCCTAGAGGCATAGCTTTATCTCTGCAGCGGGCTAGAAGTGCAAGCCTGAGCCCTTGAACAGAAAGTCTTGGCGGCAGTACGTGGGGTTCAACAGGGATTGCGCAGGGACGAGCGTTAGAGAGACACGGGAGCATGGAATTCCTCATCCAGGCCTTGACGGTTTACACTATTTTCATTCAAAGGCACAAGATAAGTTGTGCCTGCAGAAATGTGTGAATAAATCTCTGAAAAAGAAAGTTGTTAGTCCTCAGTGCAATCACATGCAGGTAGTACAATGGAATAGTTGTATCTTATGCTACAGACACTGCAAACAAACAAACGTGTGTCACAGCTGATCTTGTTATCCCAAATCTGGGTTCTTTACCTGGTGTGCAGAGAGCTGATCACACACAACATTGAGCTATTTATTTCATTTCTGCACAGAGATGGTAAATCCACAAAGCTAGCACACTATACAAAGGAATTACAATGTGTTTATCTTGTTACATAATTAGTAAAAAACAGCCTAAATTTACTCCCGTTAGTTAGTAATTACCATCCTACCTGTTACTGGTCAGTTGTATTTAAATTAGCCAGGCTTGCAAAGTAATTTGGCATGCATGCTTCTTACATGGGTGGCAAGTTTTCTTGATCTTGAATTGAGTTGGTGGTCGCCATCTCCCCCTGCTGCCTTTAATTCCCCCCCTGCCCAGTTATTGCAGATTCTTGCTGACTGGAAAATTTCATAAAAACTGTTGTATAGCAGTCTGAATATTCAGACACTATTTCAGCTCTCAGGAGGATTCTTTCTAAAACTGTGTGCCTGAAGTTTCCCTTATTACATAAAATTCTTTGTCTTGCATTCTTAGAGAAACAAGTCACAGATAAAAAAATCCCAAACTTTGGCAAAAGCAAGGCACTCACATGCCATGGGGTTTAATTAGCCCCAGACATTTAAATTTATTGCACTACGCAAAAAAAAAAATTCAGCCTTTGAAAAAATATTGAAAAAAACTAAGATAAATAAAGCAGCAAATTTTTATTAGCAGATTCAACTGATTAAGCATGTTGCAATAGTAAAATATTCCAATATTCTGCACCTACAGAGCTCAGCACCTTCCACTCTGTTTTGGTACCAGTGTGGCTCTAAAAGCATCCTTAAATTAGACCTTGTTTTGTCATAGTAGCCTTCTCCTCTCTGTGTTGTAATGACAGAGGTTCTTCAGGCTATAAGAGAGAGCTCCTTCTTTCTGTGTCAGCAACAGTCTCCTCACCTCAGACCTGTAGGGCTACATCATTATCATTAGGGGTGGCCATCATGGACAAGAATCAGCAGTGCTTGATTGCCTTCTTAATGGAGTTGTCAATTCCAAATAGCTAAAGGTCTCAGAAGGAAATACTCTCATTTGGACATTTCTGTTTAAAAAGTGCTTACGGACTTCGTATGTCCTCCTAAACCCTACTGAAAACACAAGTTAAAATGTCAGACCTACAGAATTTTCACTTTCCCTCTACAAACTGGAACAAGTGGGTGTAAGCTTAAAAACAGAAAGCAAGATCTGTTTCTGGACTTCATCTCTCAGCTATCTATCAACTATTTAATATTTCAAAACCAAAATAAAACCCAAACAAGGCAACAGATTGCACGGAGTCTCCTTTCATGTAACTGCAGAAGAATTAATGACTATGAAAGAGGAAACTAGAGAAACTAGAAACCCCTAGAGTTTTCCCATTTCCAAAAAGAAAATGAAACTGCTATTTACAATGAAGTTTTTAGTTCAGAATTTTGTAACCAAAACACGTATAAGAAACTTTCCCATGCTGTCCAAGGGAAAAATTTTTCAAAGGGAAATAAATTCCTATGTGGTACAGCTGACAAAAGAGAACAAGAGAAAACAAAGGCTGCAGCTCTTCCCTGTACCTACTCTTTATGATTATGCTTACCAATTGTCCTTATGATGACATTTAAGACAAAAAAGAAGAACATGAAAGGCCTGGGAAAAAAAGGAAGCAAGGCAGTAGAATGTTTACCATGCAAAATCAGAAAGCCATTGGCAATAAAACACACTGCACTTACAGAGTCCCACTGCACTGGGACTAGATGGTACCAGCCTTTCTATGATTTAACACAACTGAAAAACACAGATCAAATGGAGCCCTAGAACTTTCTCCTTCATCCGATATGAAAAATCAGATGTGTTACCGCTGGCGACATCTAGAGTTTGTTGCTTGTTCCAGAACAGGAAAAAAACCACCCAAGCAGTAAGTTTCTTAGCAACTGCCTTCAGCTTTATAACAGCCTACAGCGCTCCAGCAAACACACTTCCACCGTATCTCAGCTGCAGCTCGGTTTTAGCCATGAAACGCTGTGTGACCCCGGCCTCAGCTGTAGAAGGCTGCCTACCCCCAATCACAGAATGTGGAAGAATTGGTGGGAGGGTGACTAGAGACACCCAGTAACACGTTCCTGCCCTCCGAGATGAGCGCAGAGCATTTAGGCCTTGTTGAAGGTGAGCTCTGGCACCAGAGCAGCCACATCAGTGCAAGGTGGCACTTGAGCTTGCTGGCTGTGCTGAGGGAAGAGTTACCAGCTCCAATGTGCTACTCTGCTAATGAGGCTATGCGGTTTTTGGGAGCCAGGCTGGAGCTCTGCATGGTCCTACTGCTTCAGATGGCCACAAGCTGGGCACTCTGCACCACCAACACTGTTTCATGGGGCAAAAGGTCCCTCGCTAGTTCTGACTGTGAAGCAGGACCTGCAGTCCTCCTGAACCTGAGTTCTACTGATGGCAAGGAGACTCTCATTCCACTAACAACGCGAAGGAAAACCAGCACTACTTCTCACCTCACTGAGCGTTTCTGGACTGGAATACAGTTAGATGATTCGACTTAGAAACAAGCAGTTATTGACAGAGCAGCTTCCATAGTAAGGAAGCCAGATGAGGACGACTCAAAAGATTAACTCCAATCCCGTATTCCAGAAGGAAATCTCAGACTAAATGGTTATGGAGCAGTTGTAGCAACCATTCACTTAGAGAAGTCAGAAGCAACAGTATTAAGTGTGGGCCCTATAGTTTTGTAGTCCATCCTAACCTTGGCATTCCTGCCTTTGCATGAGTTGGGGGATTTTTTTCCAAGCAATTTTAACTGTTACTTCACAAAATACAGGAGTATGAGCCTTCATCGGAGAATGGATGGAGAGCAGCCCTGAGGAGAAAGACTTCGGAGTGGTGGTGGACGAGAGGCTCAACATGAGCCGGCAATGCGCCCTTGCGGCCCAGAAGGCCAACCGCATCCTGGGCTGCATCAAGAGGAGCGTGGCCAGCAGGTCGAGGGAGGTGATTCTCCCCCTCTACTCTGCCCTGGTGAGACCCCTCCTGGAGTACTGCGTCCAGTTCTGGAGCCCCCAACATAAGAAGGACATGGACCAGTTGGAGAAGGTCCAGAGGAGGGCCACAAAGATGATCAGAGGGCTGGAGCACCTCTCCTATGAGGACAGGCTGAGAGAGTTGGGGCTGTTCAGCCTGGAGAAGAGGAGGCTCCGGGGAGACCTGATAGCGGTATTCCAGTACCTCAAGGGTGCCTGCAGGAAAGATGGGGAGAGGCTGTTCAGTAGGGCCTGTTGCAATAGGACAAGGGGTAATGGGTTTAAATTAGAAGGAGGTAGGTTTAGATTAGATATTAGAAAAATTTTTTTACAAATGAGAGTTGTAGAGCACTGGAACAGGTTGCCCAGAGAGGTGGTGGATGCCCCATCCCTGGAAACGTTCAAGGCCAGGTTGGATGAGGCTCTGAGCAACCTGATCTGGTTGGAGATGTCCCTGCTCCTTGCAGGGGGGTTGGACTAGATGACCTTTGAAGGTCCCTTCCAACTCTAACCATTCTATGATTCTATGATTCTATCACTTCCCAAAGCTAAGAGTGGAAAAATAAATTGCAGAAGCATCAATGAATATTTGAACAGGTCCTCTTTTGAATCTCAGATTTTTGACATTTTCCAAGTATGTCTAAAAGAAAACCCTCCTTTAAAAAAATTTAAAAAATAAAGACAACAATCTTTTCCTTCATTTTCCTAAAACGGAACTGATTGAAAGGATACGGGCTGGCCCTTTTTAATGCCCCACCCTATCAATATCTTTAGGGGTAAAACAGACAGTTAAACAAAGAAAAATACTAAAACAACTTTACTCAAAAGCCAGTTTTGAGGCTTGCAGATATTTTCTTGCCCAGACTTGCAGATTTTTTTTTCATTTTTTAATCTCCATTATAAAGGTTTTTGCCCAGGTTTGCTACAATATAAGGAACAGATAGATAAGCTTTTCCTCACGGTCCCAGATTTTATTGTTAATCGTTATAATAAAATTATGGCTACTTTTAAAAGTCCAATAAAAACAATATAAAAACATGGTCATCAGGGTATTATATACACATATAACAAATCAGCATAATACAGTTGTACTCATATAACAGTTTTCTAAGATATCAAAGTGAGCATACTTTAGTACACAGGAAGTAGAGATTCTGATTTCAACTTCAAATAGTCACTTTATATTTACTATAAAAATATTAAACAAGATTTTTGAAAAGCAGTCCTCAAGTCCAGATGTAATCCCCAATATGTTAACTGCATAGAAAACACAACTTTTGGGAGCAACTGTAAACCACAGAAGGAATAATTTTTTTTCTGATGCAAATTCTTATCCAGCAGGAATAGACCAGCTTCCTAATCTCCAGATTGCTTTTGAACACAGGTGCATTCCATCATCTCAGTTTTTCTCGATTTTTTCATTCCCATATCTTGTGCAAATACACGCTCCAGAAAGTTTCACATGCATTTTCTAAAACCTCCTGTCTTCAGCATGACTAACGCAGGTATCAGATCCTCATTTGTACTGCTACAACAGCCTCAGTTTACAGTCTTGTGAAAGATTTTTTTCAGTGAAACGGGGCAATGTCACAGCAGCATGTCCCGTTCAGAAAGTCATTCCCAGGACTTCCTGTAGTGCTCTGTATGGCGCAAATACAAGAAGCATCTGGACCTTTTTATACTAATGGGATTGACATGAAAGCACTTCAGAGCTAAACTGTACATCTGGAGAGGGGAACTATTGTGATCTAATTGCGGTTCATGAAAAAAAAAAATGTAAAAAAAAAAATAAAAATACAGGACTTGAGTGCAGCTTCCTCTACATAACGTGCATTGACAATGCAAACCAGCCTTCTTCTTTTTGCTTTTCCACCTGCAAAAGAAGAAAACGACAGAAATTCATACATCATAAATTTCCCAGAGTTGCTAGTTAGTGCTGGCTTATGTAGGATTACTACATATCAATTCACCAATACGTAGCAATTGTCTGCCATCAGCACCATGGAGGTAGTCACCCCACTTACTTACACCTAATTTAAGCCATATCTACCTTAAATATTCCAAATTTCTCCTCTGGAAATGTATACTTCGCTGTCAAGATAGGGAGTCTTGGACCCTAACTTTGTTTCTCTTTATCACTCCTAATTTAGGTTATTTTGGACAGCAGGAAAGACAGTATCTCCTCATGGTTGCTTTCAAGCATAGAAACAGCTGTATCCCTGGGTTACCAGACTGTACTACTGCCTGGAGTTCCCCATGAAAGCATCTCACTGTAGTCTGCTCTTCTCTTTGCGCATTATGAATCAGTCATCTAGACTGGTGATTTTTCTTTGCATTTGGATTTATTTATCCTTCAGCAATTGACTTGTGCAACGACTGGGGAAGAGCTTCCTTGCCTCTTACACGCAGTCTCATAATGATGACTTAAAACGCTCTGGAGCCATCAGTGAAAGACTGCCAGAGGTTCCCAGACATGAAGATGCCACAGTAGAAAATGTAGTTACAGGATTATTCTCTTGTAAATAACAGCTCTGTGGCAGCAAACAGCTAAGGTCACTAGCACTCGGGTCTCCCTTTACCAATTGTCCAGAATCCAAACTGCCGTGAATCAGTTCTTATTAGCTTCCGTAGATTTAGGGTAGGACAGAGCCCTCTCCCCTTCTTTATCTGCCTTGCTTTTTCCTTCCGTGGTACCATAATTAAAACTTTCTGGATGAAGACTTTTTTCAGTCTTACCTTTGATCTCTGGCTGACAAGAGTTGATTTCACACTTTCTGACGTGGTACTTAGGGGTGAACAAGGTTTGCTAGAGTCGCCTACAGACCTGTAGACAATAGATACAAACAATGCAGGTCGTGAAAAAGCTATTGGACCTTTGCCCCATTTCTACAGAGTTGACTGTGATGGGCAAGGAAAGACCATAAAGCTCAAGAAAAACGTGGTAATTCTTCCATTGCGTTCAAATGCTGCTGCATGGGTAATCAAGACACTACAAAAATGAAATAGGAAATACCTTCTTATACTGGTCATACTGGCAGGGGAAACACTCTCTTCTTTGGAGCTGTCTGTAGCAACTGCCACAGGAACAGACACTTCAATTGTCTTCCTTGCATTTTCTAGGCAATAAATAATAGCTTGATTCTGATGAGAACACAGCAACATTGCACAAACATTCCTTTCCTTCTTCCATTTTTTGATAGGCATCACATAGCTCTTCACAATGGCACAGAATATACAGAGCAGACATAAAACATCAGGCTAAACATGAACCCATTGCCCATTCGCTGCCAATGACAGATATTGAAAGTAGATACTCAGAGCAACTATGGACAATGTACGTAGATATAGAGTGATTCATCCACGGATAAACCTTCTGTTTTTTTCGGAGACTTTGAGACTTCTGATTTCTGTACTCTGTTCCTTTAAGATTTTACTTTTTGTGCTTAATTTATATTACAATAGCCACAGAAGTGTTAAAAGCGTTATGAGCCCCCTGCATGAATCATTGCATATGCACCTGCATGCATGTGCACACTTGTGATCTCTCCTCCCCCTCCTTCCTCTCCCACTCAAGTCCTTCCCTTTATACATCCTCAGTGGTTTAGGAAGGGGGAAAGGGTGGGTGTGCTAGACAGCATGTATACATGCTCACACGCATTTCTGCCGGTAATTGCAGTAACTCCATGAAAAGGTAAGGCAGCCCTCACTTGCTGTAGAGTATTTCTGTTTATAGTTACACATGGCAGCTAATCTATCAATCTTGAATCAGTGAGAACATTCCCCTCTCTAATTCATCTCTTCAGATAAACGGAAGCTTCAGTTATTTCTTTCTATGAGCACTGGGAGTAACTTAGCAAGGCAGTCTGATGGAAAAAGCATCCAAAAGACCAAAAAATAGAAAGTGGTTGAGAACTGGATAACCCCTCTGCTGTGACTTCTAGAAGCCTGATGTGAATACTTAGTCTTTTTATAAAAGATTCTCCAGCAGAGAGGACTGATTAAAAAGCCTAGTTCTGCTCCATCAGTGACAATGTAGCAGAACTGTTTTGCAGACAAGGACATAGCAAAGAATGCCTTTACCATGAAGCACGATATTTGCAGGACACTAATTACTAAGAAACTAATTTGAGAACAAGATTAGCTGATGTACTTTTAGCTCTCTGAAGTAAGGATTGTTTGTGCCACACAGTCATTAACAAAGAGTGTACTGCTGACCACAACCACTGATCCAATCAGTTAAGGACAGAGAACTCCCAAAGGGGGAAAAACAACTGTTTCATAGTTTCTGTTTCTCCTTAAGCTTGGTACTTACCAGTATAATTTAGGGATGGAGGCAGAACAGGAGAACTCATCGCAGGGACCGTATCGGCAGCAGCTATTTTCTGTTGTTCTATTAGCTGCAACAGTTTATCACGTGCTTCTGTACTCTGACGATTCAGCTCTGCTATTCTTTCCTCCAAGCTCTTTGATACCACGAGATGAGTCTAGTTGGATAATTGGATAATGACTTCCAATTAAAAACATACAATTTACACCTTTAGGGAGAGCATACAATATATTTCAAGCACTTCTATGCACTTAATTTTCAGACTGAAAGTAGATATAATCATATAGCACCTCCTGTGAAAAATCTGATTTTGTCCCTTTCACTGTCCTGTATCTAGATCCTTAATTGACTAAACACAACAATATTTTAAACTAGTCCTCCTACAAAGAGGAAAAAACAGCTATTGTCTGTACCATTAAAAAGAAAGAAACAAACCCTCAACCAGCCAGCAACTAACTATGTTTAAGAAAATATTTAACCAGAGAGATACACATTCAGGAGGGTGTGGGGAAGCAAAAGCAGATTTCTAGCAGAAGTATTCTCATCTTTCAACCAGGTTTTCACTCACTTTGACTCCTTCCCTTCCCCCTCCAGTAACTGCTTCCACAAAACCAACACTTTAAAAAGTTGGCATCATCCTGTACCACTAAATGACTAAACATTAGACAACATAATATAATGTGGAAAGTGACAATATTCTCAGCCTACATTTACATGAAGAAATGTAAAATCTTTAGGATCCTCCATTGAACAGTAATTCAGCCACTGTGATGGAATTAAAAACAAACAAACAAACCAAGAACAGTAGCAAGGGCAGAGATCAGGCATTTCTGTGATGTTAATACTAGGATGCCACTGAATAGCTCCTTAGTTGCAGATGAAACATTTTTTCTGTGAATTGAAGCACTCAAGTTCTCTCTTTCCCAAAGATTTGGGGATTTTCACCACACAGCAGGATAGACAAGACAGATCCAACTACATACACTATAATCAAGTATTTGCAAGAGATGTACCAACTTTAATCTCAAGGGCTGTTGGGTCACAGCAGCAGAACAGAAGTACGGTACAGATTTAAATGTATTTTACAAGCTTGACAAGAACCTGTGGGTTGGTGCAGTGCTCTCACTGTTAATATTACTCAAGCTACAGGAGATATATGCCTGATCATGTTGCAATCACATGCAACACATATTTTGCAGTGTAACCTTATGCTAAGCTTAAAAGCGTGCTGTACACTTGGGGCTTTCCAGCACCCATACACAACATAGGCCCAATATGAGAAACTACTGTTGAGCTCCTTAGGGAATGAAAAAAATCAAAGTCTCCAAGCAAATGAATGAAAAGAGTATTTGTTTTTCTACTCTTTTCCTTAAAACAACTGACGACAAGGAAGAAACAGTCTTAAAACATCAATAAGCTATGGGAAAGCAGATGAGTAGAAAGGGGAATACAGCTTTCCTTTTCTGCTAAATTCTCACCTGTCCTTGTGAAGAGTCTGGACTAGGATCTGCATTTTGTATTGGGTCTGGCTGATGTAGGCAGTCACTTGTGTCTTCAGAGAAGCCTCTGAATTTGCTCAGTTGAGCTTTAATTAGAGAGTTCTGCCGTGTAAGCTCAGCTATCTGTCCCAGCAGATCAGAGCTTTGAAATAACTCTTCAGCTGTGCTGTTTTTCCTGGTGTCACCTGGGCAGGACAGACTTATTTTCTCATGGGAACTCTCCCAGTCTTTGTCTGCAGGGGGAATTGGTAGCCTTTGAGAGATGAGACAGTTTTCCTCAGTTGTGCTCTGTGTTCTCAGGGAGGAAGGTGAGCTCCTTTCCTTGCATGGTTCTGTTTCAGTGTTTTCAGAAGACTGAGAAATGGCTGTAAACACTACCAACAAGAAATAAAGGAAAGAGACGTGATCCTCATCAAGGAAACCAACACTGACTTTATTGCATCAAGCTAGTAATAATCAAGCAGGAACTTGAATTGTAACATCTAGCCTGAAAGGTGGTGGTACTTATCAAATCACTCTATGCAAGATCCTGCTGCAAGAACTCACCAGGTTTAATATTTCCTACTGCAAATAGTCTTACATTTACATGATTTAATTAAAATTGAGAGAGAAGTCAGAGAGAAGAAGATAAATTGTTCTGAATTTCTTAGCTGATAGATCAAACACTACTTCTTAGCTAGTCCTCCATTTTCCAATATCCAGTAACCTTACCTAATTTTAGTTTGGATATTTATTCTGGGTTGGTAACAAAACTTTTAGAATAATAAAACAAAAATAATACAAGACTTTTGGCATAATAATAAACTAGCTAATAAACTCAGCCCCTAAGAAAGGGGAAGCACTCTAACCAACAAAAGTAGTTAGGTATTTTTTGTGGTCATCGTTATCAAACCAGTAACACACCACACACACATGACCAAGTATGTCACAGCACTGTCAGCTGCTACACATTAAGTCCAAGTTGGATTTTGTGATCAAGACCAGATGTTCTATGTTTTATATACCAAACAGCCCACTCCTCCCAAAGATTTAGCTTCTGCTTCTTGAGCAGCACGACATTTAAAAATTTACACATAAGTGTTTTATGACTGTTTTTTCACAAAGAAATGTTCAAGAATATTAACATTTGCTGAACCATTTAGCATTCTTAACAGTCTTAAAATAGTAACAATACATTTCTCGCACAGCTGAACTATACTGACATCTAGGAATAGAATTTTATATTCTTGTTTCAAGTGACAGACAACATCTGACATTTCTCAATGGGACTGAAGCCAGATGTTCTTTGCAGAAAGCTACCTTTAGTTCACTTCCTCCTTATTTATTACGTGCCTCCTTGCAGCATAGGTGAGCACCAAAAGCTTGAACTAGATATAAATTTTCGATTGTCCTGCCAACTCCTTACGTCAAAAAGACTTTTGGGTTAATTTGCTGTCTTGGAAAAAACTTACAAAGCAACACAGCTGAAGAGGGGGGGGGAATGGAAATCTGAGATGATGTGCTGTACATCAGAGACAAAGAGCTACAGCAGATCACACAGAAGTAACAATCAAAACCAGTACAACAAAAATACCCATCTGGATTGCCACTGCCAGGACTGCAGACAGTAGATGGAGAACTGCAGGGGACAGAAAGTCTAAAGGAAATCTAGCAACATGCACAGGAAGAAAAGAAATGCATATCTGAGTGCAGAAGCCACAGGGCCAGTATGTCTAAGCACATAGACTAAAAATTTTCCAAAGAAAATACATCTCCAAAGGTAGCGTGAGACTGAAACAGCAACACACTACACAGACTGCCAAGTCTACTACAGCCAGTGAGATCTCACCGTTCTGGAGGGGAGACAATTCCTGACTGCTCTTCTGGCGAGGTGGTGACAACAGCACAGCTGGCTGGAAGATGTGAGCTGGGAAGCTTCTACCAGCTCCCACAACACCTGAGGCACCTGGCCTCAGGGGAAACTTGAAAGGAAGTTCTTCCTGTGGGAATTTCAGCATATTTTCCCTGTTGCCTGCAGCAGTCCTGGGCTCAGAATAGTTCAAATCAGATTTTTCTAAAGAAAAAAGGCAAAGCAGGGATAAAAGTTAAAAAAAAAAAAAAAAAAAGAAAGAAAAAAAAAGAAGAAAAAAAAACATTTTAGTGCAATAGCAATGCAGGGAAAAATCTCAAAAACAACTCATGTTCAGGTATCTGAAAAGACAGACTAGAGTATGTTCCCCATACATTCCTAACTTCCTCGTGATCCCCAGGTACAGAACTCTTTCACTTGAGCATAATGCAAATCTCTACTGGTCTTAAGAGCAAGAAGAGCTCTTACATGTAGTCTCAGAATTTCAGAATACTAGTAAGAGATTTGTTTGTAGCCCATGCACAAGACTTGCAGCCAGGTGACTTGTGAGGCACTGGTATTAAAGTGAGCTGCATTTGGTAACATTCTCTTGAGAAAAGCAGACCTATGCACTTGTCCTAATGGCCCTATATTCTAAATTTGATGGCAACAACGAGGAGCAGAAACTGATTTGAAGCTTTTTTGAGCTCTCTGATGATCTTTGTAGGATTTAACTCAGACATCCCCTCAGTAAAAAAAAGAAGTTATTATTCTACATTTAACTACAACTAGTTTGTGTCTCCATTGCCATCTATTTTAAACATACCTGGGAAGCACAAAATGAAAAGCATGAAATCAAAGTTGTAGCTAGCTGTGAGACCACAGTAATTTTAATATGCTTATATCCATTATTCCGACAGTGCTATTTTGAATTCTCCCTTCACAATTTTGTTCAGAACTTTTAATCTCAAAAGAGAAGGTGGTGGAAAATTAAGCAGAACGTATCTGATCCCAGAATGCCAGAGACAAAAAGGACCCTTCAAAGGCAAAGAGCCAGAAGAGGCTGTTCATGTAAAAAATGCTTCTGGTTCACATTACTGAGATTCTACAATTGAACTTAAAACTTGCCACCCACTATTCAATTACCCTGGCAAGAAAAGAGAAAGATCTTCCTGCCCCGTTTCACCCTATGGAACTGCATTTCCAAAGTATCCTACTGATCCCCGTGACTCCTCTTTCAGCCACTCTTACTCTCTCCAAAAAGTCTTATGTTAACTTAGCTAGTTTTAGCACAGAAACCATCTGTATCTCAAATATTTCACCTCCAGTCAGACATCATAAAGGTACAAGAGGTCTCCTTCCATGGAGGAGGAGGAAGTAGTATTTTTGTAACTTTAAAAAGCTTCCTTCTCAGGAAGATACCTTTTCCTGAGAAGAGAGACCAATAAGGAAAGAAAACTTGGAAATTCTAGTCCTGCGAAATTGTTGAATAGGAAGGTTTGGGGTTGGGGTTTTTTGTGATTTTTTTTTTTTTTGAGGGGTGCTTTTTTGATTGTTTGTGTTTTATATTTTGGGGTGGGATTTTTCTGATTCCTTTTACAAAGCCTGGATAAATCACAAAAGATGGATTTGGTATGTGGCTTCTTCCTGAGAACCCCACAGGAACAGTCAAGAAGGAATTTTTTGACCACAAAACCAACATTTAACTAAAGAATACAAATAGCTCCACGGAATCGTGGCATTCACAAGGAGTTACTGACCTTCACAACAAAATCAATGCATTTAAGCAACCAATTGGGGAAGATGGTTGGGAGAAAACTCCATGGTGAAAGAATGTTACAAGTACAAGGTGAATCACGTTTGGTTAGTTTGGCCACCAATGCTACTGGCTCACCTTGGCTGTGTCTGTGTTCTGTATCACCCAACCAGTCATTCACCTCTGATATAGTCACAAATACCAAGAAAGAGGCTTCTACCTGGCTAGTGAACAGGCGTCTGCAGCTGCTGTTTCTGGTCAGCAGCGACCTCCAGTGACTTATGGAAGAACCAATCTCATATTGCCAAGCTGCCTCAGCAATAGAAAGGTAGGATCCTGATTCAGTTGGGTTTGGGGTTGTTTTTTTTTATTTTAGAACCCTCAGAATAAAACTGGCTTTGTAAGCCAAGCCATCCTAATTGGGGAAGATTGCTCCCCTCCTCTTTTTTTTTTTTCCCTTTTCCCTTAATATGTTATGTATCACTTAAAGCTCAAGTCCAGGACTTGGCTAAAAAGTTAATTGTGAGGTTCTGATCCAGACAGAAAGATGCAGTGGGGATAAAATACAGTCTATAATATTGTTAAAAAATAATCTGTAGCAAGCTGCTTGTGCTCACAGAAGAACCCATAGCATATGAATTTCCAGAAGTGAGATTCATGCTCATGCAAGAGGTATTTATTCAAGCAGACATCTATTAAATACTAGATTTTCCACTACAGGGATAAACTAGCCACAACTCTCATTTCATCCTTCACACATGCATGCACACACCTTGGCTATTCACTGGACTTCTGCTTGCAATTCCAAAATGGTTCGGGCTTTGTTCTCGTCTAGGTTCTACCAAAGGGAGGCCTTTAAATGCTTCTGTGAGAGAGACCAGCTGTTTATCTGTTACCGTCATGTATTGCTGAAGCTGCTTCTATAGGATGAAGGAAAAACAAAAGAAAGAGACAAAAATCTGTATTCTAGCAACAGAGGCAACTCTGAGAAGAAATCTGGTCTCTTAATACCACTGCATGAATTTGTATTCCAGTGAGGTATTAAATATTAGTGTCTCCATGTTTCTCACTTATTTTCTCTCCTGCCACAAAGAAATTATTTGTTTTTCCCTTTTCCTAACTCATTACTCCACTTCCTCTCCAATGCAGCTTTATTGCTTTATACTTAAATGTAACCATTGAACATATCTAACTCCACTGCAAACTGAAAAAAAAGAAAAAAATTAGTATTATATCTAGTCTACTCTGTTGCTCCATTCATGTTAACAGTATAGAAGCATGGAGGTAGATGCTTAAACCTTTAGATTGATAAAGTAAAGCCAGCTTAACAGAACTAGCATTTTCTCAGGCTTTAAAGTTATATATCATACAGGAAGATAAAATGTTGACTTTCCAAACATTCCCCTCCCTACTTCCATGCCCACTATTATAATTCTCAGACAACTCATTCAATTTTATAATTTTCTTCACGTTTACTGTTAAAATCTCCTGAACATACGACAACGTGTATCAGCACACATTTGCAACACAACTCAGTATTCTAACAAGTCATTCTGAGGGGGGTGGGGCTCAGTACCTGTAGAGCAGTGTTTTCTTCCCTCACTAGAAGTATTTCTGCAGTCAGAGCATCAATCAGTTCTCTGTGTTCATTCAACATCTCCTCATGCTGCTGTCTCATCACCTCTTTCTCACGCAGCTGCATTTCACTCTGAAAAGGGAGAAAAAGTTAAAACCTACTACTATAACCAAGATAGATTCATGTTTGGAAACCGGAATGGGTCCACATCACAGCATACTGTAACAGCTCTTCCCTCTTTTGCGAAATTGACTTCATTACTTTCACAACAAAATCCAATTTTCAGTGCTTCAGTACTATCAGAGAGCTTACTGTTCGTCCTTTGTTGCTCCAGAACACTGCCCTTGTAACTTTTACAGGCTGTAACTACAAGCATTATCTCTCCACACAGATACCATTTCGTAAGTCAGTGAATCTTCATGCAGTAATCAAGTAGCTCCAGCTATGCTGATACTTGTCAGTATCCTGTTGCTACTTGTGTCTATTCTTTAGTTTCCTGGATTCATTAACAAAGACAAATTTGACTAAATAAAGATGAAGTAGTTGCTTTCTAATGTTTTCCTTCGGAAAAAGTTCTAGAAGGTTTAATTTATTTCATTTTTTTAAAGAAGACAAAAAGGTTTATTTGTTAATAATGTACTTGAGCATGAGGAAAAAAGACCTTACTGTAAACCTCTTGCCCTCAAAAATACTACCAATCTGCCTAATTTTAAGATAGACCACTGCAGTAGCCAGGCTTCCTGTACAAGACACAAAACAGTCCCTTTCACCTCTAGTCGGTAAATGGAATATACAACTGCCACTTTTTGGACTACCGTAGCTAAAAAAGTGGAGGCTGCAAAGTTCACATAAACACATCAGAATTAGCAGACGGAGCCCTTCCCCAAACGGCTGCCTGCAGTTACTCAAAGGAATTCCTGAATAAGAGAAATACATCCCATCTCCAAAACACAAGAGATCCTGAAAAGCAACCAAGGTACTCTTTTTCTGCTGCACAGACAAAATTAGGGCATGAGCTGCCTGTAACGTATCATAGATTATTTTCTGCTGGCATTGGGACCATAAGTGAAAAACCACCAAGGAAGAAGTGCTAAGACACAACAGCTCTGCAGCCACATTAAGTGAATGAATAAATGAATAATTTTGAGAATAAACCACAGATACTGTCACTAGACACAAAGACAGGCAGATATGCCTCCTTTCAGCGTATCAGAGACAAGCCATCCATTTTGTGGTTCTTTTCCACCTAGAGAGAGTAGCTTTTAACTATTGATCCAAGTGAAGCAGGCTGACACAGAAAACTGAAAAAAATGTAGACAGTCTCTATCTTTTTATAAATCAAAGACAGTACAAAATAAGAACTTCAGCCCTGGCAGCAGTGATGAAGTCTACTGATGCCTGAGATCATCTGGATGAGCTATTGTATCTACTCATCATACATAGCATTAACCTAAACTTGGAGGAAAAGCTTCCAAGCAGCATGCATCTTACATTTAGGCCTGGGGAGAGTGTCAGGGTGTTCTGGTTTTATTTAATGCGGGGGGGGCTACGGTGGCAGCTTCTGGAAGAAGCAGCTAGAAGTCGCTTCCCTTTGTTCAGTGGACTCGGCCGGGCCGAGGGCAGACTGCTGCTGGCCAAGGCCAAGCCAATTGGTAGCAGAATATTCCCTGAAAACACCTCTGCGATAACGTATTTAAGAAGGGAAAAAACAGGAAAAAAAAAAAGAGAAGGTGTGAAGACGCTGAGCAGGGACAGAGAGGGGGAGGTGCAACCATTTTGGGCCTGGCAGCCCTCACTCTGGCCTCTCGACTTGCCCCAGCCTGGCTGCAAGAAGTGGAGAGGAGATGAGATGTGAAGAGAACCTGAGAGGCATCTGCCAGCCTGTTGTGAAGAATTTCTTGTGAGAGGAACGGCTGCAGACGCCAAGGTCAGTGAAGAAGGAGGGGAAGGAGTAATGCCGCTCCTGGCTGAGATTCCCCTGCAGCCTGTGGTGACGACCATGGTGGAGCAGGCTGTCCCCCTGCAGCCCATGGAAGCCCACAAAGGAGCAGAGATCCACCTGCAGCCCATGGAGGACCCCACGCCAGGGCAGGTGGATGCCTGAATGCGGCTGTGGCCCGTGGAGGGCCCACTGGGGCAGCCATTCCAGAGGGACTGCACCCCGTGGAAGAAATGACCCACGCCGGAGCAGTTTCACAAAGGAACTGTGGCCCATGGGTGGGACCTCACACTGGAGCAGGGGAGGAATGTGAGGAGTTCTTACCCCCCACAATGAAGCAGCGGCATGAAACAACATGTAATGAACTGCCCATAACCCCCATTCCCTCTTCCCCCCGGTGCTGCTCAGGGGGGAAGTTGGTAGAGATAATGTGAAGCCCGGGAAGAGGGAGGGGTTGGGGGGTAGTTACCTTGCTCTCTGTCTCATTATCCTGCTTTGTTTTTAGTAATAAATGAATAGTTTTCCCCAAGTTGAGTCTGTTTTGCCCATAACGGTAACTTTAAGAATTTCTCCTTGTCCTTATCTCAAATCTGGAGGCGTTTTTCTTATATTATCTCTCCCTATTTTCTTGGAGGGTGGGGGCAGTGAGAGAGAGACTGCGTAGTCTGGTCCTGATTGGGGCTGAACTACGACACAGGGTTAACAGCTGTATACATCTATTCCTACCACGAGGCAGGATTTGGGTCTATTATACCCTGAAAGAAGTATCTTCATTCCAGTCCATTGCCAGGTGTACCTTTAACACTGCATCAGAATATGCAGAGGCAGAGATAGAGAACACAGCAACACGGATCAGTGCAGTATGCATATACTCTAACTTTTTACTCTGTGAGTCTGGCAAAGAAATAGCATTCTTAGTAGAATGGGGAAAAAAAATTAATTCCAACATTTGGCAGGTGACATTCAAATTCATTTAGGAACCAAGTCAGGTTCATCCACTTCCCTTTAAGAATTTCATATAGCTTGGCAAACATTTCAGAAATCTCTTTTTCCCTTCTCTCTAGCCTCTTCTGTATTCACTAGCTTCTTCTTATAGGAGTTGATTTTTAATCACTTGTATTAATGCAACTTTCTTGAAAGATTCAGTAAGTTTATCTTCCTACTTTTTATATATAATTTTGAGAATAAATTAAACAACATCCTTAATCTTTCTGCATTCAGCTTTTCTGCAGCAAAGCTGGAAAATATTTTTTTCTCCCCAGAAGAGGAAGGAAATATTTCTAGCAGCTTCAAAACCTCTTGAGGACTGGTTGTTTACCTGAAATCAGAGGCTTTTAAAATATCTGCTGCAAACTCACTTTCTTGAAATGCATGGCCGGCTATAAAATTTAGGCATTGGAACTTTGCTGGCTAGGCAAGACAGAAGGTGCACACGAGCACTTGATTCATTCCTAGCATCACAGGAATTGGATTTTAGGAAACAGTCAGATAAGTTCTGCTTCTTCCCAATTACTTCTCAAATTCTAGTTGTAATTAAAGCTCCATGAAAAGGGGAAAACTCAGTGAAGATTATGGATGCACACTGTCTATCTCAAGCAACTCTGAATATGATTAACCACACTTTGTAGCTTGAGCTATTTCTGCCTATTTCTACTTACGAATTCAGGTAGTAAATCTAAAAAAAGTTGCAGACAATTCTGCAATCAACGATCAAATCCTGGAAAAAAAGAATGGTAACACACCTATTAAAGTGGAAAAAACATCATAGAGATGCTCAGTAAAAATCAGGAATACAAGTAAGTGTCAGCATATATCTTTCAAAATAAGTAGTTTCTTTGAACACTCAGACTCCTTGGCCTTCTGTCTGAACAGGATAAAAACTCTTAAGATACACTGAATGTTACACTCATAAAGTAGCAACTAAGAAAAATAAAAATGACAAAGAATATCTGGAGTAGTTTTTGAGGAAGCCTAAGAGACAAGAATAACTCATTTCTCTGGGACATAAATTAAAGACAATCTAAATAGAGTTATAACTGCAATTATATTTACCATATGAATTTGATGCTATTAAATTGGTATTTTCCTAATAAATGGAAAACATTCTATGGCAAGTCCAGAAGATCTTTCCCCATAACTGCAAAAGAAGCAAATTTAATATCCGGCTTCGGTATCACAACTTTAACAGAGAACAAGCATTCTTAACGTCTTTTAAAATGTAAGATCTCCTCAGCCAAAGTCCACCTTCTGATGGTAGTGGCTTTTCACTCTTGAATTGATTATTTAACATTTGCTTCTGAGCCAAGTCTTTAATCAAAGTAAACTCTTCCATATAGATTAAATACAGGGTAATACAAGGAATAAATTGTTATACATCCAGACAGAAAAAAAATCCAATTTTTAAGTGAGGTGGTTTGGAGTTTTTTCCACAATTATTATACACTCTGAAAAGGAACGAAAATAGGGCAGTTCCACATTCAATAGGAATCTACTGCCTTTGCTAAGAAAAAGAGGACTGGAATTTAGATAACACACTCTGCTGCATTTATTAAGAGTGCAGGAACTGCCATAATCTGGTTTAAAATTTCACATAGGCCCAATGAATCTATGAGCTACTGCTGTATCTTGAGTAGCTCTGGGTTAGAGATGAAATAAAAAACACTCTTTCTTTTAAAAAAAAAAATAGTTCCACCTGGCTTACGGGCAGTTTTCTTTATGGAATTCCATTGATCTCCAGCTGTGCACTGCTAGAGAGAGCACTCCAGATCATTCTTGCTTAAGGTGAAGTTGCTGCTATGGGTAGAAAAAGAGAGCTAAGGAATCCCTCAAAGCAAACTGTGGAGTTGAGTCTACTGCTGTAGTGACAACAGCATCGCCTTTATGAGGCAAAGGAAGAAAATGAATTTGTAAACAAGGCTGTAGTTAACACCCTTCTACAACTCCGAACATATCTGAATAACAAATTTTAAACTATTTAAATTGGTATTTTCCACTAATAGTCACTGAGAGACTTTCATTGCAGTCACCTCATCCTTTTTCACAGGGATACCTCTTTCTAGCAAACTAACAGTTTTAAATTGTGATTGAATGCAATCCAAATAACAAGCAATGATAATCAGATTTCAAAGTAAACTGATTGGGAGCCAGGAAAGACCAAAGTTCACATCTATAAAATAACTTTATATCAGTACAGAAGCAATTCAAAGTCTTCTCACCTCTTTGAGGTAGCGCATCAAACGACAGAGAGCATTCACCAGTGACAAGGTAAACCCGGTGAGGCCCTCACTTCTGTCAGTTTTTTTAACCTCACGACCAGTACATCGCTCATATTCCTCCAATTCATGCTCCACTTCATGTAACATGTGGTTGAGAACATCTAGGCTCGATTTGTTGTCCCTCTGAAGGTCAATGGATATTGAATTAGGTGGAGAATCATCTCTCCTCTGTCTTCCAGAGTTCTGTGCCATTTGTTTTCTTTTCACTGAGGGGAAAAAAGTGTCATTGGAATGTCAGCTTGTACAGAAAGCTTTGCAGTCCCAATGAAATTACATTGTTTATTGAAGTAAATCAAAGGAGAGGCCCTCTCTTGCCCTGATCTAAAATTGACCAGCAAAAAAAAATCCTCAGTCATTCCAGTTATTTTCAGATGATCAAAAATCACATTTTCTGCCACCACATTAATATCTCTCAAGTACGACTGTTTAGTGCTTTTACCTTAGATACCTGTTTATACTTCCCTCCTCAGTTAAAAGCATGGAAACAGTTCACCAGTGAACAGCCAGTGAAAAATATCAGCTGCTTTCAGGTCTCATATTTAGTGAGCAACAATCTTTTCAAGTTACAGTCTGTATCTGATATTAGTCTCCACATACAAATGTGCATAGAATATGTGGACTGAAATGCAGCCTAAGTCTGTGCAGGACAGAAGAGAAACCTATATCAGAAATAGAAATGCCCTGCACAGGAGAGAACTCCATGGCTAGCAAGGTAGTCAGTAGCATCAAAGGGCCATATTTACGGTTCCCAGATTCTATGGACTTCGCTTTGCCACCAGACAGAACACAGGGCCATACACTACACAAGGGCCTGTGAAACGTCCATCCTTAGAGATGTTCAAGACGTAGCTGGACAAGGCCCTTCCTAATCAAGTTTTGGAGTTAGCCCTGTGACAACTTCCAAAGATCCCTTTCAACGCACATTTTCTTATGATACTAATGACCTTGGTCAAAGGGAGGTATGTTATTTTTAAAAGTACTAAACTTTTTGCTGCAATTTGCTTTTGTTTCTTTGAGTTTGGGTTCAGCACTTGTCTCACAGTGTAAGTGGAGTCTACAGTCTCTTCTTTGTCTTCATTCTGAAGTCTTGAATGGATTCTCCTGACTACACTGGTAGCATTGAGGGCTGATTTAAAAATAAAACAAAAAAAAAAATACACACATGAAATATTTTGGGTATGTTCTTCATAGTAATATGTTATAAAGCAATTTCATTAGAAGAGCTGGCTTTTAGTCTGGAAATTCATCTGAGCCAATTAGTACGCCTCTCTCTCTCACCCCCAGCCAGAAAAGGAATTCCAGACAGGATTCTGTGAACAGCCTAACAACCTTTGAGAGGCTGTGACTTGGGAAATCCAACCTGACTGATCCAATGATGGTGAAACAGCTGTTGGAGTCAAAGGCACATTTGATTCCTGTGATAGGGTAGTTTTTCTCATATCCTTTTCAGCCCACAACTGAGAATTCGCCAAGGAATTTTCTTCTCTCAAAAACCGAAGTAGCCTACATTCAAAACAAGCACAACAGTGAATTGTAATAGGATAACAGAATATTTCTAGATTATCTGTACAGTCTAGAAAGAACTTTTTAGAATATCTATAACTGCTCCAGTGAGTTCCCTGCTCACATTTATTCCCAGTCTGAATATTTTAACAAAGGGTTTCCCTAGAATTCTGAGGTAAGGAAAGGATGAGGAGGGGAGAAACAGAAAAGGTAACTTAGCTATATCCATGCAACACCTTTTCAACTCCGTCTGTTTCTAGCATTAAGGAGGTGGAAATGAGAATGGATATATTTGTACTGACCTGTCAGAATTTATACAGGATTTGAAATTTGGAGAGTCATGGTATCCATCTTCTGGTCGACAGATTGATAATGCTTCGTCTTCCACTTCATTAAGAGCCTTTTTAGGAGACAACAAAGAAAACAAAAGGGACGTCAGAGCAATTTCAGTTTGTCTTTAGGAAGAAGTTAGAGATCAATTTTCTGTAACTTTTTCAAGAAAAAACCAAACACATTTGTTTCAGTCTCTACCTCCAAAACAAAACTAAAACAAAAAAAAACAAACAAACAAAAAAAAAAGGAACAAAAAGAAGAAAAACTTTAGTATCTCAGGAAAACTGACAATTGTCTCTGAAAGTAACACAGCAAGGGATTCAATATCTAATATTCTAGTTGGATGATTTATATTAAATAAGATCATACACGCTGTAGGATAAAAAAAGCTTTAAAGACTGTATCAAAACAGATACAGAAATACAGTTAAAGATAGAAAAAGCCACATAATTATAGCATTTCTAAAATTTCAGCCATTTGATGTTACAAGCTAAACAACCTTGTAATGAGATCTGCAAAATTACATTTATATTCTTTGTGTAAAGTGCAACCAGAACAAAATACAATCCTATGTACCACATTCATAGTAAAACTTAAGCAATCAAATTTGGAATTAAGGTTCCTCAGACTACCAGGTCTCTGCACTTCTGGGTAGGCTTCACCAGACAGCCTTTAACTATGATTTTTATAGGCACATAAGGAAAATAAAATCTCACAGAAGCTCAGCAGACAGCTATCAGTACACATGTATTTTAAAAATTTAAGAGTATCCTGCAGCATGCATCCAGTGATACAGCTTATGAAGAGTTAACTCTCTGTCTTTATAACAGTGTGTCTTCATAACAGAAAAACCCCCAAAACAAATACCACATCAAAATACGTAACAGAGCAGTACTGCAACTCAAATTGCAGATATTTGTGCAAGATAGTAGGAAATCAGATTAGAGAACCATGAGAATATGACACCACAGCCCTTTCAGTCTTTCATCAGCAAGCTGCTTTCCAGGAGTGTCATACACCTATTCTCAAACCACACTGAGCATTCCTAGTACAATTCATGTTGTGCAAACACAAAGGCAACCTGAATTACATTTTAAACAAAATTAAACCATTTTAGAACTTTTTAAACAAATCTAAATAATTGTAAAAGAATGTGAAATACTAAAAGTTAAACTTATAGGACTAATTAAGGCTGTAGAGTTAACTGGGGTACATTTACATGTGTTTTACAGAAATAAATTTGAGCCCAACTGGCTATGGCCCCATATATGCAGACTTAATTAGAAGATCAAGAGGTATATGTCGATACCTAGCAATTAGTTAAGTGACACAAGAGTCATCTTCCTAGTCTGTAATTACTTTGTTCTCTTGTGGATCATTTCAGAATTGAAAAGGGAGAGCATGCTAATACGAGAGAGCTTCTATGAGACATAAGATGTTTGTTTCTCATATTCAAAGGTTAAGAAATAAAAAGTCATGATTCCCAGAGACACACAAAACAAACTCACCTGCATTTAACACTATTTTCTACATGTTATCAACAGGGTATACAATACACAAAAGGTAGGTTTAGGTCTGCTTGGAAACTCTACCTTTGAATGTTCTTATTCTGTGCAAACAAAAAAGCCACCGGACATGCATGGAACAGAACATACATTACCTGGGAATCCATGACAGATTCACTAAGGATGGAAAGCTGAGTGGGAGGATCACATTTTTGTACAATGGGTCCTGGAGATGATTCTAGGTCACAGTTAGGAGCCATTGTTACATTAGGGAAACCTAGAGGAATCAGACAGAACAGGGAGGAACACAGAGGACTCGGTCTGTAGTATGTCGCAGGACTGAACCAAAAGTAAGTTCTGGTATTTTGTACAAAAAGGGATACAAGGGTGTATGTCGCTTTAAACAACTGCCAAAGGCCAACCACAATTATCATAATACGTTTGGCTATGCACTAGGATTTTGTCCTTCTCACTTGTGTAAATACACTTATGCAGAAGCAGCATGTAGGATGAAACAGTCATTATAAGCAAAAGAGAATGGCAGCCTACAGAGAAAAGAACCTAAGCTTGAGAGTTCACATGCAAACAGCCAGTCCTGCCTTCCAGCAGCGTAAGGACCTACAAACCAAGCTAAGAAAAAGGAAAGCCTTGTTCACAAGTTGCTGATAAGTCTTCAACAATATCCAAGGGCAAGCAGTTAATCCATGTAGCAATGAGAATCAGAACTACTACAGTGACTCGAACTGGTGCACGGTATAGGCCAGTAGCTTGGTTATGGAAATGGTGAGCGTGAGGTGTTTCACGGTACGTAATCCAAAATTCCACAATGGACCGATACAGTAGAATAACTGGCCATGGGTCGCTCTCCCCTGCTATGGGAGGTGTTCTCCTCATCTCTGTTTCATCCAACATGAACAGGATCAATCATACTATGTTAGACGATGAGATGAAAACAGTTAAAAAGAATACTTTGCAAAGCAAGATTATTTATGAAAAGCAAGGAGATAATCTGAAATGTACTACCACATATAAATGAGATGGTCTACCTGTTCGCGTGCGAGGAACATCCCCAAACAACTGTTTTGCCACAGCCATAACCTGATCAGATCGTTCCAATACATCTTGCAAATGGTATTGATCAGAGAGAATCTGAAAGTATAGCGTACAAGGAAGTACATCATACTGAGTAGACTGATTTTTCCTTTGGGTTTTTTTTGGTATTATTCTAAACAGTTAGCAAGAGGACAACCAAGATAACAATGTTTGCAAAGTTGGTACTGAGCAATTAGATCCTAATTAAGATAGATCAGAAAACCTAACTTCATTATGAGTTACAAGAATTCACCTTGCTTTTCCGAAAAATTAAACAGTTATTACTTCTGGAGCCTCCATCAGCACTGACTCTTTCTCTTTAGAGCAAATCTTCTCACTCCCTTCTCCTCCCTGCCTGACACAAACAAGAAGCTAGGTGTTTATGGCACACTCATAAAAACAAAGACATATACCTGGCAATTAAAAAAAAAATCAGTACACATCCTCAAATTATTTGATCTCAACGTTGTCGAGTCAAAGAACACTTATCTACATCTGACAGACATCCAAAACCTGCACTATTTGATTAGATCCAAACCAGTTCAGGCAGACTTGTTTCATTCAGCCTTGAAAACCTTGCCTAAAAATTGAGCTGCCTGCTGCCCTAAGTTTCAATACGCATAAACACAGCTGACTACATCTGGCATCAGAAGACACCTTGGGAACCTCCACACATTTCTCACAAGGCACAGCTTCTGTATGCAAGGCCTCTCCCCCCCAGCATTCGAAGTCCATCACTGGCACCACGACAGCTGCCTCCTAAGGAGGCAGGTCTTGGAGTGCAAAGCAAGAGGGATTAACCTACTGGGAGTCGAACGGAGCTGACTGAGGACATGGCTTCGTGGGCAGAACACAATTCAAAACTCCTCACTGACTTGCGGTTTCATTCACAAAGCCGAAAATGGCAAACTAGTAAAATTATATCCCACAACCTGGCAAGAAGGTAGTTATTCTTAAACTCTTGAGAGGAGACCAGGTACATAAGCGACCTCCACTTCATTATGGTTAATCAAATTTAGCCGGAGAGACTGCAAGTACTTTAGAAGATCCCACAGAAAAGACAGGCTCATGTATCCCTTCCTACTAAAAATTTTAGAACTGAGTGGCAATTTTTGCTCCTCTGGGAATCATAAGAGGGATAGGTTTGCAGCAGTTTCAGAGCACCATACGCTGTTATCGCCACAGAGTTACTTTCACTGGCCATTGATAAGTTTGCTGGTTTACATTCAGCCTTATTCACAAAACCCCAGGCAGTGGCATTTCACCTGTTTCCCCCTCACATGCCATTTTACTCTGCTTTGTTATGTCAAGAAGTTTTGCTATATACATAGTTTTCATGTCTTTCTAGTCTTTCGAGCCTGAATTACACTGCAGTATATTACACTTCTCCTCATAACCAATTTAGCAAATCAGGGAATATTCATCTTTCAATCATCTTAAATATCTACTTTTCCAAATCACTATTCATCTTTCACACTTGATACTAACTACATCTAGTCTTTCCACTTAGCCATCTGATACCAAAACAATGCAGGGTTTTAGACAAAGTTAAGGCAAATCTGCAAATGAAAAAAAAAAAAAAAAAGAAAAAAAAAAAAAAAAAAGAAAAAAAAAGAAAAAAGTTTACCCGTTCCAAAACATGACTCCTTTCCCTAATGCTGTTAAAACTGAAGTGATGTGTTTAATCAGACAAAAATTATCCTGATTAATTTGTTTTCATTCTCCCTACTAGATCTCTTTCAGCATTAGCAGGTTCCTAAGCTTCGTCCTCCTGCTGAACATGTTGCAAAGGTTTTTAGAGCATTGCTCCCAAGGTAGATTAGCTCACATTTGCTTGTGATCACCAGAGAACAAAGTCATATCAGCTTCTAACCCCTCTAGGCCCACTTACATGCCCTCGACAAATTCACTGAGTCCTGCACCTTGTCCCAGTTTAGCATCACCTATGAATTTCATTAAAATTCATCCTCCCTCCTGTTTCAGATTGTTACTACAGATAATTAAATGAGACTAATCCTAAAACCTCCTTAATATGAAAACCCACTCACCACCTACCCTTCAGTGCAACACATTACCATTATTTTTAAAATAAGCTGTTACAGCACCAATCAGTGTGGTACCTAGCCTTGTGGTACCACACTACCTACACAAGAGACTCTTCAGCAGGGCCTGTTGTGACAGGACTAGGGGCAATGGTTTCAAAATAGAGGGAGGCAGATTTAGATTAGATATGAGGAAAAAATTTTTTACACTGAGGGTTGTAGAACACTGGCACAGGTTGCCCAGAGAGGTGGCTGATGCCCCATCCCTGGAAACATTCAAGGCCAGGTTGGATGAGGCTCTGAGCAACCTGATCTAGTCAGGGGTGTCCCTGCTCCTTGCAGGGGGGTTGGACTAGATGACCTTTAAGGTCCCTTCCAAACCAAACCATTCTATGATTCTAGACATTCACAATCCACAGTTACAAAGAAGAACTCATATTATTAATTCAGGTTTTTAGGCAGACAAATCCCCAAAAGATTAAAATTTTGCTCATCCATTTTATAACTTTTGCTTTCTTTCTCATCAACCTACGCTTACACAAAAACCACACTAGTAGCAGCATCTTCCTAGTTTTAGTCTCCCAGTCTTTTGCAGTTGAGTAGGATTCAAGTGGCTTAGGAAGCTACATTCTGACAGCAGTAAATAAGGAAAAAAACATCAACAAGAGAACAACAAGGAGACAATCCACAGTAGTTGTGCTGTGCTGGGACACACAGACTGAAGAGTCCCCCCAGTTACTCTGCAGAACAAGACCTAGAAATTAACAAGATTTAAGCTAGGCACAGGCAAAAATGGTGACTCTCCTCCATCTGTGTTTTTTTTTTCCTGTCTACCCACAAGAAGATGCTAGTGTTTCAAACAGCAACAGCCAGATGAGTTTCATCTTGTCTGGCAACATCTCCTTTTGTCTTCCTGTCTGGTAGCATCTTTTCTCCAATTCAGAAGTAGACACAGAGTACTTTATAAATAAAGTAACGTCTTAAATATGAAAGGGAAAACCACTCAGGAGGAATTGGAATTTGTGCATTGCCATTAGAAATGACAACAAATATGGAAGACAATCTCCTAACCATGAGTTTCACATTTGCAAAATAACAAAGTCACAGAATAGATAGTCCAGCCAAATCTTAGAGCAGGTAGTCTAATCTACCTTTGTGATATATCATTTATTTCTGCATGGAAGTCTTATTGAAACTAGTTTGCTGTTACATTAGGGAAATTTGTATAAAAGTCCACAGCTTTTTTTGAACACTCCACCAAAATGTATTTGGCAGAAAAGTAATTTTGACCTTTGTTAACTTTCATAAAGTTTGAATCTTGATTAGCATGATATCCTTAACACAAAAACTCTACTGTGATTGCAGAGAAACAGGTGTCAAATAGGAAACTAGAAGGTGATCTTCAGTTCCAAGTACTTTCATTTATTTGTCTATGCTTGAATGTTCTCAGAGATCAGAAAGGGACTTCTGAAAATTGACACAAGACAACAGAAGAGGTCTGCATCGGTTAATCCACTGTACGTTTACAGGACTACTAAGTCATGTTTATTTTAACTGCTAGGTGAACATTGTTCACCGTCATTCTTTACCAACAAGAACAATTCTCAGTTCGTCCAAGTGCTGATGAAGTCTGAAAGCTACTGACTATGCTTTGAGATTAGTTTTCATAATATATGGCAATGAGTCACCTGCCATGTGAAACAGAAGGATGTTTACCACCACAATCCTTTTTCAGACAGTGACAGCTACTATCTCTGTTAGCTAAGCTTAGGTTTGTTGCTACAGTTTAATATTCAAAAGAAAATTAAACAATATATTTTCAGTCAGAGTGCTTCAGAATGCCTAGAGAACAAGCTTTCCAATCCCCAGATGACAAGCTTGTCTCTTCGCAGCCATAGCTCCTCAACCTTTGTTGTGTCAATTTTCCTTCCAGACAAGCTCTTTCTTATTGCCTCCCCCTTTCTGCCCCTATGACTCTGCATTTTCTCTGTTTAAATAAGCAATGGTAGGCAAGGACATCCGTCCCAGAAAGAGAAACGTTCATGTTTCTGTCAAAGAAAAACATCAGACAAGGGGAGGAAGAAGGCAAGAGAGCAATAAGAACGTAAGTC
Source organism: Tetrax tetrax (assembly GCA_009806455.1). Classification (NCBI taxonomy): domain Eukaryota; kingdom Metazoa; phylum Chordata; class Aves; order Otidiformes; family Otididae; genus Tetrax; species Tetrax tetrax. The sequence continues at coordinate 104,355 of WHYT01017689.1, forward strand.
GTTTTCACAACACGGAATTCAACTCTGCAAACAGTTCCTGTTCACACACAAAGAGGCCTGCAGAATTACAGAGGGCACGGCCAGGTAAAAAGTATCAAGTGCACAACTGTATAGATCAGTTAATATTATACACCTGTTCTGGTTTTATTTAGTGAGGGAGGGCTATGGTGGCAGCTTCTGTGAGAAACTGCTAGAAGTAGTTTCCCCTTTGTCCAGTGGACTCGGCCGGGCCTAGGGCGGACCTGCTGCTGGCCAAGGCCGAGCCAATTGGTAGCAGAATGTTCCCTGATAACACTTCTGCGATAGTGTATTTAAGAAGGGGATAAACAGAAAAAAAAAAAAAAAAAAAAAAAGAGGAGAAGATGTGAAGAAGCTGAGCGGGGGCAGAGAGGGGGAGGCACGAGCCTTGTGGGCCTTGCAGGCCTCACCCTCTGGCTTCTCACCGGGCAGCCAACTGGGCCCGACTCAGCCCGGCCTGGCTGCAAGAGGTGGAGAGGAGATGAGATGTGAATGAGGTGTAAAAATATCCTGAGAGGCGTCTGCCAGCCTGTTGTGAAGAATTTTTCTTGTGAGCGAAACAGCTGCAGATGCCAAGGTCAGTGAAGAAGGAGGGGGAGGAGTAATGCCGCTCCTGGCTGAGATTCCCCTGCAGCCTGTGGTGATGACCATGGTGGAGCAGGTTGTCCCCCTGCAGCCCAAGGAGGTCCATGGAGGAGCAGAGATCCACCTGCAGCCCACGGAGGACCCCACGCCAGGGCAAGTGGAGGCTTGAAGGAGGCTGGGGCCCGTGGAGGGCCCACTGGCGCAGCCATTCCGGAGGGACTGCACCCCGTGGAAGAGATGACCCACACCGCAGCAGTTTCATGAAGGAACTGTGGCCCATGGGTGGGACCCCACACTGGAACAGGGGAGGAATGTGAGGAGTTCTTCCCCCCACAATGAAGCAGCAGCATGAAACAACGTGTAATGAACTGACCATAACTCCCATTCCCTCTTCCCCCCTGTGCCACTGCAGGGGAGGGAAGGTGGTAAAGATAATGTTATGCCTGGGAAGAGGGAGGGGTGGGGGGAGATTATCTTATTCTCGTTCTCATTATCCTGCTTTGTTTTTAGAAATAAACCAATAGTTTTCCCCAAGTTGAATCTGTTTTGCCTGTAATGGTAACTTTAAGGATTTCTCCCTGTCCTTCTCTCAAACCTCAAGCCTTTTTTTTCTTATATTATCTCTCGCTATTTTCTTGAAGGGTGGGGGGAGTGAGAGAGAGACTGAGTAGTCTGATCCCGATTGGGGCTGAACTACGACAACAGCCTACTTCCATCATCGCATGCATGCGGCGCATAGAGGAAGGAGAGTGTACACATATATGGAGTCAAATTATCCAAAAAGAGGAGCAAATGTTGACCTATGTGCCAGAGCAGTTTTCTACTACTGCTGCAAATCATCTGCAGCAGGCTGAAAGTGCAGATTTAGCTCTCACCTCACGCATCAGCATCAATTTCCTTTTCTCCAAGGAATCAGCAGCCACTTGTTTCTGCTTCTTCCATTTTCTTTTCAGTGCTTTCTCTTGTAGTTCCAGATGTGCTAGTGCTTTGTTTCTCGATCTGTGTATTTCATGGCGGCGCAGCTATGTAAACATGAAAGAAACCATTTCAAAATCAAGGGACAATCTACAGCAAAATTTGCAGAGTAATGCTGACAAGCTCTTCTTGATTTTATCATTCATGCACTGGATACTATTTATGTTAACTTCATGGTAGTAACAATGACAGCCTCATAAACATCCAGAAGTGTAAAATGCCATAAGTATCAGCCAAATTTAAAGCAGCTCCAAAGAGGAATGGGGGAAGGTCTCACAGTTTCCATCTGCCCTACACCAGTAAACTCAGCTCCCTCAGTAAAGGGAGGAAAAAACCAAACACTGCCACCTATAATATGCATAAAAAGACATAATGCATCTTCCTCATAGCACTGTCTGTCACCAGAGATATTCTCTCTCTTCTTGTAACAATGATATACACATATTCAGATTAAATATGTGAGGTGCTTGCTAAAATGTCTGGAAGCTATCAAGTCAACCATTTATAGAATCAAGTCTCTCTCTGCTATTGTGCCCATCTGTCCTGACTAACGTGTCAAACTTTACAAGCAACAATAGCTCATACTGCCTATTCTATCCTGGTAATCAGTGCTACCAAGGAAAATTAAACAGAGTTCACATATTTTGTAATGAACAGGTCATTCGGTATACAGAAATGATGTTAAAGTGCTTAAACGAAAATTGAGTATCCTCAGAATCAGAAAGATTCCTAAAATAAAGCATGTTTTCCAGTCCTTCGAGTAAAGATGAGACTAACTTCAATTAATCCATTAGTTTTCATGTATTTATGTTCTTATGTTTTTATAGAATCATAGAATGGTTAGGGTTGTAAGGGACCTTCAAAGGCCATCTAGTCCAGCCCCCCTCTAAGGAGCAGGGACATCTCCAACCAGACCAGGTTGCTCAGAGCCCCATCCAACCTGGCCTTGAACATTTCCAGGGGAGGGGCATCCACCACCTCTCTGGGCAACCTGTTCCAGTATGATGCTATGTAGTTCATTGAAATAAAAACTACGGTTGCTGTTGACCAATGGAAACAAAAAAAAACCTGAAAAACACCAACTGCCAGAGCTGGTGATGCACAATATCATAAACAAAGAACTAACACTAAAGAGCTGATATTTGCAGAAGCTTAAAAAGGGAGATTAAACATTGGCAGAAAATATCCCCATAAGTATGGTAAACACTTGTTTTGTGTCAGATCACCAGCTAAATCTCCTTGCTAGAGAGATGGAGCAGTGATTGCTATTAAACTTACAATATCCTCAGGAGTTGCACGGTGGACTGTCAAATCATGGACGGTGCTCTGCAAACAGGAACCAGAGAACACATCAAAAGCCAGAACTGAGGACGAACCGGATTTTTTCCAAGTTGCATTAAAAAAAACCCCTCTTCATTACAATATAATCAGCATAAAACTATACAATGCTGCATTTTCAAGGCCCTATAAAGCATTCTGCCCTCAGTGAGGCAGGCAATCAGGAAAAACCATACCCCCATCAAGACTGGGCGCGCTCCTCAGCCCAAAGAGCGAGCTGCCAGCTGGGAGGCCGAACCTCAAGCAGGACCAAGGAAGCGAGAGGAGCGAAGTCCACGCCACGCAC
>WHYT01017689.1:116498-145967 GCA_009806455.1 Tetrax tetrax
GCAAAAAAAAATACCCAAAAAAAAAAAAAAAAAAAAAAAAAAAAAAAAGGTGAGGGGGGAGCGTGTGGTGTGCCTTTTTAAATACCATTTTTCACCGGGTAGGATTCGGGTGCTCTCCCCTGGGAGGTGGGACAGGGCTGCGCGGGTGCGGTGCGGGGAGGCTGCGGGGCAGCGCTGCTAAAGCCAGGGCTGTTCGACGGGAAAAGGAAACCTGTCATTTCTGTATGCCTAGCTGTTGCGGGTTTCTCCCCCTCCCCCCCTTTTTTTTTTTTAATGCCGTGTTTATCTCAAGTTATCTAAGTGGTACCTTGGAAACTCTGCCCCCGTTGTTTGGATTGGGCGCTAATTGCTGGGTGAGATGTTCTGATGTACCAAAGGATGGTGAACCCGGCACATGAGTCTTCCCTCCTGTCCTCGGTTGTACAGAACAAGAGAAATGGAAAACACTGGTTTTTCCACGCTATATTTATAATGCTTTAATATGAAGGGAGTTGGTAGAGAGCATGATAAAGGGGGAAGGGAAGGTGGATTTTTTAAAATAGTCCCTTGCTTTGCTTTATTTTGAAATTCCAAAATCCAGACCTTTAAAAACTTGTCTTTCTTCTATTACATGTGTTACTATGTAATAAAGTGCATCTGGTATTTATGGGGCAGGAGTTATGTGTGGGGGCTATGATGCAACTGAGTCCAACATTACTTAACTGTTGGGTGTCACCACTGAACCCAGAAGGCCAAAAGCATGCTTTGGGCATAAACCTCCTTGTAGAAGTTGCTGGTGACGTAAGTTGGGCTTCTTTGGGTGTTACAGGTATTGGGTATGATGACAAGGGCCTGTTGGCAGACCAAATGTTTTTTGGGGTTTGTTAGCAGAGACAGCGTGCAGACTGACTTCAGTTAAAATGAGTTGAGTTCCTTCAATTTAAGGTGCTCTTTGAAGCCATTTGTTTTGCTGGACACTCTCCAGAAATAAGTTTTGTCTCCTGAAGAACAGAACTAGGGTGATAGCCGTGTGGGAGGAGGCAGGGAGGAAGTACCTGGCTGCTTAGTGGTGTTTCTGGGTGTCTAAATGCGTCTTCTGCTTGATGGCTACTTTCAGACATGGCTGTGAAGAGCCACCCAGTCCAGACTACTCCCGCATTTAAGCAGAAACTTTAGCGGACTAATCTCCAGTTCATGTACGCTGGAACGTGATGTCTCTGCAGAAATGCTGAGCTGATCAAGAGCATATCTAAAAAGCAAAACTTCAGGTTTGAGGCTTAATATTTTTTTTTTGATACAGAACTCCTCAGGCACTGCCATGAACATGCTTAAAGGGGGTCATGCAACCTTCTCCTGCTATGAAAACAAATTTGGAAGAGGAAAAACACTTAAAGATGGACTGTGCTAGGAGGCTTTCTGATGAGGGCTACCCAGAAATGTTCTAAGGATAGAGGAGGTCCTAAAGAAAAGTCTCTTGTGGCCTTTCAGTATTTAAAGGGGGCTTATAAGAAAGATGGAGAGAAGCTTTTTACCAAGACCTGGAGTGACTGAACAAGGGGCAACGGTTTTAAACTGAAAGAGAGTAGATTTTGGTTGGACATAAGGAATACTTTTTTTTTCTTTACAATGAGGGTGGTCAGACACTGGAGCAGGTTGCCCAGAGAAGTTGTGGATGCCTTGTATTTGGAACTGTTCAAAGTTGGGTTGGATAGGGCTTTGAGCAACCTGATCTGGTGAAAGATGTCCCTGCTCACAGCAAGGGAGTTGGACTAGATGATCTTTAAAGGTCCCTTCCCAAACCATTCTATGATTCTTCACTGAGAAGGCCTACAGATGCTATTCCTGAGCTGAACCAGCAGAAGCCTGCAGGAAGATGTCTGGCTGAATTGGGATAATTGGCTATAGGTGTGCGCAGCCCCTCTGCAGCTGCCATCCTGAGCTGATGAGAGGCAAGCATGACTGCGTCTCCTTTTGCCAGCCTGGTCAGAGGTAGAGGTAGATCTGTTCTGGTCGTCCTGCATCTCCCTGATGATGAGGATTGCTCAAGGTTTAGAAGCTTGGTAGTGGAAATTTTGACTTTAATCTAGTATTGTGCTCTTGTAGGCAGGTTTTTCTTGTGCAAGAGTTGGGAAGATAGTTAGGGGCTTCTGTCCATTGCATAGTTGCTGGACCTTCTGAAGGAATGCAAGTTCTGCAAAAACTTGGCGTATTAGTCCTTGCGTTTCAGTGCAGTCTTTAGCCTCAAACTCTTAGTGAGTGAAGAGTTAGAAAACATTTGATGATTACCTGCCACTTGTGAGCTCTCTGCTTTTCCTTGTCTTTTCAGTCTCCTCCTGTCTCTGTGCTGATGACAGATCAGCCAGAAACCTCCAGTGCCTTGAGGTAGATACTACATGGGCCATTAACCTTAGTTATAGGAAATTTAATTGAATAAAAAGAGCATTTCCATGTGGAAGGGCTGCAGTGGGTGAGTTTAATTGCTTTCCCTCTGAAGCAAAGCCAGATCTGGGGTGGTCTGGCTCTGAAACAGGGATTTGTTTTCTTGACGCTGGGGCTTCTGCTGTTTTCCCCTCTCTGCTACCCTCTCTTATGAAGGCAGGCCTACAAAGCAAGTGACAACTTGGAACCAAGGGCAAGGTGTAAGGGCTGGCTTGTGACCCATCAATCCTCTGTAAATGTTCTGGTTGCTCATGTGCTATGGCTGCCAGGCCACATCTGAAAAAGCAGCTGAATAGAGCAGTACTTGAATGATGGATGAGATAAAGGAGGGAACATGATTCCTGTTTTGTGCTTTAGGGACTTCTCACTTTCTGAAAAGAGTTGTGCTTGCCTGATCTCGGAGGATGTTCTTCATCCACATAATCTTCCTTACTCCCTGGGATACAGGTATGCATGCACAAGGGAAGGGGAAAAGCACATCCTGTGAGATTGCTCATGAGCAGAGGTATGTAAGGTGAAGAAATTACAACTCAGGGCTCTGGAGCAGAGCTGCTTTCAGACAAGCAAGTCGCTTCTTTTCTGTGTGTAAAATGAAAATAAGGGTACTTATATGCTGACCTAGGCACCTAGCTGAAACTCTTAAGCATGTGTACGGTGCCAGATCTCTTCTGTGCCTGTGTTTAAGGAGAAAAACCCTCCTATGTGCTGTGCAGAAATACCTCACTTTGTGTCTTGAGGCAGGAGAGCTGTCAGGCCCTTTTCTGCTTGGCAACTGGTATTTAGGCCTTAATTCCTGAGGTGGAGCTGTAAAAATCAAGCTGAGCTGAGCCACCTCTGCTGCAAGAGTCTTCTAGAGCTGGCCTGTGAACAGAGGGACATGTGCAACTCCTTCCTGATGGTGGAAAGTCTTCATTTGTTATGGGGTCATCTACTGCTTTTCTAGTTCCCTTTTCTCCTCCTAACTGCACTTTGAAATTTTCCTCTCTGCACAAGTGTTCGTTTAATGTGTAATTGTGAGTGTAAAAAATGCAATTATAAAACCAGCTGTTATGCTTTTCACTATGCACCCATGCTCTAACAGCAAAGGCAGATGTGCACTATTAGAAGTCTGGTGAACAATTAGTTGGGCAAGTAGGATTATCTTATTTTAAGAATGTTTAAACTGGAGACATCCAGGGTGAGGAAAAAAAAAAAAATGAGCACGCTCATGAGGATCTTCAATTGCACCTATTCAACATGTCCTTACTTGGGAGGGAGAAAGGAAGGAGAACTGATTTGCTGGAGCTGCCTGTGCAGTGTGTTCCTACCCAGAAGACTGAACAACAGTTGCAAAGTATTTCTGCTGGATTTACTGTTGACTGGAGGAGGCTTTACGTGACAAGTGAGAGAAGCTGCTAATTCCGTGATTGCAATAATACAAGGACTTCCGAAAAGGAAAAAAAAAAATGTGTGTGGGGGAGTACTGAGGGAATTCAGAGTGAATGACTCTTTTCACCCCTGTAAGCTCTGGCGGTTGCTAATGGTTAATCTGCTGAAAACACAAATGCTAAGTCCTGAGTGGTGCAGGAGAGGGTATCATGAGGAAGTCAACTGCAGACAACAAAAACTCTTCCTAATCAGAGCTCAGGTCAGCTGAATGCATGATTTGGAAGATACATGGACTATATTTAGAAAACCAAGTGTCTTTCAGGAGAATGAGTTTTTGACTTCCCATTCGTAGGCAAAGCTGCTGCAATCCAGACACAGCTCTTGGACATCCATGCAGTGCATCTTGCTTGTTATGAGCTCAAAAGCTGAGCGGTGGGCTGCACCTATGTGATAAGCGCAAAAGCTGAGCAGTGAGCTGAACCTATTTTAGGAGAAAGAGTGGGTGATATTTTCCTCCTCCTCCTCCCTTGCCAGGACTAGGAACAGAGCCCCCATCTCAGTTCCCATATGGCCCAGCCTTACTGTAAGCCATGATTGGCAGTAGATTAAGCTGTGGCTTCTCTGCTGAGCAGTTGTGCCATGTGAGGATGCCTAGCCCTGGAGTGACTGTTTCTTATGTAGAGTCTATCTGAGTGGTCATGAGTGAAAAATTACCCCCAGTGAATGGATGAGAAAGGCTGTGTGCCACCGTTGAGGCTTGGTAACATCATTCTACTTAATTCTTTCATGATTGCAGATGGGGAAAAAGTTGACTGACCTACAGGAAGAGAGGAATCAATGCTAGCAAGAGGAACAGAAGTATTTCAATTAGATGCCTTAAACTTTGAGACCCTCTAGTAGAGACCAAGTGCCTTTTCCAGCCCAAAGAGTGTGATGCGTTTGGGTTCCTCTGTCTCCTGCTGAATGGGTCTCTTCCAGCCTAGGTGTGGATGGCAGTTACACTTCCTTTGTCTAGGCAAGGAGCCAGAACTGGAATTCACCAATATGTTCCTCTGGGATTGTGTGATGAGTCACTTGCTCAGACCAAGCCATCTGTCACAGCTGCTGGGAAACTCCTTGATCTGCTACATGGGGCAACCTGGATTAATAAGTAGCAGTGATCACATCTGTGTTTGCTGTTCTCCGCTCTTTCACATGCGAATGTAGATCTAACTCCAGCAGCAGCCTTGTCTGTTATAACTCCAGAAATAATTTTTTCACCTTTTGCTTCTGAGCTGGTTTTGGGCTTCATGTGTGGGACTCTTGAGGCTGGAACTAACCTACCTCAGAGCATTCCCTTGCTCTCCTGCATGTCTTCTCCATAGTACTAGTCTTGGCTCCAGCCCAAGTTCCAGCCCACAGCTATGCCATGCATGCAATAAAACTTCAGTCTGCTGTTTGGAGGCCGCTGAACCTGAGCTGTAATGAGGGGGAACAGGTTAGATTCTCTCTTTCCTTAATGCTGGGTGGAAGCCCACCACTTTAGCCACAAAGATGCCGATAAAAACCAAGTAAATTGGGGAGACTACAAATGTTTAAATGAGAAGATCTCCTAAGGTCAGGAGAGCTCCTGTTACTGCGTGATCTCTAGGGCCTGAACACTGTTGCTTTTTGGTTGTTGGCTCTGGTTTGTCCACCACAGGACACTGTAAGGGCCTCAACACACAGTTTCTGGAGCCTAATACTGAATTCCTTATGAGGCAGAAATGTAGGCATGATGTCAAATCTAGAAAAATCAAAGCAAGTTATAGTATATGATGTCTGAAGCCAACCAAGGTTCAACAGAATCCCTTTAGAATAACTTTTGTGCATATAATTTATCTTTTTTTAAAAGAAAACAACCAACCCTAGGAGGTAACAGTGTAGGCAGTGTAGAGCACGCAGCACTTGGAATTCTCTTGCTGCTTCTCAGTGGGGTCTCTTGGCCATTCCTCACCCTGCCCACAGTCATGTGGAAAGCTCTTGCTTACAGGAGAAAGCAAAAGTAGACTATGAGAGAAATGGGATCTTGTGAAAACATGAGCTTGACTGTTGTTTTCTGCAGCAGAAAATACAGTCTTGAAAACTTTGGCTCTGGCAAAAATGGGAAATCCTAAGTGAAAGACTTGGTGTAGGAGATAGCTTTGACTTGAGCTGGGGATGGGATCATGTGCCTGCCTGAGATCCCATCAAACTTAAATTATTATTTGGCTTTCAAGGATTTTGTTCTTTGAGTTTCCCTACCTAGAGGGGCAAAAGAAGTGGCTGTCAGTTCACAGGTTTAGGAAAAAAAGCCTGAGAGTCTGCTCTGGTTTCTTGTAGGGTGGCCTGCTGACCTTCAGATGGTGACTTCGGTGCTGGCAAGAATTTTATTTTTATTTTTATTTCTAATATGCAAGCTAATGCTGTAAAGCCTGAGAACTTGCTATTGAACAAAAACATCTCTTTTGAATGTGGATGTTGTTCTAAACCTTAAAATCACTCTCTTCTTGTTGGGCTGTCCTGTTTAAAATCACAGCTGATCAAGTTTTGTTCTTCCCTTTGATGCCCCCTCCTTACCCCTCAAGATGTTTAGATTAAAAAAGAATTTTTTTTTTTTTTTTTTTCAGAATAAGAGCAGCTTCATCAAAGTGTCTCTCCTCAGTCTGAACTCTTTCCAAGAACAGTGTGGCAATTTATAATACAAACATTTGCATTGTAAGTGGAGGCTGAAATGTCCTTGAATAACTTGTGCAGAAGTTGTTGGGTAGGAAGGTGTGCTTTTCCTGTACAGACCTCATCTGCTCTTTCAGAGGATATTTAGGGAATGAAAGTGCAGTCTGTAAAAGCTGTATTGCAAGGGTGTGCCATCTGCTCAGTTTGAGAATATAATTTAATACGTTAGCATAAGCAAACACTATTTCCTGCTGGGTATATTTTGAGAAACACAGAGGATTTAAGAAACAGCCTTCCTTACTTTCTTTATGCTGAGGTTTTTCTTTGGACATAGAAGTAGCTACTTCAGTGAGGTTTAAAACAATGATTTATTTTTATTATTTTTTTTTTTTTTAAAGAAGAGAAGACAACAGGTAGGCTACACAATTTAATCCACATCCGAAGTGTCACTGAGGTGAAGAACTCTGGAGCCAAGAAAGAACCAAATATTTGTGTTGTGACGGTAATCCCTGGAGTTATTGCTGTGAGCTTGAGTTCGTGGCAAATTTGGAAAGGTTATAAACCCTTTTGTTTCAAGGGTTGTCCTAGCCCAGAGTTCCAGCTGCTTTGGGTTAGGAAGAGGCTATTTATTAAAGAGTAGTTTGTTCCTTAACTGGCTGTTCAAAAAAGGATTTATTTGTTTATTTTTAACATCTTCCTGAAGTCTGAGGGTGCTCAGAAACAGGTACCTACTTCATCTAGCATGGTAACTCCTAGTTGTTCTTTCTGGCTGTCCTAGAGACTCCCTAGTGACGTTGGTTAGAGGACAAAATTTGAAAAAAAAGGAGAAAGATAAATATTAACATACTTGGTATTTGTATTACTTCCATTCATGCTGCACAGATAATGTTGCAAACAAGTGGACTCATGGGAATGTCCATGGCAGCATATTTACTTACAGCGGAACTTTAAAATGAAAAATACTAGTCCTGTAACAATTATGTTAATACCGCTAAGGCTATGGTTGACATACCCAGAGTCTGTTGCTTAGTGTATGCTGGTTTGGATATTTAATACTCCTGGCAGAAATGCTGGGAAAAAACTGTGGGCCAGGGTTATTTGACAGATTGCTTTTGGTGATTAAGACTTATTGACATTAGGGCACAAAGTCAGACAGAGGAAGGCTGAGAGGGAATGCTCCTCTGAACTCCACTTGTTTTGTTGTCAGACAGGAGTGGGGTGCATATCTCATAAGAGGGCAGGAAAGGGCTTCTCTAACACCCATCACTGTGTCTCATAACCATTTTCCTTCAGGATCTCAACTTCTTTCTGTTGCGTTGTCAGTGGGAAGAGGAGCAGAGTTTGGCAGTGACAGGTGCGTGCTCCATTTATGGCCTCTCTTGCTCTCATCCATCTGGCTTAATCCTACTTCACTTTAATTTCAGGGTTTGTATAAAAATGAAGCACCTCCTTCTTCTAAAACAGCAAACAGCAGCAATTCAGTGGCTCTTGAAGATATATCCTCTGCTGAGACCTTCCATTGTAACTAGCAGCCTGTGTGTTTGCTTGCCGGATGTGTTCCCTGCCCACCAGCTTGGCTTGGTGCCTTCTCAGGCCCGCGAGCAAGTGCTGTCGCAACGTGGAGCGATAATGCCCGATGGTCTGGCAAGGAGTGGCTTGTGTGTGGATGTGGCAGAGAGCACAGCCAAGCCCTGGTGTGATTTGAAGGTTTTGCTTAGCATGAGGTGGTGGAAAGGAATCCACAGTAAAGCCCGTGAAAACCTTTGCTTGCAGCAGAAACTGTTGTTGCAACCTCCTGCCTGCCCTTAAATTCATGTCCCTGCAGTCTTAAGCTGATGTGTAATCTCTGTGGGAAATGTAGACTTAATAATCAGTCCAAGGACTCTTCCGTGTCAACAAGAGCTTGGTTTATTTTGCTTAATATTTGCAGCCATGTTGGTCCTTTTCAGCTGTGTGAATTTGGGACTGGCTCCTTCTCCCTGTTCCCATCTCAAGAATGGAATTCAGATGCACTTAAAAAAAAAAAAAAAAATTCTATCCTTTTTTTTTTTGTTCTCCTCTATCTCCAGGGTGGTGGTAGAACTGAAGTACAAATATTTGTCTTTCCTGGTCTAACGTGTTTATGTAGTGCTGAGAGTTTGCTCTTTATTCTGCTAACTGCTCTCTCCACCTCGAAATACGGAAAAAAGCTCAAGGTCAGTCATCTGAGAAACAAAACTGTTATGAGCTGGGTTAGTGAATAGAGATGGAGATGGCAGAGGCTTGGCAATGGGAAGGAATGTGAGGAGCAGAAGTTTCTGAAGCAGTCCTGACTCTGCCTCAGCCCTGCAGTGCAAAAGGCAGCAGTATGGGTATTGCTGACAAATGTTCATGCAGGGCCTGGCTGTCAAAGGGAGTCAAAATAAGATTGTTTCCTGAGATCCAGCCTGGACTGTCCCACCTCAGACCTAATCAGAGGTGTTTGCAGAATGTGAGGATTTCAGCTTGGAAGGTACAGATGAAATCTAGCACCTTATAGTACCAATGTAGATGGCCTCCTTCTATGTGTGCGTACAAGGGGAAGTACTACCAGCACTGGCTCAGTGGTGAATTAATTAAATCTGTTGCATGAAAATGTATATATCAAGACAACCCGATCTAGCAGCAAAACATGGAATAAAACGTTAAGGTAGGCTAATTGGAAGAAGGCCTGAAAAAGCACAAACATTATCGTAAGTGATACATTGTTATCCCTGTCCTTTGTGATGCTTCTGCCAGACAGTTTAACCTGCCAGGCAAAATGTCTTTCTCCAAGAGGTTAATTAGGGTTCCTTCCACTCTATAGCACAAAATCAGCCAGAGAATGACAGCAAATGAGAGAAGCCTTGCTTACAGTTAAATGTTGATCCTTTCTCCACTTGCTCAAGCTTCCTCATAATTGCACCCAGATTCTGTTAAACTTTGCTCTGGTATCTCCAAGCTCATTTGCAAGTGGTGGGGAGGATCTGGGAACTTCTTGAGCAGGTTTTATTGCTTGAGCACCTGTTTTATTGCTGTGTTTTGGAGGAAGAGCTATTATGTCAGGCATATTATGTCATCGATCTCTGAGGGGGAGACCAGAGCTGCATCCCAGGGCTGAGATCTGGTCCCTCCACTGGAAGTGCAGGATTTGCCCACAGGAAGCCCTGTATTACTGTGGTGAAGGCAGCAGGGTAAATAACTAGATGGGCTGGAGCCTCAATCACAGTCTGTCCAGCTTCGTAATCACTCTGTTTCCTGGGCTTTTATTATAAAGATTTTGGTGGAGTTAGATGGTGTGACGCTCCTGATTGATCTGGGCTATGTACAAACATGGGAAGAGCAGAGGTATTCACTGCAAGTGAATTGTTAATATGTTGAGATGAAATTTCAAGTGCACTGGGATCTTCTTAATGAGCTGCTCTGTAAACGTTGCTTGTGACTTTCTGCTGTTCCTCTCTGTCTGAAGCACCCTATTTGAGTGTGGCTTGGGAAGCAGTTTTGCCTGCGGAGAGTGCAGAGAGAAAGGCAAGAGGAATGAGAGAGGTGTAATGGAATCACACCTGTGAGCCCATACTGAGGCCAGAGGATGTCCTGCCTCGATGCAGCTGGATGCTGCTCCAGATGTTGACCTACGAGAGCTCAAGGCACCTGCCTGTGGGCTTTTATGGGGACAGCGCAAAGGAGCTCTAACCAGCTGTTACAGGGAGCTTTGTAAGACCATCCTTCTTAACCTGATGTTTCTGAGGGTTGTGCAGTAGAAACTGTACAGGGGGCAGATCTCGGGCTTTGAATGTTTCTGTCACTGTTTGTCCCCAGTTAAGCTCAGAGTTCCTTGTGGCCTTCTGCCTCTTTTTGCACACTGGGGTCTCAGCATCTGTAAAATGGAGATGATGACTGCCAGCGTATAGCATGTCACTGCAAAATCAGGAGGCCTTTCAGTAATTGTACATTAAGGCTCTGGGGGAAGCTAAAACTCACAAAAGTCCTTGGTTACCTGAGCAGGCCCTGCAGGCATCTGGAGCGACAGTTGCCGCAGCAGCAGGGCTGCCTGAAAATAGATCATCAGTCCGTAACAGAATGAATTAATTTTGGTGTTGCTTTTTGTTACCTGAGTAAACATCTAATAGCCTTGGATTCATAGGCAGGTCTCTTTCTTTTCCTCCCCCCTCCTCTCCCGTCTCCCCCTCCTCTTCCCCCCAAAGGAAACTTGACTGCTCTTAGTCTAGTAAAGCATCTAATCTGAAAGAGCCTTGAGATCTCAAAAAAAAGACATGCTCAGTGCATTCATCTGTACGTTAAGGAGAGAAGCAACTATCAGTGTTGACAGCAAAGCAGAGGCAATTTGTAGCCCTGTGTATGTTCAGGGCAGTAGCTCTTGGTCCAAGACAACATTCCAGGCATCCGGGGTGAGGAGTAGCAGGAGCTCAAACTGGGATGCGGACCAGCAGCAGGAGGTCTGTGCTGAGCAGGGCCTTGATAGGGTCCAGCTTGCAAAATTTTTCAGCTGTGTTATTGCACCTGCAGACACAATCTTAATTAGCTTTCCTTTCACAGGAAATGAAAATGTTAAGTCTTTCCGTTAGGTTTACCAGGGGACATTAAGGCTAGCAGGAAGGTGCCAGGGTAAAAATGTGTGTGAATGGAGCACTAATGAGTCACTGTATGAGAAGTTTACCGGTTGGACTTGTCCAGGAGGCTTTTACAGAGGTAGCTTAGCCTTATAAAAGATGGGGGAGTAATGCTCTATAGAGTTGCCTTGTGCTGTTACAGAGCTGCAAAGCTTTTGCCCCTGGAGTAATGTGTCCAGTTCTGGTCTCCCCAGTACAAAAAAAGTGGAGTGAGTCCAGTGCAGCGTCACAAAGATGATGAAGGGACTGGAGCACCTCTTATATGAGGAGAAGCTGAGGGTGCTGGGGTTGTTCAGCCTGCGGAAGAGAAGGCTCAGGAGGATCTCATCAATGTGTATAAATACCTAATTGGAGGGAATGAAAAAGGGAGAGCTAGGTTCTTCTCAGTGGGTGCCTGGACAAGAGTGGGTGCAGAACAAGAGGCAATGGGAACAAGCTGAAACACTGGAAGTTCCATCTGAACTTTTTTAATAATTATTTTTTTTCTAACTGTGAGGGCAGCCGAAGATTGGAACAGATTTCCGAAGAGGTTGTGAAGTCTTCATCTGTGGAAATATCCAGAACCTAACTGAGCCCTGAGCAACTTTGCCCTGAGCAAGATATGGTAGGGTTACAAAGGGTGAAGATGGGATGCTTATGTTCCATTAGGCACTGAGAGTTACTCTCTCCTGCAAGGGCATGTCTCATGCGGCAGTGAGCTATGCTGCGCAGGTACTTGCTGCTCCCAGATACCGGGCTGCATTGGCAGAATGCAGCATAGGAGTCGAGACTGTGATGGAGGCATAGCACAGTTATGAATTCTTGTCCTCTGCTGGGATTTACAGCACATGAGCTGTAGATCTTCCAGCTGTTTCCCTGCTCCCATTCTCCAGTCTGGTTTAGTGGAGAGGGAAGTCAAGTAACAGTGCTGCAGCATTTGCAGCACGGGTGCCAGCCTGATTCCAGCCACAAGCTCCCAGCTTCTGCCCCCACGAGCAGCCTTGCTGGCTGGCTGATGTTGTTCACCCAAAGGCGTACCTGGGACTGCGTCTCCATAAGGGTCCAGCCCCTGCTGCTATGTAGTCCTGAAGTAAGTGAGGGTTGTTTTCTCATCTTTCTGTTTGGGTATGGGCTGTATGAAAGGGGTCGGTGACGATCATTTTAGTCTGCTCATGTGATACTTTGCTCAATTGTGAAGCAGAGCAAATTTCCCCGCGTGTGATGCAGGGCTCCCCAATGCAGGTAAGGGTCTCGAAAAGCAGACCTCAATACCTTGCAGACTTTGGGGGGAAAAAACCCCTTCACTTTTGGACAGCATTCGGAGAGCTCTGCTTTGTCTGGTGAATATTAAGAAAACACTTCCTTGCATCATATGTAGAAGTTTTCAGGGATGTGGTCATGGCATGGTATCCTACTCTTTATTGAAGTCTAGGAATTCCACAAATTGGCCCAACAGACATTTGAGATCACCTAAAGTGTCTAGTCAAGGTCTCGGACTATGAAATACTGGTATTAAAAAATAGTTGTTCAGTCTTGTATTGGCAGTATTGTGCTTGTCTGCTTATGAAACAGTATTTAATTACATGTCCATGGGATCATCAAATAATACACTGTAGAATACAGGTAGCCTGTATTCTCACCTGTGTAAGCCAAGTGATGTGAGAAACTACTAAAACTGAATAATACGCTGCGCCACTGGAGATAAATGACTTGCTGCGTATGCACTGTGATGTAATAGTGAGAAGAACTGGGATTTCCAAGGGGCATTAAGACTAAATAATAGAATTATCCCTAGTGTATCTTAATAGATATGAAAAGCTGTCCTTTTTATGACAGGAAGATAGAGCTCTTGTGTTTCACAGGATACCTGAAAGCAGTTTTTTTTTCATTTGGCTGACTTTTTCTAAACAGCCTGTGAATTGCTGTTTGTGTTTTTCCTCTTAGAATAAATATTGAAAATACTAAATTTGCTGAAAGGGAAGATCCAAGGTGCAAAGAAGTGTTCTTACTTGTATGGAACTTTCACTTCTGTGTCCAAAGCCTGGGCAAACTATAAAAGTAGTACTTCTTAATTTTCTTTTTTTTTTTTTTTTTTTTTAATACCACTCAGTGTTAGTATATACTTCAAATATCCATTACACTTACTAAATTGAGAATTTAGAAGAAGTAGAGATACAACTTTCTGGGTCTTCCAGTGAATGCAAATGATTTGTACTCATTTAAAGTAAACCTGGCCATTTGCAACATATGCGTAACCCACATAGTGAGTTCTGTTCTATATTCCTGAAGTCAGTGCAGAAGATAATGTCTAGCTAGAACGCTAGCTTGTGTTTGTGAGTAGCTGAGGATGCGTAAGCCGGTAATACTATTTGCTGAGTCTGATGCAGGTTCCCCATTGCCCTGTGCTGCGGTGCTGAGCCCTGGAGGGTTCACAGAGCGGTATGTAGTGTAAATCACTTGAACTGTTTCATGGGCAAAAAGCTGCTGGACAGGTAGCTGGAGTGTCCTTTCTGCAATGATAGTTCATTTCCCCCTGGATGCAGAACGGCCCCGTGTGCTTGCGGGACCCTGGCTTGACCATCATGTCTTTATGGTCCTTAGATTTGTTTTCTTGTTCAGTTCAATGTCACTTTGCTTGGGGTCCCTGTTCCTTGTCACAGTGACTACAGCAAACACCTACAAACAAGCAGCGGCTTGTTCAGCCTAGTCCCTGTGTTTCCCAGTTGTACCAGTCTGTGTTGGCTCCGCTCCCTGAGCCAAGCTGGACAGTTGCAGAGACTAAGGAAGCCACAGAGTGCTGTCTGGTGGTGGTAGCCTACTGTGTTGATACGCTTCAGGTGTTACCTGTGAGTCTTGCTTTGTGATGGTGCTTTTCTTAACTTGATTTCAGCACCCTTCTGTGAAAAGTACTTGGAAACAGAATTGCGTATATAGTTCTTGTGGTCAGAAGGAAAAGTTGGAAGGCATGCCGAAAGAGTATTGCAAAGGTTTAGAAATCAGAAGGCAATGCAAAAAGATTCCAGTGTTTGCCCTTCTATCTTAAAGGGGTTTTAGTTAAATTATTTGTGATGTTTTTTTGTTGAAGACTTTATTTTTTAGGAGTTGGTGGCAGTAGCTTCTGTGTTACAGTGATGATAGCAGGAAAGTTGTTAATGATTATGGCTTTCAATAAGGTGTTTTGTTCTAGGAAACTGAACTCCTAAAAGAATTTAGTTCTAGAATCAGTAAGCAAGAATAAATAGGAAATTTATTTTAGACTTGTGATTCCAGATGCAAGCCTTTTTTTTTCTGAACCTGGTGTCCTCAGTGTAAGCATAAGCTGGCATCTCTGGTAGCTGCCCTTCTGCTACCTTGCTAACTCTGTATGTTTTTTCAGAAGATGGGACCCTCTTCTGCCTTAACTCTTCTTGTAGGGTATAAAGCTGATATATCCATGAAAAGTCTTTCACTGATCTCGTGAGATTATTTTCAAGATGTGGTGGGCTTAAAATGTGTATGTCATATCTACCTAAAAGGCTTTCATCAATTAAAGGCCTCTAACTGACATATACTGTCTCTTCTGATGAGTTATCCCTTCTCTTACCCTGTTTTCTTGAGCAACATGCACAGCTCTGGAGAGGGAGCTAGAGATGTTCTTTTCACATGGAAATGGTGCCATTTCCATTTGGTGCAAACAAACTGCTTGCTTGCTTCTTTCTCAAAGCAATTAGTAAACGGAGGGCTCTCTGTTTTGTGTGTGTTTGCTTGATTTTATAACAGAAGTTATTTGGGTTGCTCAAGTGGAAGCTACTGAACTCGCTTCCTCTTACATCTGCTGCCTTTGTCCCCTGCATCTTGTCTGACAGTCACCTCTGATCGGGGGACAGGGCTGTGATTCTGGATTAGAGAAGCAGCAAGGAGGCACTTCTGTAAGTAACCTCTGGATGTGAATAACTAGTCCAGTGACAAACACTACTGATCTCCCTGTGGATATTGCCAGCATCTAAGTCAGACCGAGGAAGGGGACAGGCTTCTCCCACCTAGATTTGGATTTGTCGTGTTCTTTGTGTTTGACTAACACCCATCTGTACTCTCCTTTCTCTTCCCACAGGTAGATGCAGTGCGGGTATACGTGAACAGCAGCTCTGAGAACCTCCAATATCCTGTCCTGTTTGTAGTTCGCCAACAGAAGGGAGTGCTGTCGTGGCAGGTCCCACTAATTTTTCGAGGCCTGTAAGTACTGGAGTCTCTTCCTTGTAACGTGCTGGTCTGCCAGTTGTATGCGGCATCAGCCTTCCTCGAGTGCTTGATGTTGCTGCTCGTGTAGACTACAGGGTTTGGTTGCAAAGCAGGCTTGGTCACTGTCAGCTGAATGTAGGAAGACCAGGATTTGGTAGGCAACCTCTTATTTAGCAGAGTACTCTTGTCTCTTAGTTTCTCAAGTACGTACACAGAATATCAGGAGGCTTGTGAATCTACTAAAAGGCATTGTTGTAATTTCTGCTGTTGCTTATGGTGTGTGCAAGTAGTTCTTGGGCTGTAGTTTGGAGCAGGATTTGAACAGTCTCAAAAGAGCACCCTAACTGCTGGGTTACAGTGCATTTGGGGAAATAAGGCCTCTCCTCTGTTTTTTACCCCAGGTACACTCAAGTTGAATCTATTCTAGGGGGTGATGGTTGTTTTGGAGGTGTTTTCTTTGTGAAAGTGATGCTACTGTGTATCTGTGCTACTGTGCCACCTTGGAGCTAGTTAGGCTGCAAGTACTGAGATTTTTCAGGCACCTTAGACCATCTGAGTTGTGAAACTTCATCCTGTGGCTAAAATCCTGGCACCAGGCAATATACTCTGCAGTGTCTTGCCTGAGGCAGGGAATGGTTACGGTGGTGGCTGTTCTGTGCTGTCGTTGTTCTCTCTGCCTCCAGCAAATGGCAGATGTGCTAGATCTGCAGGCAGCACAGGCAGCCTCGAGGGAAGTGAAATGCTGGGGATGGCCAGTCCCTTGTGCAGACCACAAGAAGCAACAGAGGTGGAATTTGAGCTCTGAATAAAAGACTGAATGATCTTAGCCTTTCAGATTAGTATTTCAGTTATGCAAGCAGAGGAAAAACTATGTTGTTCTTAGAACTGCTGAACAACTTTTTAACTACAAACTGTCTCTTTTTTTTTTCCATGCAATTTTTCCTTCCCTTCTTCCCTTGGGTGTTGTAGCTATCAGAGGACCTACAATTACCAAGAAGTGAGTCGGACCCTCTGTCCCTCTGAGCCAACAGCTGAGACAGGACCCTCTGACCAGGTTATATTTGTGGACGTCGCTTCCATGGCACCGTTTAATATTGCGTATGAGCTGCTAGTCACCAGGCTCAAGAACTTCCAACTTGAGTAAGCTGGGATGTGAGAATACAAATGTACTTTCTTCATGTATCTGTTATACAAGGATTTGGTCCATCTGCGTACTGTTTTTCCTACTGTGGTGTTTTTTTTGTTTTTTTGTTTTTTTTTTTTTTTAATAATCTAGTCCTCTGCAAGGGCAGGGACATCTTCAATCAGATCAGGTTGCTCAGAGCCCCGTCCAACCTGGCCTTGAATATTTCCAGGGATGGGGCACCTACCACCTCTGGGTAACCTGTGCCAGTGTTCCACCACCCTCATTGTATAAAATTTCTCCCTTATATCTAATCCAAGTCTACTCTCTGTTAGTTTAAAGCCATTACCCGTTTTCTTTTGATTAAACTGAAGGTACTGTGTATTCCAACTCTGAAAGTTTTAGACTTCAACATGCTGACATTTCTTTTCTAGAACCAACAAAGCCTTTAACTTCACTGCCAGCCCTTCCCAGCCCCAGGTAAGGAGGAGTCTTGTGTAGCGTTGCTTGTATGTATTGCCACATCCAAATGGTTAATGTGATACTTTGTTAGAGGTGACAAAAGCCTTCTATAACTAGGTCATTTCCCTCTTAGGATGCAGGGAAACTTCTTTACTGCTGAATTTTCTGTGCGTGTAGTGAAGAGGTGGCAGGACCTCAGTATCTCTAGGGGCACCTTTGGGTCCTCTTGCAAAGCGATTAAGTGAACCAAAAACCATGGCCAGAGCAAATGAATAGTGTCTGCAGTTCAGAAAATTCCAGAAAAGTACAAAAGTCCAGAGACCCTTGGACTGCTACACTTCATGGGGAGTGAGATGGTGTGCACCAATGCCTTGTTCAGACAGCACTGGTTCAGTTGTCCTAGCGTGACTAACCAAGATGCAGTCTTTACTGGAGACATATAAATAGGCTGTAAAGGTACAACAGAACTCAGACTGCTCTTCCTTGCTCAGGGCAGCAAGTCAGGTTGTGAGGTGATAAATGAAATGCCTGATAAGTCTGATTATTTGTTCAGAAGAGAGCACGCATGTACAGCGCATCCACCTGAGCAGCCTTGTTTAGAGCCCTGCAGAGACCACAAGTCCTCTCTTGAATGAAAATGCTGTTGGCGGTAACCATAGTGATACAGGAGCTGGTAAAGGGTGGGGAGATATGTAATTTACCCAGGCTGTCTGGTAGTCCATTTTTGTTGTTGCTATCACTGTTAGTAACACCACTTAGTTTTAGGTTTTCTATTACCAGGCACTCCAGCTAATCTTTTTTGCTGTTGAATGTCTTAAGCTAGTTTGCAGATACATCCAGTATTTTATACTATAGAAGCATAGGGAATGGTGGTGGCTCTTCATAAGCCCTTATTGCTTAGGATCTTGTAATTTGATTGTAGAGCGTTTAGGATCTGACGTGGAATTAACTTTGTAATTTTAGTCTATTACTTGTCACAAATAACAATGAGATTAGTGACTTTTAATTCTAGGCCAGATTTAGAGAGTAGATGAGTGCTTCTTAATTGGTATGATGCTCAGGTTTTTGTAAATCAAAGTACTCTGGGGGAAAGAAAATTTTAAAAGACATTTCAAAATCTAGAGGGGTGTTGGAATAGCCCTAAAACTGGAAAATTATAGGAGGATCCTCATGGGTGACTTCATGAGGAACCTTAAGCTTTCTGAGGGTAGTGCACCTGGGAAACCAAGGAGAAATAAAAACCAAGCAGAAATAAAACACGGTCTGCTGAAGAAAATGGCTTGGTGAATTTTCAGTTTGTAAGGACTTGTGGTTGGAGCCAGTGCTCCCTCAGCAGTGAAGGGGCTCTGCTTGGAGAGGGGTGATAGGATTAAATGCTTTAGTAGAAATGGGAAAACTTGGAAAAAGCCTAGGTAATTTCTTGCTTATCCCTGCCCCTCCAGTTCGGGACCCTACTTCCTGGGAAGGAAATGAGGGAAGGGAAATAGGAAGTGCCTGGCCCTTGCTCAGCACTAAGGTTTATGTGACAAAAGGGGAGCTGGCTGCTTGGGAGTGTCTCTGTTTTGGAGCAGAAGCTGTGGTAGCTTCTGTCTCCGTGGCCTATGACAGCCCAGGGTGTCAGCAGTAGCCGACAGGTGACCACGAGGGAAGGGAGGAGGGTGGCTGATGACAGTATTCAGCTTTGTGTCCCTCTGAGGTGGGGTGAGGTGCCCATCGGCCTCTTGCAGTAGCTGGGACGATGAGCCCAAGCTCATGGGGTGGGGGGAGCCCTTGCAGCAAGCCTGCCTGCTGCAGTGGGCATAGAAACCCTACTTCTCCAGCAGCTGGCTGCAGTACTAAGTTGAACTTTTACTGAAAAAAATATGCAAGTAATGATGTTGCCTGGGACGCCTTTTGCCCAAATCTGAAAAGACCTTTGCAGGGTCAAGGAAGGGCCTCTTGCCCGCAGCCTACTGTCGGCCTCCTCAAAGCACAAGAAACACCATTCCTTACCACAGAGAAAAGGTAGGAATATTACCAGGTGGTATTTTCACCCAAGTTTCTTCAAAGTTATAGCTGAATTATTTTCAAAGCTGAAGTGAGAAGAAACCTCGAAAACAAAGAAGACAAAAAACCCTCCAAATTCTACAACTAATATCAGGCATTTATTTATTGAACTCTTACAGTTCAGCCATTTGAACTAATACTTTCCACAGTCTCTCTTTGAGGTCACCCATCTAAGATAAACGCCATGATATGTTCCATTTGTAAAGTACAGCTAGCAGTATGGAAACATCTGGAAATTGCTCATAGTGACATAAAATGGAGTAGGCCGTAAAATGAAGTCACTTTAGCTTGATCAGGTGGAAAAAAGCTTAAGGGGAGCAGAAGCTATGCTGAATCTTGCATGTTGAAGACATCCGTGTTTAACAGCATGCTGTGCAAGGGGGAGAGTTGTCTGTACATATTTAATCTGCTCTTGTGTAATGTAAGATCCTAATATTTGAAATCTGAGTTTTTGTGAAAGCCCTCCACGTCCAACCCCAAAGCCTAGCTTAGGCTGTGCAAGTATCTTAGGAAGGCTCTGAAGCTACTGGCAGGGATGATTTCTGGCCCCTAACTCTCAGTACTCTGCTTTCTCCTCAGTATTTTCTGTACAAGTTTCCTCAAGATGTCGATTCAGTCATTATTAAAGTGGTGTCTGATGCAGTCTACCCATGCTCAGTTGTCTCCGTCCAGGATATTGTGGTAAGTCTGAGCAGAGAAGGATAAGGAGCTGCCTGCTGGAGCTCTGTGTCCTCCTGCAAGTGGCCCTGTGCCCCTACAGAGATAAAAGCCCTAGGAAGGGCTTCACCCTCGTACTGTGGGGGTGAAGAGGGGCCCTAAAAGAGGAATGAAAATAGCGTAGGAAGGAGGCAAAGATAGAGGCTGAATTGAAGCAGCTCATACAGAGATTTCTTTTTTTGTTGCAAATAAGCAAGCAACCTGTTCCTCTCCAGCCTGTCCATAGGGTATTTGTTATCATGTTCCCCCTGTAAGGTTTAACACCCTGCTGCTTTGCAACATGGGTCCATCTTTCTGTGGAGTGGTGTTGAATGGGATACTGATGGCTGAGGTTGGGGACAGTGCTGTTCTCTTGACTCTCCCCAGGCTCGGGGCAGCATGGGGAACTTCTGATTTCCAGACATGAGGTCTCTCCTCCTTTCCAATTAGATTTTCTCTCTTCACACTTAATCATCTCCTTTCTCATGAGAGCAGCTGTTTCCTGCCATGGAGACTTGGCTCCCTTCTCCCTGAATGAGGCAGGGATCTGCAGTGTGGGAGCAGCGAGGTGATGACAGAGGTGCCAGATGCCTTGGCTGCTGGCTCTGAGGTTCTGGCCTTTAATTCCTGGGGTGAGGAGAGAAAGGGGTAACATCAACTCCTGCCCACATCCCTATGTTTGAATGGTAGAAGGGCAGGAGGAGAGACTGACAGGTGACTTTCAACCTGTCAGGTACTAAGAACAGTGGGAAGAAGTAAAATGAGGGGAAGTACTTGGCATATAATGCAGACCACAAAGCGTGCAGACCACAAAGTGTGCAGCTGAACATAGGCATCGTGCTGTGGGAATAGTGGAGTGATCAGTCTGGCTGAATCCTCTTCTAGGATTACACTGCAGCCCTCCTGTGAGAATGCCGGGATCAGTGAGTGCAGGCCACAACTGGTGTATTCAGAGCAGCTTTTCTAACTTCTGAATGGGTCTTGGTTGTTTTGTTCCCTTTGTCATCCCAAGTAGAGATTTTTTTTTCCTGATGCTCTGCACTGTCTATTCTCCTGCTGGCTCCCTACAAAATTAGTTTGGATTTTGTGCCTGATTTAACCCTTAGTTGTGTCTGTTTTAGTGCCCAGTGTATGACCTGGACCATAATGTGGAGTTCAACGGTGTTTACCAGTCTATGACAAAGCAAGCAGCTATAACTGTGCAGGTGAGACGCTGGTTTTGGGTTTTTTGTGGTTTTTTTTTTTTTTTTTATTTGTTTGGTTTTTTCTTTAGTCCCCAATTTTTTCAATTGCTTATCTTGTGCATCACTAGTTTTATTTTGTTGAATCTAATATGGCTGTGATCCTTGCTTTTTATTAGATCAGCTGATGTAAGTGGAAGAAGTGATGTTACCTTTTACTACATTTGCTTGGGTAGATGCATTAGGTCTTAGGTGTTGAGGCTCTACCTCAGAGTGGCTACAGCCAGGTGTCTTCTGTTCAAACCTTGGCTTTTCTACCACTGAGTGCTGGCAGTAGGGCCGGGCCTTATAATGAGCAAAGCTTAGGTAGATGGTTTGCACTAAGTAAAATAAATAAATCTATTAGCATTGGTTTGTTTGTACTGGGGCACTGCTGTACTGTGTGCTCCTGAACTCAGTCAGCTTATTGTCAGCAAGGATGAGGGAAGCATCCCGAGAACCCAAGCTCTGTCTAGAACAGGCAGGTCTCTGTGTGCCTGTGTAGCAACTGAAACCTGATCTCTGATCCTGTGGACATCATAACTTCTGCTTTGCATTGGAGGGAGAGTCTGCTTCACTCCTCATGGATTCTGTTGTCTTCTGTCCTCGCATGCAGAGAAAGGACTTCCCAGGTGAGCAGTTCTTCGTTGTGTTCGTCATCAAGCCAGAGGATTATGCCTGTGGGGGTTCTGTGCCTTCTTCCATTCATGGTAGGTTGTGCTGGGAGATGGATTTGGCTGCTGCATCTGAGTGATGGAGCAGTGGGAGTCCTTTCAGACTTTCCTGTGGGATGACATGGGATGGTCATATAGCTCTATCTTATCCAGGTGGCTAAGAGGAAGAGTGAAGTATAAATTTGATACTATTGGGTAGGTTAAAAGTCTTGCTCCACCCAGGAGGTGGCTGGCTAGTACAGTGCCTCACTTGCTGTGGTTATGTGCTTTTTGGAGGAGTCACTGGTGTCTTGGGAAATACTGGAGACATTTGGGCAATACTGCTTACAACTTTTGGGTTTGATGTTTTTTGTTTGTTTGTTGTTTGGTTTTTGTTTAAGTTTTTTTTTTGTGAGGTGGTGGTTTTTGTTTGTTGTTTTGTTTTGGCTTGGTTTGTGTTTTTGGGTAGTTGTTTTTGGTTTTGTTTTGTTTTTTTTTTCCTCCACTGCTGTTTGTATTGTCCTCCTGCCTGCATGGAGGCCCAGATAGCAGTTCCTGCAGAGAACATGTTCTCCCACTGCTGTCTTGGAATCTATGACAGCCCTGGACTTAGGGAAACGGGAAAAATTAGTAATCGTGAGGGAAAACTTTTACAAGAGACTTGTTTTAGTGCCTTTCCCAGCCAGAAAACGCTGTCCACTTTCTGGGCAGTGTTAAAAGTAAAGCCTCCGCCATTCTTGTGGTGGCTGGAACTGGAGTGGGGACATTCCTATCCTCAAAGCCAGATGGCTTCCTCCCTGTAGGAGAAGCAACACTGCAACCAGCAGATATACTGGACTCCAACAGCCCTGCCACTGCCCTTGTCCCCAGTTTCCCCCCTAAAAAATAATTGTCAGCTTCTGGGTGTCTTTCTCTTATCCTAAAACTATCACCAGAGCTGTACTGGCAGGGCGTTCTAAGCCCTGCAGAAACATAACAATTTGCTGGTATGGCATCCTGCACAGAAGTGTTTTGCCAGCAGAGCTTTGGCCAAAGTAAAAAATGGTATGCCACTATCTGTAGTGAGAGGAACTGCCCTTTGACTAGACGAGTAGGAGACAAGATGCCCTTGGAATTCAGGCATCCAGACTTGAGCAATGTATGGAAGGCTCAAGCAGGGATTTCTAGCCTGAAAAACAGGTTGTGGATAGGGAGGGGAAGCATATGGAAAAGGCTGTATATTGGCAAGTCTGAGAGAGGGTTAGAGCAAAACCGTACACAGATTACAGTGAAAAGCCAGACCCTAGTGTTTTTGCAAGTGCAGAGAACTAAGATCAGGGTCAGAGATCATTATCGTTTGATCTTTTCTACATTTGCTGTACACTTTGCATCTCATAGGGAATGTCAACCGTACCTGGAATCTGCAGCGGACGAAGAACCTTCAAGTGACGATTGTGCCCTCTATTAAAAGTCAGTGTCTTTGGGCAGAGCAATGCAACTTTATGGGGGAACTTGGCACTTCTGAATAGAAGGGTATGGCTGGGGCCCTTGATGGGCTGGTGCAGAAAGCACCACCAAAGGAGTCAAACCCAATTGAAGCCCTGGTCCCTTCCAGGAGGTGCTGTATGGCACAGGGTGATCCGATGGGCACAGCAGCTAGCAGTGGGGGTGAAGAAGTGGGGGGACACCTTACAAGAGGTTCTGGGGATTCCTCTTGAAGAAAGCAGATGGGCTTTGAAGGGCTGTTTGGGGCTGAGTGTTGTCACCAGGTGGTGTTGGGAAGAGCAAGACAGGAGCACTAGCTCTGAGAGGGGCTGTCCCTGCGCTGTGAGCTGACTGATGCTTTTCTTTCCTCAGAGTCTGTTTATGTCCAGGCCATGTTCTTCAGCTTCCTCAGTTTCCTCTCCTTTTACCTGGGCTCCGTGGTGGTTGCTTTTGTGCACTACATCAGGTGAGCTGAGGGATTTTACAAGAACATCCTTTCTGTTTCTACTCATCCGCAGAGATGCCTCACTCTGCAGTGCATTTGGGGTAAGTGGGGTGGCAAGCATCTGAACAGAGCAGCCAAAGAAGTCCATGACTACTGACCATCAGCCAGAAAATTTTTCTTCCTCTGCTGTGGGGATCATGGCAGTGATGATAACATAAGGCTCTACCCTCTAGCTTTTGAAGTGCCCCTACTCCTGAGTTTCTTTACACGAGGACAGTGGGTGGTAGGTGAGAATTTTGATAGCTAATTTGGAATATGACATGCTAGAGTATTAGGGAACCAAGGTGCTTCCCAGATTGCTGGACTGAGTACTGCAATAAGTGGCAGTGACCCAAACAGGGCCTTGTAGTCCCAAGAGTGCTGGTTTCCTTCCTGACTTGCCTCCTCTGCCCCAGACCTTAGTGTCTGGGCTTGTGTTGAAGGCAATATCTGCATCTGAGGTGAACTTGGGCACAGCTACTATGACAGGTTGGTCTTGTAGGGGCAAAACTCTTCCCAGCTCAGGGAAGACCCTCCCCCCAGGGTTCCCTGCTTTTCCATGGAGGTGACCTTGAAGTCCTCTTGAGTGAGAGCAGGGCTGGAGGGGCAGCAGCCTAAAAGGGAGGTAAGATTTGCCCCTGTAGGATGTGTAACTGCTAGCACAGGATGAGAGCCTTGGTGGGGCAGTGGGTAGGTGCTCTTAAGGTGTGGGGATGGTGGAGTTTGTTTGGCATCCGTCACTGCTACTTGTATAGGCAGTGACAATGGTTAAGCGAATCCTTTGTTCGAAGCGTGGAGGCTTCAGTGCTCCTTTTCAGCCTAGTAGGCAAAGGTTGGCATGAGAAGAACCGTGGAAAGCTTTATCAAATAAGAGGTTTGTTTTTTGGAAACCATGCTTGTCAGCCAGCTCCTCGGATTGAATGTGGCAAAGAGTGGGGAGATCTTAAAAGTTTGGAAACGAGTTTCAAGACAGGGGCATAGCTTGAAGGCACATCAATGATACAACAGTTCATTGGAACAATTCAATGAAATTACTGAAGTGTATATGTGTGCTCTTTTTTGCTGTTGTATTTTTTGTTGTTGTTGTGGGCAAATGTGTTTTTTCTTGCCCTCCCCTGCTCAGCACTTGCATTGAAGGAAGTGGTATCAGTGGCTTAAGCATTGTGCTGATGCGTGCCTCTACCATGTTTATCTATTGGTGTCCTAGATAATCCTGCCATGGCTGGCAGGTGATGGGGTTTGTTGGCTGTCTCACGAGTGCTGTCTGTTCCTTTTCAGGATTCAGAGGAAGGCTTCGGCTGGGAGATTGAGTCCTGAGAATGGTAAGGTCTCTTCTGGTGTGTGACAGCTTTAAGTGAACAGCACAGATCCCAGGCCAGGCAAGGAACAGGCTGTCAGTGAAATACCTTCTGTCCCTTCAAGCGTTCTTCCCTGTACGTCTACCACATTGTGCTGATGAAAGATGTTAGAGCTTCTTTTCTGCCCTCACAAGAGAGACAGTGCTTGAAGCAGGCTCCTCTGAACCTGGTTCTGACCCCAACCCTGAGGAGCTGGTTTTCAGAAGGGTGGAGGAAGGGCAAGCCTTGGCTAGACCTGGCTACAGGCTAATGTTACTGCTGCCAGGTCTGTTCATTTCTAAACAAGGCACTGTGAGTTTGTCAGCTCTTATGCTTAAGATTTCCTCTGCCTGGTTTAAGCCTGGAGTCTCTAACTTTTAAATTTAATTTAAATTTTAATTTTTCTTTAACTTTGAGTTGCAGACAACCAAGTGAATGAATGACTAATACAGTTAGGTAGTGGTGTTTGTGTTATTTACTTTGGTGTTGGATTCAGTTTACTTTATGCTGCACCCACATTTCAACAAACTGCAGATTTCTGTGTTATAAAAACATAGCTGCATCTAAGAGGCTACCAGTGAAAGATGGAAATTCTTGTCATGTGGGTGGGGGGGCACTGGGAATTTCTGCTTTCTGGAGATGTGTAGGAGACTGGCTGTTTAATTTTGTTTAAATATTTAGTGCCTGCAAAGTAGTTCAAAGCATTGGTGTGTGGATAAAAGCATAGCCATTTCTACCTCTCTCCTGGGGAAAGGGAGGATGTTATGTTTTGGCAGTGTTGGAAGGTTCTTGGTGTGTTCCCTTTTTTTACTCCCCAGCTTCTTCAGTCTCTCTGGTCTGCTACATACCACCAGATAAGCATAACTGAGTTGTGCTTAAAGGATCAGCACTGGAATGTCACTCTGACCTGGCATTACTTGGGTTAATATTTTGAGGCATTTGGCTTTTCAGGAGTGGCTTCCTCAGCCACTGAGATCACATAGGCATCCCTGTATGTGGAATGTGTGTGAAAGGCTTTCTTCACAACCAAATGAGCAGGGGACTGTAAAAATGTGCTTAAAAATATTCTAAATTTAAGTCATTTGGGATGGATCCTGCTGTGAGACAACAGTAAGTCTTAGGCCACTGGAGAAATGGGAAGGCCTGTGGGTCAGGAGTTTAGGGAAGCTGCAGGGATGTGGCTGAGGCTCTGGAACAACTCCAGGCTGGTGACAAGGGATCACTGTCTAAGGCTAGGAGGCCTGGTCTCAGCCAGATGAGACCAGAAGCCCCAGGGAGTGCTGCTGTTGGTGCAGCTGGGGGTGCAAGTGCTGAAGGCAACTGAGAAACTGCTTTTCAAGCTGCCCTGGTGAGAGGTGGAAGTTAAATTCTGGTGCTTGGGGAGTTCCCAAAGAAGCCGCAGGGCACAGGCACTCTAGCGTGGGTCTAGAAGGGAGAGGACTGGGTTGCTGGGCAAGGAGAATTGTTGAACAGCATCCTTGTGAAAGGACAGAGGAGCACACAATTCCTTCACAGTTTACAGGTTTCCTCCCAGAGGCACCTGCTTCTTCTGTGACCTATCCTCTCCTGTGTGCTCTATGCCACGTGCCTGGCACTGCATGTCACAGCCACATACTTTCCTCTGGGGAGGAACTATGTCCTATCCACATGCTGTTTCTTCCTGTGTTGTGTCTTTTTGGGGTGTGTGTCTGACTGATGCCTATAAAACAGTAACTAGCGTCTTCCCTGTCTTCCAGATCACTTAGGGTGTGCTGACTTTCTCTCAATTATTATTATTATTTTTTCTTCTCTTCCCACCCACTGGAATTTCTCTTGCTCCAAAGTGCCCCCTGGGTCTTGCCATCTCCATCACTCCCCTTTCCTTTCCCCTTCCCCACCATGGATGGAGGTGCTGAGCAATCACTCTCTGCCCATTGTTTTTGAATATCCTGCAACTCCATGTGCCCCTCTGTTTGTCACCCATCTTATGCCTGGTTTCTGTGGTTAACTTTTTTAAAATCCTATGGGACACCTTCCAGTCCACGTAATCACCATCTGGTGGAGGCAATAGCTGGAGGAACCACACCTAGTGCAGTACATTTACTTTGCTGACTCACTTGGACACTGCAGAGTGGGACTGAAATTAGTGGGTGAGCTGGGTCTGAAGCAGCTATTAGACACAGGGCAGAGTGCCTCTTCTCCCTGGCATCCTGCTTTGTCCAGATCTAAATCTTCCTGTGGTTACTTGGAAAAGAAGGTTGACAGGTTACTTGAGAGCATAAAACCTGATATAAAAATAAGGAGGGAGCATCCCTGTGGGACAGGACTGACAGGAGTAGGAAGTGTGCGTGTGCCTTCGTCATGAACATGGGGTAATGGTTCTTTCACTGTCTTCCCCGTGATCTGGATTTCCAAATGACTTTAAAGCAACAGGCAAAACTGCCACAGGTGAGGGAGGGTCACAGCAGGTGACAAGTAGAAGTTGGATCTTGCTCCCGCAGCATCCTACAACAATGTCCTGCTAATCCCAGCTCAGGGCTGAAGGGGTGTCATGTAAGGGGCTGTGGTGTGCCAGAGCCTTCCCTCTGGTGCTCAGTCCCTGCCATGTTGTCCACTTCTGATGCTCCTCCGAGCTGTTTGTTGCACTGTTAGAGGGATGGGACAGGTGGAGAGAAAAGCTGCAGTGGAGACCAAGTCTTAGCCCACAGCCCAACAAGCACAGTGAACTTGTCAAAGGAAAGCAGTAATTTGGACTGGAAACATCAGATGTCATTGTTGTAAGGGTGCTCCCCTGCCTAGGAATTTGGCTCAGGCAGGAGAAAGTTTTGGGGCTCTCTATGTATGTGGCTAATGGAAATGGTATAAAAACCTACACAAGGTGTTACAGAAGTGTCCAGAATTGCTGTCTGGAAAAAGGAGTCTGCTTGTGCCTATCAGTTTGGGACAGATTGGGTACTAGGAAGCTGGAGGTGCAGCTTGGGAAGCCAGGCCATTGCAGCCGTTGCTGCAAGTAAGGTTGCTTGGCTTTAAATACTGTCCTCTGTCCCTTTGCTGGCTGGCCACATGATGCTGTGAGGGTGAAGCTTTACAAGCAGCTGGACCTGTCTCACTGTTTGCCATGACTGGAAGACATGGTCCTGCTCCTGCTACTCTTGCTTCCCCCCTGTCTGGGGAGATGGGTATTTGACCCCATGAGGGGATTTGGCTGGCTGTGTTACCTGCCGTGTTTGCTGCCAGTTCAGCAGCTGAGTCCCACCATGGAGGCAAAAAGAGGGAACGTGAAGGCAGGAGGGGAAAGTCTCAGTGCAGCCTCACTGAGTGTGGGTGGCAGGCAGGGACTTCCCAGCCCTCAAAAGCTCGCACCTCTTGTCCTCAGCATAGGATCATGACCACTTTTTGCATGGAGCATTTTTTCGCTTTCTCCTTGCTTGGTTAAAACTATGTAGCAGCTGCCTTGCCAAAGGCTGGCTGTGACTTCCAGGGGTAACTGCAGGTAGCAATATTTGAATAGATCCATGTCTGCGAAGGGAAAGGAGAATTAGAAATTCAGAAGGGTGCTCTGAATATTGTCAGACTTGCTCTAGAATTTTCCAAGTCTTGCAGCCCCATAATGTGATCTCTACAGTGTGCTGGAGGGAGGTTTGTGCTTTTGAGTCAAACTGGCAGCCTGTGCACAGAGACTGAAGGGAATGGGTTTGTTTCACATTGCAAAGCAAAGGTTTCCCTCTTGCACAGTATGCTCTAGAGGGAGACTGCCATCTGTTTGGAGAAATGCTGCTTTTCCCAAGCCCCTTCAGCTCTTTAGGCTGTTTGTAGTTACCTCAGAGATGTGCTTCAAAGCACTGATATGAAACTAACTGTCCTTATGGGTCTGTTTCCATTGCAGGATCTGGGATTATGACATCTTCGCACCCCATCACAGCCAGCACTCCTGAGGGAAGCAGCTATGGTGCTATTGGTACAGTGTCTTCTGTAACTGGGGGCACGGGGGGGGTTCTGCCTGGGGCCAGGAAAGGCATT
This sequence comes from Tetrax tetrax, assembly GCA_009806455.1. Classification (NCBI taxonomy): domain Eukaryota; kingdom Metazoa; phylum Chordata; class Aves; order Otidiformes; family Otididae; genus Tetrax; species Tetrax tetrax. The sequence goes on from WHYT01017689.1 coordinate 145,267, forward strand.
TTAAGGTGCGTTAGAGCCAGAAGAGAATAACGTTGCAAGCTGCTTTAGTGGCAGCTTGCAGCTACTTGGGGAAAAAAAAAATAATTCGGCTTGAGAGGTTCAGGTTGCATTTTAGAGAAAAAAATCTACACCAAAAAAGTGGCAAATGTCTGGAAGAGGTGCCCAGAGAATTTCTTTTACTTGATATAGTCTAGCCTCAGCTAGAGGAAGCCACAGTCATCTGATAAGCGTTGAGGGCTTCAGCACCACCACTCCATCTCCCTGTCTCCTGCCCTCCAATTCTCAAGGAAATGCTTTAACAGCGTTTGGGAAATAAGGAAGAAACTTTTGTTCTGCTGTGCCAGTATGGGCAATAGGCCAGCCAGTGGGAAGTGCAGGCAGATCCTGCTGACCTGCAAGTGACTGATACTGTGCATGCAGTGGGAGCAAAGCTGATGCTGTGCCTGCTTTGAAAAATTTACTTTCTTCCTCTTTGTCTTTTGTTCTACAATATTTTTTAGAAAAGCTTATGTATAAAGCTTATATAAGATCTGGAAGTTAAATAGGTCAGCCTGTTTTTGACCTCTGAACAGTCTGGTGCTTTCACTAGAGCTTTCTGGCTTGTCTTAGACTTCCAGATTTCAGAGCCTGGGCTAGTGAAGAGTAGGAAATATTAGGGATGAAAAGTAATAGAATAAAAGCCAGGGAAAAACAAAAATGCT
>WHYT01017689.1:145987-204999 GCA_009806455.1 Tetrax tetrax
TCCTTGAAAGTGCTCTTAGCTGGTATTTGAGACTTTCAGAAAGGTTTGTGATCATGAAAAGACTTGTTCCCTGAAATGGCTGTATCAACTTGACCCAGCAGATTGCTGCTGATATCTGGGACAGCTTTCTTGTGGCTGTGCAGAAAGGAATTTAGCCTTTATCCTGCCTGTTTCCTTCTCCCCACTCTGTTCCAGATGAATCGAGCTCCAATGGTGGACGGGAGTTGTCTTCCCCTGCGCGTGGGCCGCCAGCTGGTTCTGACACAGACAGTTCTGTGGAGGAGGAGAGCGACTTCGACACCATGCCAGAAATTGAAAGTGATAAGAATGTAATCCGCACTAAGGTACAGCAGGTGTTGCAGCTGTGGCTGTGATGCTGGGCCATGGACACATCTGGGCCAGAACCAGCACTAGTCACTTGCCAGGATTTTTAAGTTTGCACTTCCCTTTTAGGTGGATTTAATCTAATAAAGCTGAATGTGCTTCTTAGTGCTTCTTCAGAGTCTAGAAAGTTTTCCTGCTGTGCTAAGGGTTCTGCTGAAATGAGTGAATTAATGTGGAAAATTAGAATGTACTGGGGACTCTTGAGAAAGGAGGAAGAAGCCCAGAGTGTCCCAGAAAGTCCAAGGAGGTGGGACAGCACAGGAATTAAAAAATGTGCAATAGTAGGTAGTTACCTGGTAAGAGTGCTACTCTGGTAAGAGTAGTATACGGAGTAGTTTTAAGCTGGCAGTTCTAAAACTGCCTGCTTTTGTCACCCTGTGGTGGTACTTGTGGTCAGAGCCATTCCTGGAGGTTCGAGGATTTTGCAGAACTTATTCCCCACAGAATCAAGGGACCCAATGAGCTTGCTGCATAAAAAAGGTCCAAAAAACACCAAGCTGCATATTGTCCAAATAGGTCGAGATCTTCTGGCTTCTGTAGTCTTCATCAGTTCTTTTCTGTTTTCTTCCCTCTTTCTCCACCCACTGATGTTTTAGGTGTTCCTCTATCTATCAGACTTGTCCAGGAAGGACCGAAGGATTGTCAGCAAAAAATACAAAATCTATTTCTGGTAAGAAGACAAACTGGTAAGGCCCAAGCTCTAGACCCAGTCTCTAGTTGTGGAGTCTATCCCCATGCCCTTCTTCTGAACCACACTTTAGACCTGAGGATAGTCTTTGAGACATCCTGTTACATGTTCTGACCTTGTTGCAACCAGTAATTGCGGGTCCCATATACCTTCAAATAAGGGTATTTGTAGACCAGTGCACACGTGATCCTGGCAATGGTTTACATAATTGCTTTAAAATGTGGTAACAACTGGTGCACTGGAACATACTGGGGAAGGGGAGAAACAGGCACTCAAACACATGAGCTTGTGGTCCACATCCTGGCTTTTCTTGTGCCCTGAGCATTTGCCGTGTGTTTGCATTAGCGTGTTTGCTCTCTGCTTCAGGAGATCATAACCAGGGGTATAAAGCTGCGGTTGGGAGAGCAGAGTCTGTGCCCTTGGGCACTGAGGTCTACGCATTCCTCCACAAGCGCTGTGGGGGCTGTGTCCTGGGTGTGCTCCAATTGTTTTGGTGTGTGTATGTAACCACTGCTGCTGTCTCCTCTCTGCAGGAACATCATCACCATTGCAGTGTTTTATGCCCTGCCGGTCATCCAGCTCGTCATCACTTACCAGACGGTGCGTTGGGCTCTGTGTGGCTGTCCCCAGTGCTCGGATACTCATGCCTTTAAACTTGCTCTGTGGTTGCAAGATGTAAGGATGGCAGTTGCAGTGAAGCTAGGATCACACAGGAATCCTGCTCTGTCTGAGGGGCAGTTTACCTTAGCTGTTCTCTCTGCACCATGTGTTGAGTGTTGCTACTGGCTTGGCTTGCTGAGCTTGCAGTTCTGCTATTTTTTGCTTGGGAAGCGGGAGCGCAGCTGTTTTCCTGCTCATCTGATGTCTCATTTGGGACCTGTTTCATTTTAGAGGCAGGAGGAATCTGCTGTTACCTCTAAAAGACAAGTGAAAGCAAGTAGGGTTTGCTGTGGTATGAGTGACTTCTCCCTTCTCCCTGCCCCGTCCTTGCTATCCTACTGTTATTCAGGTATCTGCAAGCAGATCTATTAATGATGGGGTTGAGAGCATGCAATATGTTTCCTCTAAAGACTGTTGCCAGATGTGTGGCCCATGGCAACATCATGTCCCCTGAAAAAGCTTCACTTGCAGATGTCGGTATTCCCCTATGCCAGTGCTAGAGCTGGGCTGTGTCCTGGTACACCTTGTGTACATGCAGTGTTTGCATGAAGCAAGCTCCCCGGAACAAGGAGGATTTGCTAATATCAGGTCTCCCACATCCTCTCTGTCCAGGTAGTGAACGTGACAGGCAATCAGGACATCTGCTACTACAACTTTCTGTGTGCCCATCCCCTTGGAGTGCTGAGGTGAGTGAGCCCTGCGGTCACTGCATTACTGTCTCATGCCTCCTGAGTGTTTGTGCTGTGCCCAGGTCAGGATTTTGTCCTTGCCAGACTCACAGTAACTGTATTGATAAGACTGCTGAGAGTTTAGGACTTTGAGCTTTCTGTTTTGCTCAACAGTGGCTTTGTGTTGCAGTGAGACACGTGTACCCAAGAACATGTGGTACCTGGGTTCCTCTGGCAAACTTATGGCACTGCAATAGGGTGCTCCTGTGCTCTTTTGGACACTTTCACTTGTATCCAAGGAGCAGCAGCTCTGCAAAGAAGTTCAGATCAGTCCTTTCAGTGAAGCATTTCTCTGAATTAGTGTGGGAGTGCAAAGAAAGCCCAGAGTTGGGAATCTCACAGAAAAAGTGTTAAATCCACTGGGATGCGTGAACTACTCAACATAAAATTGTCATCCAGGGTGTAAAACTGGCAAGTGTTTGTTGGCTGCAGAGGTGGAGGATGGTGGTGGGGGACCGAAATGGGATCAGCTTATTGTGGCCCAGGGTTCAGGTTCCTGCTGCTGTACTGCCTTTGTCTTAAACCTTGTTTTTCCCTGCAGTGCCTTCAACAATGTCCTCAGCAACGTGGGCCACATGCTACTGGGTTTTCTCTTCCTCCTCATTGTGTTGCGCAGGGACATTCTGCACCGTCGGGCCATGGAGATGAAAGATGTCTATACCCTGGTAGGAAGCATGGTTGCATGGAGCTGAGTGGAGGGAGGAAGGACAAGGAGAACTTGAAAACCAGAATGATACACAGTGGATTTCCATTTGCCTTCCTTACTGGAGGATTCAATCCTTGTCTTTTTCCCCTCCCCTGAAAAAGGGTTTAAGTGGGACACGTCTTCTTGCACATCCCAGTACTTTGCTGCTTACAGTATGACTCAGCCCAGGCTTGTGAAGACAAGGAGATGAGTAGAGGAACAGTTCCTGTGGCTGTGACTTTTCCTCCAGTGCTCACTGTGAAGGAACCGGGGCAGTAGGAGTGTTCTGAGATGCTTTTGTTTATAGTGAGGTTCAATTTGTCTTACACAATGAAGAGTTCCTTCTTGGCACTCCTGTTAGCAAGAAGGAATAGAGCTTCCTACAGTAACCCAGAGGAATTTGGCTGCCTCTGGCTCTGAAGCACAGCTGCTTGTCACCAAAGCTTCTGCAGTCTCTTCAGTATCTTCTGGGAGAGGAAGGAGAAACCTGTGGCCCTGTGGGCAGCAGTGCTGGTGATTTGTGGAGACAAACAGCTCTGTTTTCACTGGCTTGGTAGCAAGTAAAGGCCTTAGCAGTTAAAGGGTCTGCTGCTTATGGTTTTCAGATGAAATCTCAGCTGAATCCTGATGGATATTCCTTTTCACCTGGGCTGATGGGCTCAGCTCAGGTGCTTCTAACCCCCTACTGACCACAGGAGCAAGACTGCTGTTCTGGGTCCCTGGTGCTCTCTCAATTTGGGCAGGATGTAGCATGGCACAAGGTACAGGACAGATTTTTTTTTTTTTTTAGTCTCAAGATGTCAGTAACCAAGACACTGGGGTCTTCAGACCAGCAGTTCCTGTGTGATAGCTTGGTTTTGCTGTCTCTGGATTCACCTGGCTATGCAGTGTGGCTAAATGCAGGGCCTGTGGTTGCACACAGCACACTGTGCTGCACTGGTGACTGAAGGACATGCGTAGGGGTTAGGAGGGATGAAGTGATGAAGAGTGGGAGCTCGTTTGTCATCAGGACAGTGAGGGTACTTACTGTACAGCTCTGGTCTCTTCCAGGACTATGGGATCCCAAAGCACTTTGGTCTCTTTTATGCTATGGGCATCGCTCTGATGATGGAAGGGGTGCTCAGTGCCTGTTATCACGTCTGCCCCAATTACTCCAATTTCCAATTTGGTAAGCTGAGTTCCCTTTCTCCTTTTGACTTGGAGGTAGGGTTTCCCGTGCTCTGTCTCCTGCTGAGTTGCCGGCCTTTCCGGTCCGTCCACCCTTGCAAACCTCCCTGGAGTCTGCCTGTTCCAGGGCTCAGGAGGCAGTGAGGCTTTGGATGCTGGAGACTAACGTATTTCAGCCTTCTCTCCAGACCTTGGGACTCTGGTTGTGCACTGTTGGCAAGATCTCCCTTTGTTTTTGCAGCTCAGTGTTTGAAGATAGTAAGTGCTCAGCCTGAGTGGCAGAGTGCTCAAGCCTAGGAAGCCTCTGAGTGCCATCTCAGTGGAAACTTGTTTCTCTGTGGGCTTCTTTGCCTTCCTAGGGAAGAGAAGACTTGGGCACGATCTTGTCCATGTGCGTAAATACTTTGAGAGGGAATGAAGATGAGTGAGCCAGGCTCTTCTCAGTGATGCCCAGTGACAGAAGAGGCAATGGCCACAGATTAAAACACAGGAGACTTCATCTGAACACAGGAAATTACAATTTTTTTTCTTTTTAAAAAAAAACAAAACAAAACCAAACTTTGAGAGTCATCAAAGACTGAACAGGTTGCCCTATTCTGTGGAGATACTCAAAGCCTGACTAGACATGGTCCTGGAGAGCCCTTCACCCTCTCATAGCAGAGGGTATTGGACTGGACAACATCCAGAGATCCCTTTTAACATCAATCATTCTGTGATTCCCTGCCTGTTTCTGTGTTGCACAGTGTTGGGCACTTTTTTCTGCGCCCCTTTGGGTTTTGTTGCCCCAGAGCATGGTAGATGTGCTGCAACATGGCAAAGCACAAAGTGCTGTACAATGTAGTGCAGCATCAGGGATTTGTGCCTGCCAGCCTTACATTTGGCCTTGCTGCTGCATTTCTTTGTGTGCTTGGAGCAGCTTTCTCAGCCTCCTAGCACAGTATCTATTTTAACTGTTGTGCTCCCTCTGTAGACACCTCCTTCATGTACATGATCGCAGGACTGTGCATGCTCAAGCTCTACCAGACCCGCCACCCAGACATCAATGCCAGTGCCTACTCTGCCTATGCCTCGTTTGCTGTGGTGATCTGTCTGGCCGTCCTTGGAGTGGTATGGCTCCCTCTTACCTACCTGCTTCTCTGGGAAGGAGATGGTGTGGTTGGGAACATAGCTTAAGTGGGCAAATGACTGGGGAGAGTAACGGGATAGGATAAAAGTGTATTGAGCAGCTGCTAGCATTTGGATTCCTAGTACACTTGGGTTTTCCTCCTCCCTTCCCTTGGGCTTGCAGGGAGGGGAAGAGCAGAGCAGTTTTCTCTACGTAGGCTCCTTTTCAGGCTTTGTCCATCACATGCCCTCAAGAGGAGAAATGCATGCATCCAGGTGTCTGCGACTAAACATGCAGCTCGTCTCCTGTGGGGTGGCTCACTTTGGAGGAGGATGGTGAGGCTGGCTGAGTTGCCAGGTCAAGTGTCCTCTACCTAATTGCTAGTGCCTCTGTCTCCCCTTTGGAAAACTGTGTTGCTGGGTACAGCTCCTGCAGTTGGCCTTGCGGTCTTTGGAGAGGTGCAGGGGTAGGATAACGGCTGGGGGGCTCCTGGGCAAGTTTCTGGAGTACCTGCCTATAGAAAGGCACTGAAACAGAAGGAATCACAAGAGGGTTGCTCTTGTGCAGCAGTATTCACTGACAGGTCAGGCTGGTACAGGGCTTTGCCTCTTTGCTCATAGCATTGCAGGTATTGAGCTAGGCTTGCCTGAATCCCCATCCTGTGCTTTACCTTGAAGGTCTCTGCTTCTCTTTTTTTTTGGAGATTTTGGTTTCATTTGCCAGTAACCAGGCAAAGTCCATTGAATTCTTGCTCTGAACTAGCAGCTGGGTCCCAGCAGGCTGTCAGCCCCTCACTGCCTGACATAATGCAGAATAACAATTGATTCTGTGAAGGTCTCTGAGTAGGAGACTCTGGGATAAGGCATGTAGGAGCAGCTGGTGAACTTGGGACTTCCCAAGAATCTCTTGGTAGCTGTGGTAGATCTGCGCACTCCCAGGTTCAAAACACTGGGGTTTTATTAAGGGATGCTGTATTTCTTACTTGTGGAATATTTTGAAGCTGTAAAGCTTATAAACTGCATGTCTCCTTTGCTCCATTCATGCAGAGGTGGCTTTTCTCCTTGCTTCCCCTCCTCCCCAAAAGAAATGTTCGGGCATGTGCTGTGCCAGAGGAGGGGAATGCGTGGTCATGGCCCGATGGCAGACCAGAGTTTCTGGACTCCTTAATGTATAGCATTAACCTGCCTTTGTAGGTCACTGACAGTCCTTAAATAAAGTGAAAGTGTGAAATAAGTGCAATTGTCTGCAGAGCAGCTTTGTCCTTTTTGGTCTACTACGATGCACTTGTTAAAGTAACGATTGGTTCCCTGACAGCTTTAGTAAAAATCCAGCTCCTGGCTGGAGAGCTGCTGTCCACCTCAGCAGGGAGGTTCTGTGTTTCTGCTCCCTGGGGCAAATGCAGTCTCTCCAAGCTGTCATCCTTGTCTGAAGGGGTGTCCAGAAAGAATGGTCTCCTCTCCAGAAGTGCTGAGCTCATCTTGCTTCTTTGGACTCTGGATTTATAGATCTGTTTTGGGGTTGGAAGATTTAGGAGTTTCTCTTCCATGTTCAGTGAGGTTGTCTAATGCCCCATGGTGACATAGGAAAGAAAAGGATCAGCCTGCTGATAACAGGGCTCAGTTTGCTTTTAATATATCTGCTTTCAGGTATTTGGGAAAAATGACATGTGGTTTTGGGTCATTTTCTCAATGATCCACGTTTTGGCCTCGCTGGCTCTCAGCACCCAGATCTACTACATGGGCCGCTTCAAGATCGGTAAGTGCTGTGACTGAACCATCTTGCTCTCGGGTGTGCGGGTGTCTGCGTGAGTGTCTGTGCAGCGTGTCTGTGAGCACAGTCCCATGGCCTGTGCTCGTGTTCCGGGTTATACTGTCCTCTCATCCATCTGATGCTCTTTTTGGCCTCTGAAGTCCTTGTGCTGCTGCTTCCCAGACTTGTGGGAGTCAGCAGGACCTGTCTGCTCTGTGGTGGCAGAAGAGCTGGGCTTGGAGGGAGCTTGTCCTTCAGAGCCATGAGCTACGTAAAACCCCATCATGCACTGAGTGGGGAGAGGGTCTGGTGGGAAACCTGTATCTTGTGCTCTGCTTACAAACTTATTTCTCCTTTCTCTTCTGCTCCTGTCTGCCTCAGATGGCCCTGAGTCAGGTAACTGTCAGCAGCTCTCATTTTTCTCTGTTGAACTGGTTGAGCAGCGGCATCGCAGCTGGGGGTGCATGGGTGTGTATGGGGAGGCAGGCTGGAGTGCCACCTCGGGTTGGCTCTTGAGAAGTGAAGTCAGTTTGCCAGCAGCACTGCCAGGCCCGTTCCTTGGCAGGAAGGGGTGGTACAGCACAGGAGAGCTCTTGTCTTAGTGCAGGAGCCTCTTTAAGCTTCACATTTATTGCTGAAGAGGGGCGTGTGTGTGCATGCATGTCTGTCCAACCCCACTGCCACTGATGACTCTCCAGTGAAGCTTCTGCAATGATTTTGAAAGCACTCTGCCCCTCTAGGCCTGGCTGAGGGATGAGTTTCTGCTGTCTTCCTGCTCCAGGAGTTTGTTCCATGGAAGGTGCTTTTCCTCTTCCTGCACACACATCTCCTCCAGAGATGTGGTTGGAAAGACAGCCTTACTGTTTACATGTACAGTCAGGGCCTGTTTGACTTCTGGGTAGTGCCAGTGGCAAAGGGATGAATTTTTTTTTTTTAACCTGTCACTCTGGCCAAGTGCCATCCACACACTGTGGTGGCTGCCCTTTTGCTTAGCACAGACTGCTCCAGAAGGGCAAAAAATGAATCTGTTGACACTGTGGCCATCTCCAGGCTGAGTTCTCTGTTGTCAGCCAGTGAGTGTCTCCATCTTTCCCCTGCAGGCATTTTGGCATTCCCACATCTGACTGTTCTGGCTTTTTATCCTCCTCTTTGACAGACTTGGGGATATTTCGACGGGCAGCGATGGTGCTGTACACGGACTGTATCCAGCAGTGCAGTCGACCAATGTACATGGTAGGTGATTTCTCATCTCGGCACCTTCCTCAGCAGTTGCTCTCTTTCTAAGTGATGTGCAGGGGAAGGAGTTGTGGCTATTTGAAAAAGTGCTGGTCCCTGCTTCCCCTCTTCCAAAATGTTTGCGTAAGTGCAGATCTCTGCTGGAGCTTACCCCAACTTTCAGGCCTCCCCTGATATAAGGCTTGGCGAATAAAACATCAGAGCATGATAAGATTTGCCTTTGCTCTTGCTCTCTGGGAGCATCTGTTCAAGGAAGGGGTATGAGGCTCCGTGCAGCACAGCCTTTCTGGGAGGGTAGTGACTACTTTGGCTTTGTGGATTAAGCAACAGCTATTGCTCTTTTTACAGCACCTCAGGGCAGACAGAAAAAAAATTAAGAAATGGTAGCTGTTACCTTGTGTCCCACTGATTACTTTCTTCTTGGCACAGAGCGCTAATTAGGGCTTGAAGCCAAATGATGTTTTTTTATCCATGAGCATCCTTTTTTATTAGTCTTTTAAAATTTATTCTCCCATCTCTGAATTCTGAGTTTTGCAAGGAAAATTAGTGCACTCAGGCATAAAGTAAGCCTGGCCAGCCTGAAATAGCTATATCATGAGAGCAACTGTAAGGATAAATGCGCACGCCCCACAGATGTGACCCTTCTGCATGCTGTAGTTAAAGTGCTTTCCTAGCTAACGGTGAGATGGGTGAAAAAAAGCTCTGTGGATATGTGCAGGATGCTATCCAAAGCTTCCCCTGCTGCCTCTTTCCAGCATGTCCTTGCTCTGGCAATAGTTTTTCTGTAAAATAGTGAGAGGGAAGGAATCTAGCTAGAAAAACAGTGAAAACAGTCAAAGGATTTTCAGAATCTCCTGAGGCTGATCCTTAAGTGCTGGGCTTTCCTTTTTTTAGATGTTTAATCTCCTCTTTGCAACACACACTTTGCTCACATCTGTGAGGGCCAGAGCAGTTTCCATCTGGCAAAAGCTCCCGCAGAGCAAACTTCACAGCCAGGTGTGTGTGTGTTTGCAGGAACCAGACTCCAGATCATCACATAATGATAACCTGAACTTCTGAGGCTAAGGCCTCTTTTTTTTTTTTTTTTTTTTTTTTTTTTTTTTTTTTTTTTTTTTTTTTTTTTTTTTTTTTTTTTTTTTTTTTTTTTTTTTTTTTTTTTCATTTTCTTCTGCTTTCATACGATCATCAGTGTCTTCTCTTCAGGACAGGATGGTGCTGCTCATTGTTGGAAATCTGGTCAACTGGTCTTTGTAAGTAGTGGAGCGTTGGTGTCTTTCATGCTCGTGCACGTGGGCAGCAGGATTTGGTACTGATGCACAGGTGGCCTGAAGTGATGGGGAAATACAGCAGTGTCTGCAATCGTCCTTTGCTGGGCCCCTTCTAGCACGTTTTTGCAATGCACTTGATCTGGTAAGCGCTGACGGAAGGCAGATCCATAGGATGCAGTGCAGCACTACAGAGCTACGTGAGGCATTCCGAAGTGTTTCAGCTGGTGCTGTCTCTTGGCTTGTGTCTGAGCGAGCTTGTGTGGGGCTGGCCTGGTACTGCGGTGCTGCATTGTGCTGTACGCGTGCTTCCCGTGTAGCTGGGAGGTCTCTGGCCCAGCCAAGGTGCAGGAGACTTGACAGGTGCTTGTTAGTCACAGTCACAGAGCCCGGCTCAGCACTCACTGCATGGATGGGAGGGATCAGCTCTTGGATGAGACCTGAAATCATTGCCCCAAGCGCTTGCTTTTCACTAAACCTGCTTCTCAGGGACATGCCTTCTGCTAAATGTACAGGTCTGGGGCGAACTCCTGCTGAGTGAGATGCATTAGGCCGTGGGTTGGAAGCAACCCAGAGTCCTTGCCTGTCCTCTGGGATCTCCAGTTGCTCTTAGCAGCTGGCCATGGCTGAGTTTGCTCAGCAGGGAGCATTTCCTCAAGGGAATTGGAAGGCTGTGGCAATGTTGTTGTGGTCTGGAGGTGGCAGGGGGTGGCTGTCAGTTTGGGGATGTACCCTGTCCCCAGTGAAAGAGGCTGTCTAATGTTCCTTCTTCCCTCTCTCTCAGTGCTATCTTTGGGCTGCTATATCGGCCCAGAGACTTCGCCTCCTACATACTTGGGATCTTTATCTGTAACCTGTTGCTGTATCTGGCTTTCTACATCATCATGAAGGTAAAGGGAGGCAGCTGTAGCCGTCTCTGGGGTGCCTGTCTCCAAAGGGGAAGGGGTGGGCCAGCCTCTCTCTGGCTGCAGTTTGGGTTCCTGTGGTGCTGCAGAGGGATGTGGAGGAACCTTTTGTGATGGGGTTCAGGGTCGGACAAGGTGTTGGTGTTGGGGAGGGATGGCATGGCTCTGGACCCTAGGAAGAACTCGGGGCTTGTTGTGAGGCTATGTCCCTGTCTGCAGCTCCGCAGCTCTGAGAAGCTCCTGCCTATCCCCCTGTTTTGCATCGTGGCCACAGCAGTGGTGTGGGCAGCCGCCCTCTACTTCTTTTTCCAGACCCTCAGCAGCTGGGAGGTAAGGTTCCCCTTTCACTGTCCTTCTGTTCATCTTTTCTTCCTGTTTGTTTTACCCAGAAAATACTCTGAGGAGGAGTCTTGGGCTGCTCCTGGAGAGCTGAAAGGGTTTAACTCCTTCAGCAGACTGGGAAGCTGTGCTGAGCCCCAAAAGACTGTATGCATGTAGATGCGGAGAGACTATTTATGACTCAGGTGATCTGGGAGGTGACTGGTCCTCACCAGGTGAGAGAGGAGGAGCTGGAGATCTGAAAGCAAAACTGGGCAAATCCTGACCAGTGCTGGATGGAAGACTTCTTCCCGGTGCAGATGGCCAATGGGAAATAACCTGCCTGGGCTTGTGGAGGCTGTCCGTGGCCTGGAAGACTCTTAAATCCTGACTGGATATGTTCCTACAAGATAGCATGTCTGTCTCCATGGAAGTGGGGGGCTTGCTGCAGGGTGGTCTGGTGGAGGCTGTGCAGCTTGTGCTATGCAGCACCTCGGATGTGGAGATCAGAGGGCTCCCCCTGGCCGTGGGTTGTGGCCCCAGATCTGTCTCCAGGTCTAGGTATGACATTGTGTTCCTGCCCTGCTCTCGCCACATGTCTGGCTAGTACAGCACTTTTTCCTGGCTCCTACATGGAGCGTTAAGAGAGAGCAATCTCCAGAGAGTCCAACATGGCCGATCAGGGCTCTGTATGAGTGGATATCGGGTCCTGACCTCCTGCTTGCTCCCCTAGGAGACTCCAGCAGAGTCCCGGGAAAAGAACCGGCCCTGCATCCTGCTGGGTTTCTTCGATGACCATGATGTCTGGCACTTCCTCTCTGCAGCTGCCTTGTTTTTCTCCTTTCTGGTGAGTCCTACTTGAGCCTCCCATTCTGCTATATGGCCTCACGCTTTCCTCTTCCTTGTCCCTCTATCTGCATGGAGCTGTGGCTGCCCTCAGACCCCCCAGAAGTGCCCCGAGTCCTCTGCTTGGCTCTGTCTCCAGACATCCTTCATAGGGAGATCAGGGATCAGGCTTTCTAATTTGTCTGGTTGCTCCCTGTGCCTCCTGGCCTCAAATTCCCTTTGGGGCTGTGGGTCACACATCTGTTGGGGAAAGTTGAGGGCCTGCTGCTCTGACCAATCCTCATGGATGTGTGAGTCACTCCCAGGATGGGACCCTACTCCCTTTGACCTAGGCAGCAGGGTCACTGATGTGGAGCTTAGCTTACTCCTGGGCTTTGCCTCACTTCCATAGTTTACTCCTGTTCTCCTCTCCTTGGTACCTCTTTTCAGGCCTGATGGTCTCTGTGGTGGGAAAGGTGGAGGCATCCCCTGTGATGGGGTCATGTGCAATGCCATGAGCCGTGGTCGAGCAATTCCCACCCTGTGGCCTCCTGGATGACTCTTCAGAGGCTAGTGGTGAGGGACCAGTTTACAAGCAGCGTCTCCATCATGGTTGGGGCAGGATTGCCCGCTCAGGTCCTTGCAGCACTGTATGCAGAGCTATCTGTCAGCAGTGTTGCCAGAGTGACTTGCTGGAAGTGCTACAGAATCAGAGTTACTCTGTCACGTGGGTTGTGATAGTGACTCCTGTACATACCGGAAATGTGGCTCAGGTGGACTCCCCTGTGATGAAATGCCATCCAGAGCTGGTTGTTCTCCCCAGCTGTGGGCTGGCCAGTGGGACCTGAAGCTGCCTCATGCTTTCCTCCTCAGGTCCTGCTGACCCTGGATGATGACCTGGATGTGGTGCGCAGGGACAAGATCCCGGTGTTCTGAGTCCCCAGGGGACAGGGGTGCGGAGGTGTCCCACATTGCTCAGCCAAAGGCACTGAGCCACCAGCATCTGCGGGGAATGAGCCTGTTTCCATGGCAGACAACCCCGTAGGAGCAGGGGAACTGGATCCCACAGCGAGCATGAAGAGGTGCTGCGGTAACTTAGGCAGGACCAGGAGCGAAGATGACATTTGCTCCTTTTCCACCGCACCCTCTGCGCAGACATAACCCAGCGGCTGAGGCTGGCGCCCAGCCCTGTGGCTTGTAGGTGCAGTGGGTGTCTGGAGCCAGTGAAGATGGGGGAAAGGGGAGATGTGTTTGAGATCTTTCCTTCCGTTCCTCCCTGCTGATGTGCTCTGCTTCCTTTCTGGTGAGCAGGCTTGAGAAGTGCAATGTGGCTCCTCTGCATCGGCAGCCAACGCCTCCACCCTCTGGGCTGCTGCCCTTGGGGAGTCCCTTCAGCAGCATGGGGAGAGCACTTGGTTCCTGACCCACAGCCACCGAGTGAGCAAAGGACTCCAAGCTGAGGTGGCAGTGGGGAACTATTTTCTTTTTTTTTGTTGTTGTTGGAGAGGCTCCTCTTGTAGCTGGTGAGGAGCCATGGTAACAAGAGAAACAAGTCCAAGGGACTGCAGTGTTGGAGGGAGATGATGGTCTAGAGCTGCCCAGCAATGCTCTGCCAGAGGCGGAACCTCCTGCCTTGCTCTTACAGCCTCTCTCACTTACACGTATTGAACAGGCTCACTTCCCTCTGGCAGCTCCTGTGCTGTCAGTGTGGTGGTCTCCCTCACAGCACCACCAGCGCTGTCCTCAAGCGACCCTAAGAGAGATGGTGCCGTGCTGGGTAGCTCCGTGGCTCCTGCTGCCTGGCCGTGCTAAAGGGGCAGGGTGGAAGAGGGAGGCTGCCCAGACTTTCTCCTCCCACAAGCTTGCTTTGGGCAAACTTGGCCAAGCCGCTTCCCTTGTGGGCTGGGGGTGTGGAGGAGGTTTTGGGGCGGTTGGGTCTTTAGCTAAAGATCTGGACCAAGCTTCTTTTGTGTCCAACTCTTCTGCATCTGAAGTAAGTTTTAAAATAGCTTCTGCATTCTTCCTGAATTTTCAGTTATTTAATAAACAAGAATAAGGTGTGAATTATTTCAGGCCTTGCATCTAAAATGTGACCTATTTTGCTAATTTTGAATTAAAAAGTATTCTTTGAGGCCTGCTGTCCTTATTCTTGTCAATGAGCATTTTTCCTTTGGTGCATGTACCCCATGGTGCAAAGGACTCCATTCCACTTGTCCTTACCATAGCAGAAGACTCTGGTAATTCTCTACTCTAAGAAGTCTGCATCTCCTAGAAAGGTTTTGCATTAGCTGGTTCTTATTTATTTTTTTTCCTAAGTTGGAGTTTATCAAGATGGTCAATAAAATGAATGTTTTTGGCTCCCTGCTCTGCAGGTTGATCTGAATTATTCTTGCTCCAGGTCTCAGCAGCTGCAAAGAGAGCACTCGGGGCAGAGGGGTGCACAGTGGTGTCACACAGCTGCTGTCATCCTTAGGAGCCTCACAAACAGTTTCCTGAGCATTAGTACACAACCTGCTTGTTCTCTTAACCAAATAGCCTTTGTGGGGCTAACTGGAGTAAAGAACTCTTGTTTGTCACTAGCTCCTTTGGCAGAGTGAAGAGAGGGCTGGAGGAGGAAGAGGCTACCAGCTGTCATCTGACAGGGCTTGCCAGAACATGCAGGAGGTGGTGGTGGGCCCCGTGTGCTGTGTTTTGTTACAGTTCTTTGGGATTGACGTGCAGGTTTGCCATGCAGATGGAGTTGTGAATGTTCAGTGATGTTAGAAATAGGGCTTGTTGTGAAGCGTGAGCTTCTCTTCCTTCAGTGTCAGCATGGGCTGCAGGGAAGGAGATGGCACTTGCTTTTGTCGGAGTAGCACCAGCAGAGAAGTATCAGGCTTCATTCAGCCACCCTGCAGCTTTGCCATATGTTCTTGGTCTGTCAAAAATGGCAGAATCCAATATTGGCTACACAGGCTTGCCTGCAGCTTGCTTTTCTTCTTCCTGTAAGGAAAGACTGCCAGGAAGTCCAAGGTGCAAAAACCCCAGATCCTTACTGCTGAGTGCAGCAAGGCTGAGCTGTCCCTGTCAGGGATTCTTGGTGGGGCTGTGGTGCTCTGTCTTGCCCAGGGTGTTTGTGAACATGCTCTGTGGATGGAGCCACCTGGGCTTTCCTACCCAGAGGCGTGTGAATATTTGACCTGACAGCTTTTTTGCAACATGTGCTCTGTGCTGCCCTGATCTCCCTCCCTGCAAATACAAGGGCTGCTGTGGGAGCCAAAATTTGTTGTAATAATATAACAGGTTCGGTAGAGAATGGATTGAGAGCAGCCCTGAGAAGGACTTTGGAGTGCTGGTGGAGGTGGACAAGAAGCTCAACATCAGCTGGCAATGTGCACTTGCAGCCCAGAAAGGCAACTGCCTCCTGGGCTGCATCAAATGCAGTGTGGCCAGCAGATCCAGGGAGGTGATTCGTAATTCTGCCCCTCTGCTCTGGTGAGACCCACCTGGGGTACTGCATCTGGCTCTGGAGCTCCCAGCATAAGGATGTGGACCTGTTGGAGCAAGTCTGGAGGAGGGTGTCATAGTTTAGTCCTGCTCAGGACCCAGCTATGCAGTCTCTCGCTTGCTTCCCCCCACCCTGCACTGGGACAGGGAGGAGAATTGGTTAAGAAAAAGCAGCAAAACTTGTGGGTTGAGATGAAACAAAAATTTGAGAGAAATAGCAGAAGAAAACAAAACAGAGATGGAAAACAAATACAGTACAATAGCTCACCACAACTCCCACTGCCCAGTTTCCTCCTGAGTAGCAGGAGGCTCCCCTCAGCACCCTACTCACTTATAGACTGAGCACAATGTCACATGGTGGGAATAGCAATCTGGCCAATTTGGGTAAACCTACCCCAGCTGTTGCCTAATTAGTGAACTACCCTGGCTGGGTGCCTCAGCCATAGGGGCCACCAGCTCCACTTCCCCTCTCAGCTCAGGTGAATGTTAACTCTGTCCTAGCCAGAACCAAGACAGAGGGCCAGGAAGATGATCAGAGGGCTGGAGCACCTCTCCTACGAGGACAGGCTGAGAGAGTTGGGGCTGTTCAGCCTGGAGAAGAGGAGGCTCTGGGGAGGTCTTCCAGTACCTAAAGGGGGCTTATAGGAAAGATGGGGAGAAACTTTTAAACAGGGCCTGTTGCAATAGGACAAGGTGTAATGGTTTTAAACTAAAAGAGGGAAGATTTAGAGTAGATATAAGGAAGAATATATATATATATTGTTTGGTTGGTTGTTTCTTTTGGTTTTACAGTGAGGGTGATGGAACACTGGCACAGGTTGCCCAGAGAGGTGGTTGATGCCCTGTCCCTGGAAACATTCAAGGCCAGGCTGGATGGGGCTCTGAGCAACCTGATCTGGTTGGCGATGTCCCTGTTCCTTGCAGAGGGGGTTGGACTAGATGGCCTTTAAAGGTCCCTTCCAACCCAAACTATTCTATGATTCTATATCTGGGGTGTGCAGGAGGTCGGGGTGTGCAGTAGGTCAGGGTGTGCAGGATGTGCTCTTCCCTTTCCAGAGCTCTACTTGGAGGGCAGGTGGTTGCAGGCAGTGATAGCACTCCTGTCAGCACCATCCGTTCCTTCCCTTCGCTCTGCCTCTCTGGTCCTGGCCTGGCAGTGGGAGGAGAGGTCTGAGGCACGGCTGCGTGGAACCCTGTTGCATGGTGCCACCTGGATGCTCCGTGAAGAGTTGCAGTGGTAGATCTGTTGGGAGGTGATGTGCTCCTGTCATGGTCGCATAATTTGCTGCTGAGGTGAGCTAGGGAGCAAGTGGGGCAGTGCTTTGGGGCTGGGACTGGGGGAGGTAGCAGGAGAAGGAGTGGAAGAAAATTTCCTGATGGAGTCCTTATGACAGGCCTTGCATGAACAGTCATTTGCTGAAAAAGTTCAGATCGGGCCCCCCTGAACACCTTCAGGGTGGGTTATAAGGCTTTGTGTGGAGAGGTGCACACAGGACAGCAGTGTAGCAGTGGGCAGGATAAATCCCTGGGTGCTGGGGTTTGAACTCAGCCTGCTAGCACCAGCGGGTTGAGCATCAACTCCCACGAGGTGCTAAACCAAAAGAACCTTCTACTTGAGGCAAGGCCTGCCTGGCTCCTCTGGGACCTGGGAGGAGATCATAGATCTCCTCTAAGGTGGGAGCTTCTCAGGGGGGAGGCTGTACTGGCGTGACTAAAGGTGCTTGAAGTGGAGATACTGCCCCGCCGTCTGGTTAGACTGTCTGCCTCCTGTAGGAACTTCACCGGCCTTTAATCTTTTCACTGTCCGATTTCTCTGGTGTCCGAGCTGCAGTCACACCATGCAGCTGCAACTGCACCATGCTGAGCACTCCAGAGCCCACTGAATATTTTTATACGAAGCGGGCAAGTTTGGCCAGAGACTACAGTGCAGGTTTTTTACTAGAATTATAAAATGCTACCTCCTTCAGTCACCTTGAGCCAGAGAGATGGGGAGAAGCGGGACACTGGTTCAAAAACCTATTGATCTTGGCAGATCATCAGAACTGGTGTACAAGCAGGTATTTGGGTGGGAGCGACACTTGGAGGATCCAGTGCTGGATCCTGCTGTTTGTAAGTCTAACCTGAAGTCATCTTTGCTCACTGTGCTGCCTTCACACCGTCTGCTTAGTCAGGTGCAGGGTGGGCTCTTGCCTCGCAGCACTGCCCTTACCCTGTGTTTAAGTGTGGAGAAAGATGAGCAGTTTTTTCTCTTTTACAAGTACGTTCTGCTCTTGGTTTATTTTGTGGTGCACAGAATTCAAGGACATAGGACAAAGTGTTGGGGTAGTAAGAATATAATTTATTTGCCCCTTTGAAGAAGGGCTTATGTGCTCCAGAGTCTGTCTGGTTTTAAACACACATTTTCACAGAAGCTATTCCTTCTCCCTGTGTCTTCCGTAGTCTGTAGTCTCAGACCTTGTTCCAAGCTTGTCTTTGTCTCTAGCCAGGAAGCTGGTGTCTTCTCTAAATAGCAATGCGAGGAAAGAACTAATGATGTTGAACAGCAGTTGGAAAGCTGTTTGACATTATTTTTTTCTAATGTTTTTTTCTGTTGGAGATAGAAGAGCAACATATGGGCTTGCTGAGCTAAGCAGAGATGAGCACAGTAGGGGAAGGGCAAGGTGGTAGCAGCAGTGAGGGGGAGAGAGAGGTTGGAAAAGGGTGGAGAAAGCACAGAACAAGTAGAAAAATGTGAGAGAATGGAATTAAATATAAGGATGGGGACCTCAAACCTAAAAGATGGGAGGAAGGGTTGGAATCATCTCCCTGCTGCTTCTGTGCCTCTAACCTGATGCATTGGTGTTTAAAATTTCCTCTTGGCTTTGCCCTGCCTGCAGGTTTCTGTTCGTACTTCAGTTCTCCCAGCTGGTGGCTGCAGGGCCCCGCCTGACCTGGCGGCTGTTGGGGTGCCTTGATGGTTCTGGCTGGACACCCAGGCAGCTCTCTGTCTCCCAGCTGTCCCAGTTGAGCTGGGCTACGCAGCCCTCCGCACCAGAAACGTGCCCTGCACTGAGTGACTGCCCTCAGGGAAGGAAGAAGAGCTCCTCGGGTAGGTGGGGGGACCCGCATTCCCTGGTTTGCAGGTGTCACTTTGTTGCCGTTTCACATTTCTCTGTTCACGGAGAAAAACAACATTAGACAGAGGTGTGCAGAGACAAAAGCAGAGCAGCAATTGTGAATTGTGTTAGGAGGTGGGGGCCTTTCTGCTGCCCATGGGCTGGTAGCAGGGTCCCTGCTTCTCCCATCATGTGCTCATCCCTTCTACAAGCTGCTTTAACTGCTCTTGAAAGGGAAGCAAACAATTCAGCTTTAAACGTGGTCCTCACCAGGAAGCGGGCTTCCCCCAAGAAGACTGTGGCAACCCAGGCAGAAGGTCTGCCCAAAAATGTGGCAGTTCAGGTCTCTGGCTGCAGGGAGTGCCTGAGCCTGCTGCTGCCAGGAGAGGACGGGAAGGACGCCGCCTGTGCGAGGTGTGAGCAGCTGGACGAGCTGCTCAGGCTGGTGGTGGAGCTCAGGGAGGAGGTAGAGAGGTTACGGAGTATCAGAGAGTGCAAGTGGGAGATTGACTGGTGGAGTGACTCTCTGCGAGAAAGACGCGGAGATTGCACCCCCGGGACTGAGGGAGTAGTGGAGCCTCTCCCTTGCCATAGTCAAGCGGAGAGGGACTGCTTGAGAGGAGAGGAGGGATGGCAGCAGGTCCCAGGTTGGCGTCGCAGGCAACCCCCATCCTGACCTATCTCAGTTCTCCAGGTCCCTCTATGTAACAGGTTTGAAGCCCTGAAACTGGAGGAAGAGGCAAGTGAGGATGACCTGGGAATGCCGCCTCCTAGCTTGTGTAAGGTGAGGCAGTCGGATCCACGCTTGAAGACTGCCTCCTCCAAAGAAGAAAGAAGGGTGATAGTTGTAGATGACTCCCTTCTGAGAGGGACAGAGGGCCTCTGCCGGCCTGACCCTACCCGTAGGGAGGTGTGCTGCCTTCCTGGGGCCCGGGTCAGAGACATAACCCGGAAACTCCCACAGCTGGTTAGGCCCACTGATTATTTTCCGCTCCTCATAGTTCAAGTGGGCAGTGATGAAATTGCACAGAGAAGCCTACGAACTATGAAAAGAGATTTCAGGGGTTTAGGGCGTTTGGTTCAAGGAGCAGGAGCTCAAGTGATCTTCTGTTCTATACCTTCAGGGTCAGTGAGGGGCACGGAGTGGGCTTGGAAAGTTACATTAATAAATAACTGGCTTAGAGGCTGGTGTTGAGAGAGAAACTTTGGGTTCTTTGATCATGGGGCAGTTTACTCGGCCCCCGGCCTGTCTTCTGTTTGTGGAACCCACCTATCTCACAGGGGGCAGTGAATCCTAGCACAGGAGCTGGCGGGGCTTATCAACAGATCTTTAAACTAGCTATGAAGGGGGAAGGGGACAAAACAAGGCCCACAAGGGAAGAGCCCAGGGGAACGGTGCTCGATCTGGGGCTGAGGCAGCTGTCTCGGCTGAAGTGCATCTACACCAATGCACGCAGCATGAGCAACAAGCAGGAAGAGCTGGAAGCGATTGTGCAGCAGGATAACTATGACCTGGTTGCTATTACTGAAACGTGGTGGGACCACTCCCACGACTGGAGTGCTGTGATGGAAGGCTACAAGCTCTTCAGAAGAGATAGACGAGGAAGGAAGGGTGGTGGTGTGGCCCTTTATATTAAAGACTATTTTGATGTTGAAGAGCTTGGGGTTGGGAATGATACAGTTGAGTGTCTATGGATAAGGATCAGAGGAAAGGCCCGTAGGGGTGACATCGTGGTGGGGGTCTGTTATAGATCGCCTAATCAGGATGAAGAGAAGGACGAGGCGTTCTATGAGCAGCTTGAGCGAGTCGCGCGATCGCCAACACTCATTCTCATGGGAGACTTCAACTTCCCTGATACATGCTGGGAATATCATACAGCGCAGAGGAAACAGTCCAAAAGGTTCCTAGAGGGTGTGGAAGATAGCTTCCTTATGCAGCTGGCACGAGAGCCTACCAGGGGTGGTGCCCTGATTGACCTACTCTTTACTAACAGAGAAGGACTGGTGGGAGACGTGAAGGTTGGGCACTGTCTTGGGCAGAGTGACCAGGAAATTGTAGAATTCTCTGTTCTTGGAGATGTCAGAAGGATGACTAGCAGAACGGCTCTCCTGAACTTCAAGAGGGCGGACTTTGACTTGTTCAGGAAGCTTGTTGCGAGGGTTCCTTCGGAGTCGCTCCTTAAGGGTAAAGGGGTCCAGGAAGCCTGGAGATCTTAAAGGCACAAGAACAGGCTCTTCCTGAGTGCTGTAAGGCGAGCCGTAGGGGAAGAAGAACCGAGAACTATTGTTGAGGCTCCGGAAGAAAAAGAGAGTCTATGTCCTCTGGAAGAAGGGACAGGCTACTTGGGGAGATTACAAAGAAGTTTCTAAGGTATGCAGGGAGGAAGTTAGGAAGGCCAAAGCTCAGCATGAACTCAGATTGGCCACTGCAGTAAAAGAGAACAAGAAATCCTTTTACAAATATATCAGTGGTAAGAGAAGAAACAAGGATAAGGAGAAGGCTGAGGTCCTCAACGCCTTCTTTACTTCTGCCTTCAATGGGCAGATCAGTTATGCCCTAATCTGGAAGTCTGGGATGCCAGGCCGAATACACCCCCCGTGGTACAGGTGGAGACAGTTAGAGAGCTCCTCCTCCATGGACAAGTCCATGGGACCGGACGGGCTCCATCCTAGGGTGCTAAGCAAGTTGGTGGGGGTGATTGCCGAGCCGCTCTCGACCATCTACCAGCTCTCCTGGTCATCTGGGGAGGTCCTGGAGGATTGGAGGCTTGCCAATGTGACTCCCATCTACAAGAAGGGCCGTAAGGAGGATCCAGGGAACTACAGGCCTGTCAGCCTGACCTCAGTACCCGGGAAAGTTATGGAGCAAATCATCTTGGGTGAGATCACTCGGCATATGCATGACATCCAGGGGATCAGGCCCAGCCAGCACGGGTTCACGAAAGGCAGGTCGTGCTTGACCAACCTCATTTCCTTCTATGACTGGGTGACCAGACTGGTGGATGAGGGAAAGGCTGTTGATGTGGTCTACCTGGACTTCAGCAAAGCCTTTGACATGGTGCCTCACAGTATTGTCCTAGGGAAACTGGCTGCCCGTGGACTGGGTAGGTATACCCTTCTTTGGATAAAGAACTGGCTAGGGAGCCGTGCCCAGCGGGTAGTAGTTAATGGAGTCAAGTCCAGCTGGCTGCCTGTTACAAGTGGTGTCCCCCAGGGGTCGGTACTTGGGCCCATCTTGTTCAATATCTTTATTGATGACCTAGACGATGGGGTTGAGTGTACCCTCAGTAAGTTTGCAGATGACACCAAGTTGGGTGGTGGTGTTGATCTGCCTGAGGGTAGGGTGTATTTGAGACAGGCAGGCTGCCTATGCGTATGCTCCACATCTAGATGGGGGAAGAAGCACTTTGAGCCACTTTCACTTGTGCTTTTGTATGTGGTTTCCCTCACATACACGTGCACATGCCTGCACCACGCATTTGTATGAGCCCAGCAGGCCCCAGGGCCCCAGGCAGCTTTCAGCCTGGAGGGCTGACAAATGGGACCTCACTGCCCCACGGGTGCTGCTGGAGCCTTGGTGGCAACCACACCAACAGCCCTGCTCCGTTTCCCACAGGGAAGCACGGCACCTACATGTGGTCAGCCAGTGGTGAGGGCCTCAGCCCATCCTTGAAGGTACTCAGATGCCTCGTGTTCCATTTCCCTTCCCCTCCCCTCTTCTACGATTGGAAAGAGCAGGTTCCTACAGCAGGAAACTCCACCTTTATGCAGTGCGTGCTGGCAGCACGCCGACACTGAAATGGGGGCTCTTGCTCTTGGTGCAGTTCACTAGCCCTGCCCACCAGCTCTCAGGTCTGAGCTGCCCTCTCAAGGCAGGAAAAGTGGGCTGTGAGTAGGTTACTGTGACTGCTCAGAGACCGTCCTTAGTCCTGATGTTCTACTGAACCACAGCGCTCTCTGAGTACAGCCTCCTCATTGAACTATAGATAGTGGCTGTCACCAAAGTAACAAAATAAAAGCTTGACTGTCTTCATACTGAAGTTTTTAATTAAAAAAAAAAAAAAAAAGAAGTTCCATAGAAGTATCTTCTGTGCCCATGAGAATTTCAAGGTTTACAAGCATGGCACCCCAGTACCCCCACAAGGAATTGTTTCACAGTGATTCTGTCAGCTCCTCCTGTACTACGCAGCTTCCCAAAAAGCCTTTACTTACCTTGCAGCATCTCTGTACTGGTTACATCCAAACCACATCCTTTAGATTCAAATAGTGACAGAAGAACTATCTTAGAGCCCTTCAGAACCAGCACAGCAGGGTGTGATAAGAAGCATTTTATAAAGCTGAAGTTGTACCTTAACACTGCCTGGGCAGGGACAGCATCTGCCATGCATTATTTAGATACTTCATTATCAGTATATGTTTCTTCTGGATTATGTAGCTTTATAGATCCAAATGAAGTGGTGCACAACTCTGGTATATGCAGAGAATATACATTAGTGGAGAACTCGAATTTTAAGTTCCCAATGTCAAAACAAAGCTTGTATTTTTACCTGTTTTGAAGAGTGAAATGTATGGCTTTCCCTGGGGAAAGAAGCTGTACCAACAAGAATACAGTGTTCAAAGAGTGATTTTCTTTTTTTTTTTTTTTTAATAAAATACTATCATGTTCATATCTATACAAATAATTATTACAACTATTAAACAAAGTATTACATTTAACAATAGAAATCTCAGAACTCTGAACAAGATCATAGTTTGGGATATTTACACCTGAATGGAACACATTTGTAAAAAGATGTCAAAATAAACAGAACAAGATCTTATTTACAATTGGAAGATTATGTTCCTGTTCATTCATTATAGATTTCTACTGCAGAGTTCCTTTTTTTGATTACAAAATAGTAAGGTTCTTCCACGGGGACTGTAGCCAAGTAATTTACAGCTGTATAAAACAGAATCACAGCAGAAAATTTTGGGCTGAATATAAATAATTTACATTGTGGAGGGCAACAGCCTCTTTGATTAATCTCCTGTGGCAAAATCCATATTTGCTTCCCTTCGCAGAGGGGGTGGGCAGGAACAGGGGTACAACCCAGTGCGAGCTCAGTTGTTTCACATTTGTGATTGCCAAAACAGCAGTGCATATTGCAAACTTGGAACCTACTTGTAAAAATACTTTTGGTAAGGCAGAAAGAAATGCCTTTTTTTTAAAAAAAAAAAAAAAAAAGTCAAAAAAATAAATGGCTTCTGTGAAACTAAGCAGGTCTTGCTCACAGAAGACTCTTTTGTATCATCACGTCCAAAAGCCTCTGCTAAATCTTTCACTAGTGGGAATAAAGTGTTGGTGCTCTGAGGTTCTAGGTTCACTCTAGGGATCGCAGAGACAGCAGGAGGTCAAAAACACCATTGCACACAAACCTGTCTGCACTGGCAGTCCTGTCCACATGGCTGCTAGCCGTGCTGGATCAGCGGCGGAAGGGAACAGCAGCAGATAGCTTAGCTTAAGTGATGATAAAGGATGGAGCTCCTTATATCACTGTATCAGAAAACAACCCAAAGGTGACCAACTTGGTATAAATAGATTCAATGCTATTCTGTCTTTCCAGTCAAAGTGAGATCATTAATAAAGTAATGAGCATGAGAACAGCAAAAGACCACAGCTCTTCGCACAGCTGACTACACTTACTCATCCACAAAGAGATTACAGTATGAGTTTGTGACCAGGTCCTTGAGTCAGGACTGCACAAGTACCTCTGAATAAAGCGAAGAGACAACAGGAGATCATAAATAATGAAATGATCTCTTCTCTCCAGCAATGCGCTCTGCAGTTGCCCTGCCACATGATTTGTTTCCTGCAACAGCACTACAGTCACCAACCACAGCAGCAGCGCAGCTTTAAAGTGCAGTAGGAAATCTGTGCAAAATTCAGGAGGCTCTGTACTAGCATAGCGTATCTTTCTTTTCAGAGGTGCTCTTCCACCTGGGCAGAAGCATAGTGACTGGAGCAGAAGCTAAAAAATACGTTCCAGTAAGGCTCAGCCACCAGCTCAAATCACATCAGTTCTCAGTTTCCTTAGCTGCTCTTAAAGGTGGTCCTTTCTCTCAATGAAAATGTATATAAATGTTAATGCATTACTAATTTATTGCCTGTTTTTAGCTTAGTTTGACTCCACTCTTATTCTCCTAGGCTTCGTAAGGGATTAATCAAGGACTGCACTGACACACCTGATCCAGCCCTGTACCATTTGCTATTGTTTGTTGAAATCATTTAGACCAAGCTGAAAGCCACAGATACACAACAAACACTTGTCAGCTGTAGCAGTCCCGCCCTAGAGGTAGTGCTGAACTTTTCCCTTCTGCTGCTTATTTTGCTAAATTAGGCAGTACCAGGTATTTTGCCTTTCTTCAAAATCAAAACAAACCCCCACTTAGTGTAAGTAACCTTCAAAAAGGTATTATGGAAGAGAAAATGCCATTCTTGGGCTAACAAATTGCAATTAAAACCACAAAATCTTTTCCAAATACATCTTGAAAAACAAAAGAACTGTTATTTGCCAAGTAATTCTTAGGAGAAAGAGTTAAATTGTTGGTGTCATAGATGTTTGCTGAAGAAAATGTATTTGCTTGTCAAATTGTTATTGTTACAAGTAAAACAGAATTATTTGATCTGCAAAACTTACAGAAGCTCCCTTTTCAAACTTCTTCCCTCAAACGCCTATATTGAGGTAAGGTATGCCTGCCTTCAACTCTTATCAACCTGACACCTAAACACATCCGCTTCAGGGGAAAGGAAAAATAAAAGAAAAATGAAAGAAAAGAAAGAATAGTTTCCACACAATGGTAAAGAATGACATTGCAATTGCTCCTCTTCCTGAGACCAGAACCCAAAGCCCTGGGAAAGGGCCAGCAGTCAGAAAAGCTGAAACATGGACCTGTCAGTCGCCCAAAGTGACCTGCCAAACCAAACACAAGAAGCTGAGCTGTGGCCTGGTGAATGTGGGTTCACAGCAATGAGGAAAATGAAAACAACTTCATAATTAAAAACTAACAAAAATTACTTAAGACCTATTTTCCTCTCTTTTGATGTGAAATACCCAGTCCATCCATGGTTCTTCCTAAAGGCATGAGCATGAACATGTGAGAAGCTGAAATCTGTGGCAAACCCATAAGCTGTGCTTAAACCCGGGGAGCTGGCCAGATTCAACATTCAAAGACCATCCTGGCAGTCAATTAGATCAAAAGACTGCACAACAGAGCCACTTCTTCTTTAATTAAATTGATCTAAAAGCCAGTCAGCAGTGCAAACAACAGAATTTGGACAGATGTGTTTATATGAAGCTCTTGCAGATAGGTCTGCCTACCCTTCTTTTCATAACAGTCTTCCTGATCCCACACCAATGCCACAGGATCATTTGGCATCACTTATGGCACGTAAAAAAGACTCACACTGATACGTGGTTGAACTTCAACAGAAAT
The DNA here is from genome assembly GCA_009806455.1 of Tetrax tetrax. Classification (NCBI taxonomy): domain Eukaryota; kingdom Metazoa; phylum Chordata; class Aves; order Otidiformes; family Otididae; genus Tetrax; species Tetrax tetrax. The sequence continues at coordinate 171,757 of WHYT01017689.1, forward strand.
TGCCATGTTCAAGGAGGGCAATGAAATGATATTTCTCCATCCTGGTCCTGGCAGGTTTCAGAAAAAGTCCTGAGAAGGATGACAAAGTGGCATGGTGATTACGCAGGAGTCACTATCCCCTGTCACACCAATGCAGGGTACAATCCTCTAAAGAAGAGGGTCAGTCACGTGGTAATTACTTTTGAGCCACACAAACCCCGCAAAACTGTGCAGTTCCTGCAAAATCGCAATAGTCTTTATATTACTAAAAGGCCTGTTGTCATTACCTGCACTACAGGTATCCTGTGAACAAGGCTACTATTTTTGGTCATCTTTGTAAACAGAAAAGGGGCACATGAAAGATACTGACACAGCTACTGGCTCTTCAGAAAATGATGTCCAACATAAAAAAAACAACCCACTGTCACAGATGACATATTCTATTGTGACTATTCAGGGTTGCATTTAACCTTCGCTATAACACCAGTGAAATTAATAGTGAAATCAATATGAAGGAATAAAAATATAGAATCTAATTGAATCAAATATTTCAGTTGGAAGAGACCTACAATGATCATCTAGTCCAACAGCCTAATCACTCCAGGGCTGAAAAAAAGTTAAAGCATGTTATTAAGAAGCATTTGGACAAGGCCTCTCAAACACTGACAGGCTTGGGGCATCGACCACCTCTCTAGGAAGCCTGTTCCAGTATCTGACCACCCTCTCAGTAAAGAAATGCTTCCCAATGTCCAGGCTAAACCTCCCCTGGCACAGCTTTGAACCACTGCCATGCTATCCCTGGATATCAGGGAGAAGAAACCAGCACCTCCCTCCCCTCCTCAGGAAGATGTGGAGAGCATGAAGTCATCCCTCAGCCTCCTTTTCGACAAACTCAGTCCTCAGCCACTCCTCACAGGCCATGCCTTCCAGCCCTTTCACCAGCTTTGTTGCCCTCCTCTGGACACACTTGAATATCTTTAGATCCTTCTTAAATTAAGGACTGGCCCTAGAATTGAACCCTGAGGAACACTGCTGGTGACTGGTTGCCAGTAAGATGTAGCCCCATTCACTACAACCCTTTGAGCTCTGCCCTTCAACCAGTTCTTCACCCAGTGCACCGTGAATCTGCTCATCCCACAGCTGGACAGCTTGTCCAGAAGGATGCTGAGAGGGACAGTATCAAAAGCTTTACTAAAATCCAGAAAATCTGCATCCACTGCCTTATTGTAGAAGGGTATCAAATATCAAATTAGTTAAACAGGACCTTCCCCTTGTGAACCCATGCTGACTGCACCTTACAAGCTCACTCCGGTTTTCAAAGTTACCATGAAGTAGTGGAGTTTTGCCAGCAGAGGAAACGAATGGGGTACTACGTGAATGCCTGGAATAATGAGCAGGATTAACATCTATGTATAAAGTTCTGGAAGCCAGGGCTTAATTCTTCACTAATTTATCTTGAACGCCAAATACACCATTGCACACATAATGTCATTTAAAGAGAGCAGGAATTTTTGCTTCCTTCCTAACGGTCTAGACAAGGCAGTAACATGCAGTGTAGCTGCTGATTCAATCCCCCGTCTTGATCGTCCACAACCCATGGATCACTCATCCTTACGAACTAATTTCACCACTTGAGGCAGCCTCTTCAGGATCTACTACGTTAAGGGAATCAATTTGATCAGAGTGTGTCACCAGACGACACCCAGACCTGCAGTGTGCTCAGTCAGCGTTGAGGACTGACCGTCATTCCTAACCCTCCTGCTCCGCACAGGCCAGTTGCTGGCATTCAGTCGGTAACTGCACTTGGGCTGCCCATTTCACAGTCAAACTCAGACAAGCTGTCTTGCTTTGAAATTAAATAAATATTCAATCTCTTACTTTTAATAAACACAGAATACTGATGCACCGCTTAGATTAGTGTCCTAAGATACGCTCCATCTGAATTAAAAAGTGATTCCCAGTTGGAATCAGAACCATTTTACTTAACTTTGCAGGAAAACATCAGACCCCAGGTTACAAGAGTGGAGACGTCAGGATGGACTACAGACACAGCCCCGTTCTTTCTTATGCTAAAGCCTCTTTACTTTTCTGGATCAGTGTAAAGAGACTTAGCAAAAACGAGACCTGGGCTGTCAAGCTATGGAAAAAAACTTTCAGATCCCTCTCTGTGGGTCCTGTTCTTGGAGACAAAGGAACATCTTTCTTTCTCCTTTTCAAAGAAAAAAAAAAAATCCCTAAAAAAAAATCCAAGGGAGCCTGCTCTGCCCCACCCCTCCCACTAGGAGATGCACGGGGGAAGAACCTGTGACGGGTTCCAGGAGCAGCAAGATGATGATGCACTGTTTGGCAACACACAAGTGTTTCAAGCTTACCCTACCCAGAGAAGAGACCTCGGAGCAGGTTTTGCCACTCCCCATACAAGAAGACCTGAAGTTACTCTGTTACTTGAAGAATCAAAAGCAAAATGGTATTTTCAAGCACATAAAAATAAAAGACAAATACTTCTGCCTTGTTTTCAGAAAAATCACACTGCAGAACCATTAAATAAATAAAACACTTACTTAGCTCTTCCCTTTCCTTTAAAAGAAATGGGACTGAAATTTGTGAAAGTAGTGGAGACTCACCAGCGCATGCACATTCACTCCAACTCTCACGTACATACAAACGCATCTCCCTTCCTCATGGTGCTCAAATCACGACATCTTCCTGATATGCAGCGTTTCGGTGTTGACACATTCATGGTCCTCCTTCAGTCACAATCATACAAGTTTAGACAAAAGGTGCATTCAAGTGCAGAGTACTGATATTAACTCGGGCCGGATCCTGTCAGCAATGTTATGTAAAAACTGCGCCCACAGGGATCCCCCGTTCGTTTTGGGGGATGCCACGGGCTCAGTCCTCCTCCCATGTGCTGCCTGGTACAACAAAGGGCTGTCACTCACAGAAACCAGAAAGCTGGTGTTTGAGCATGGGCCAAAGAAAAGGAGAGGGGAGGGGGAAAAAAAAAAAAAAAAAAAAAAAAAAAAATTAAGAAGGTGCTAAACAAGGTACAAAACCCACCCTGAGGTAACTTGCAGCATATGAACAACGAAATGGCAAAAAATATGAGTGCTGTCTCCGCTGACTACACGAGGAGTCATAAGTTACATTAAAACGTTGACAAAGTTCAGCAGTAACTTAAGCCATTGTTAAAACAAGATCCATCAAAATTCTTCTTAGAAACAGAAAGTCATGGGTTAAAGAAATCTGAATTTTCTAAACCAGGATTTTTAATTGCTGACCATGGAAACACATAGTAATTTTTGCCAGGTAAAGTCAGCCTTAAGTCAAGTGCATGTAACAAGCTTCAAACAGACAAAAGCTGCACAATAAATTTCTTGATCAATTAACGCTGGGTTAACATAGACTTGACTTGTGTTGAGGCTCCTGATGATATTTTACAACAGAAAGAGAAACCCAAGCCACTTCAAGTTTGCCTGTAGATTCAGGTAAACACATTAGAAACAAAATGAAACCTGTAGCATTTGTCTCCTGTCTCCCATACGGATGCTCTCACCCCTTTCTTTATATCCACGTATTACTGAGGGTGGCCCCTTACTGTGGAACAATCGGACATCAAAACTTGATTGTTGGAAAATCAACAACCAATATTTGCACAGCTCTAAATGTTGCATCCTTACTGTTTACTAGTAAGTAAGCATTGCTATAGGCACTGGTGCTTTAAAGTTAGTAAGGTGGATGGAAATACAGTGTGCATATAAATACAAAAAGTACCCATATACATACATTTAGGCAAATAAACAGCGATGCTCTGAACGGTCTCTTCAGGGATGCCAGTAAGATCCACTTTTTCTTCTTAAATATATAAACAATGCATCAGACTAGAAGTCAGTTTACCAGTTTTCATACAGCTGAGCTGCAGTCATGACCTAGAATATGGCTTATATTGTGGGCAGGTCGGTTTGAGGACTGCTTGGAAGAATCTGAAGCAGATGTGTTTGCAATGGAAAGCAAAGGCGACATTGCTGAACCATCTGGAGGAAGAGCTGTGGCTATTTCAGGAAACAACGATGTCAAATTAAAATTGGATAAGTGCGAAGTGTTGGTCATATGCATTGGCGGCATATCTGGAAGCAAAGGAAAACTTGGCTGAGCAAAACCAACAGGCCTGGGAGGAGACAAAATGGATCCAAAGCGATTGTTCAAAGTTCCACTACTCGGCTTCTCTGTGGTTGGATTAGGAAACATTTGATTGGGAAAGTACGGGATAGAAATGTCGTTGGAAAGGGTAGGGTGGGCAGGAGAGTAAGGTGGGTAGAAGGATGGCAGCGTATTCTGAGGATCGACCGGGATTAGAGCTGGTGTTCGAGTGGCACTAGGCTGAGTGACTGGTGGGATGAAAGAGGTATTGGCATTTATCGGTGGATTCATGCCACCCTCTGGAATAAAAGGGAATCCAAAATTCTGAGAGAGGGTATGTTGATCAGGGACCGCATTATCGTTAGACACTTGAGGGCCATCAGACATAAATCGGACAATGCTTCCTCTTTTTTCTATCGCAGACTGCTGGCGCCCAAGGATCATACTGCCACTGGTGGACAGGGGAAGATGGGGAAGACTAGGGTCAAAGACGTTTCCATGTCTTTGATTTCCAGACCGATTCCTTTCGGGCTGACGTATTTTAGAACCTCCGTTATCTTGCAGAGGATGCCTCGACCGCTGAGTAACTGAAGAATTTGGTTGACGAACAGAAGGTTGCCCTTGCTCGCCATTTCCATGAGAAACTGCAGAGTGAGGGTGAGTTGGCCTCACAACTCCATGCATGTTGCTAGAAACAGGTGTATTCATGTGGCTCTTAGTTCCATGACTGTCCGTCATCCTCATGGGATTGGACTTCTGCACAGAGATGTTTGGGCTTGTATTGCGACCCTGAATATCTCCCGAGGAAGAAGAACTCGAAAAAGGAATATTCAAAGAACTGTTCCTTGTGTTAATTGCACCAATAGACATGTCACAGCTCTCCCTACTCTGGCCATCACCATCTCTCCGGATGTGGACGCTCTCTCGTGCTGGGGGACAGTTGTACTCAATTGTGGAGGAGGCACCACACTGCGTGTTCCTTTGATGTTCTGGGATTGATCTTTGGCTTCCACTAACTTGATCTCCAAGGTGAGGGGCAAGTAAACTCTGCATAAAACTTTGGTGGCATGTGTTTTCATTATCCCGTGATGGCAAGGTATTTCCCGTTGGAATACCCTGTACTGGCTGGTAGGGCAATCTCTTCTGTCTTTCTATGGATGGCCCAGTATTTTGACCAATTCGAAAAGCTTGCGACTGCATGCCCCTAAGGGATGACACCGAATTACCAATTTCGCTGTTTCTTGAAGCCTGTACATCGAAGTTGCCCGTTGGTTGTTGACTGGGTCCAGCTGGCTTAAATGTTTGACAGTCAGAAAGCCGCTGCACATCTGAGCCAACTGTATGGTCAATAGATAAGCGGCCCTGCATATTATGAATGACCAACCCTTTATTTCTAGAAACATCGAGATAGCTTCTCATTTCAAGCTGGTCGGAAACCCTAGGGCCTTGAAGAGATATTCCTATTCTTTGTTCCGAATTTGAGGGCGTCTTCCCAATGAGTGCCTCAGCAGAGTAGCTGGAAACTCTATTTCGTTCCTGCCTGTGAGGGGTGCAAGTCATATCTGACGGTCTCGTTACGATACTTGCCTGGGATACCATTTGTTGCTCTAAACCCCTTGAGGTCATAAGTCTCTGCATCTGATTATGTCCTGACACATGTTCAGAAGCTGAACCTTGCTGTCTGCTGCCAACATCTTGTTGCTGTTGATGCATAATATCCTGATTTATATGGCTCTGAGGGTGGCTATGACGGTTTCTGCTTGTTGCAGGATTTTCACAGTTCTTCTCAGGCTGGGAAGCTCCAAAGTGCTGCTGCATCTGCTGCTGCATTTGCTGGTGGTGGGGATGAGGCTGGCCACCTTTTTGCCGTGTTTGATCACTTCCGTGGTGTTTTTGCTGTAGAGAAAGTTGTGTGGCTTGTGTTCCTTGGATGAGATTTCGTTTCTTTTGCATCTGCACCTCCTGCTGTATTGTTCGCTGTTGGTGGACACTGTGGGGTTGAGAGTGGACTGAGTTTTCCCCATGAGTGACATGGTGCTGCAGCTGATACAAGTGGTGCCTTTCTCTCAACTGACCAGCCTGCTGTTGCTTTAAGTACGGATGATTACTGTGAAGGTGAGATATGCCTTGAGCAGGAACATGTTGAATTGGCTGCAAGTGCTGCCCTGCCTGGCCTTGCTGCTCTGAAATCGATGGCTGAGAACCACACTGAACTTCCGTTTGTCTCAGAGCTGGTGCTACAAAGTTGCTGTTTGATGGGAATAATCTACTAAGGCCATCCGTGTGCCCTTGATTGCTCACTGATGCCACTGAATTGGATGAATTAGGAGGAATCTGATTGACTAGCATCTGTGTTTGATCAGCAATACTCTCTGGTGTTCGGTTCATCAGCGCCATCCCTTCAAGCCTTATGGGTGTTGTCTGGCACTGCTTTTGCCTCTTTGCTGTAGAAAGCAGAAGGTCATCTTGAACAGCTCGCTTGGCAGAGTCTTTGCGACCTTCATGACTTTGCTGCTTTAAGTGTGATTCCTGCAGCTGGGGTGCCTGCATGGCACTTGCCCGAATAGCATTCAGTTGTTCCTGAGCATATTCGCCCATCATAGCCGGTCCTGGAGACTGATTGACATACGTGCTAGATGGAAGGGAGAGGCTGACAGTTGCAGGAACACTTGCTGGCTCTGAAGACTGGGACAGACTCGAGCAGCTCACAAGGGGATGGACAATGCGACTCTGGTGTATTAGATTATTCACGCTTAAACTGGTTATGCTTGGTGACTGGGAAGCAGGAATCTGCAAAGAAGTGTTTGATGTTTCCACACTTCCAACAGAGCAGCTTGGTTTTTCAACCTGTCTATCGGCATTTGCTTGTACTGTGTCTTGAGCACTGAATTTGTTTTGTGCCACTTCCAACGGCCCTGCATTGTTTTCTTTCACTGGCTGAGGTTTAAAAGGCTGCTGCTCTCTCTCCAAAGGTGCAACCTCGGTTGCCTTAGAGATGGCATCCCTCATGTTAACCTGTATTCCTCCTCCACCTTTCTCAAGGTTTTCCTGGTCAAAAATAGCTCTTGCTGCAAGAGCTACAATGTCAGTCTGTTCTGAAAACGTGCAGCCGTTACAGGTGCTGGTTGAGGTGTTGCTAGTAATGTCTTCTCTGGTGGTATCTGGCAACATAGATGCAACTGAGAAGCCTCGACTGCTGCCAGAGCTGGTTGACATTGGGGAGTCTGCCTGCCTGCTAGCCATAAGGGAAGCACTGACTACTTCCTGATCAGAAACGCAGGAGTGGTGCTGAGAGAGAGAATCACCTTCTGTGTTCATTAGCAAAAGTTCCTGCTTCTCAGGCAAATCAACATTTGATTCTGCTGATTTAGAGTTTTCCATGGGAAAATTAGAACGCTCCCCCTGAACAGTAAATGAAGAGGTTTTCTCCACAGCAGTTCTTTCTTTCGTGAGATCAGACAGCATTTTCGTTAGACCCTGTCCTTCTAGCAAGTCCGCATCTTGCATTACCACGGAGGAATCCTGTGCAATGTTGCAGGACTCTGAAATCGTTCCTGCCTTGGAAGTATGACCCTCTGTGCTGCTCGGTGCTGCTGATGTCCCAGCAACGTGAGAATGCGTCACATGTGCTTCAGTACGAGAGGACGTTAAGGTGCTGGGGGGTTCGCAGGGTTTGGGAGACTCTGACAAGGCAGAGCTGGTTGGTGGATGGTTCTGAGAGCCATGGGCCTGCTGGTGAGGAGCAGCATCTTTGGCGGTTGGCGGGACGAGCGCCAGCTGCTCTGACACCACAGGTGCCAGCGGCGAGGAAGGCAGCACCTCTGCCGAGCTTGGCTCGGGGACAGAGCAGGTTTTTGCTGCCTGTTCAGAGCTCTCAGTGTCTTTGGAACGACAGTCAGAAACACTCAATGCTGCCACACCGCTCACCTGTGACGTCGTTAAAGCTTGCGATACTGCTGGAACGTTTTCAAGCAGCCCCTCGCCATTTGAATGCTTTGCCACCGTTTCCACAGGAGCACAGTCCACCTTCCCTGCATCTTTGCAAGGGACTGCTAGGCAGGACACTTTACTGTTGGCTGACTGGGGTTTCTTTGTACTTGGCTTTTTGCTTGTCCTTTTTGATTTTGCATTGGACGGCAAGCCAGCAGCTGCTTTTTTGGGGGAAGCGTTTATTGAATTAGATACACTAGTTAATACTGAAACCTCTGCAGGTACTGAAGATGCCACAGAAGTTGGTAATGACACACAGTTAACCGTGGCAATCTGGTTATTGACAGTTGTGGGATTGGTGGGGTGGCTGAGAGACAAGTGTAAGCAGCTCTGTCCAGCCATTTGCGATATGCTTTGATTGAGGTTAGCTAAAGCACCAAATGTATTGAGAGCAACGTTGGTATTTGGATCTTCGCTGGTGGTGGGTTGAATAATTTGCATAGGGGCTTGATTTGAAGCTCCAGATGAAGACATCACAGGCTGCAATGCAAAAAGCTGCCCGTTTAATGAGATAGTTTGAGGATGCTGTTGATTAGACATTGTAACGGAAAATGTTTGCGTAGAGCTAGAGGATGGCAAAGAAGATGGTCTTGGTAATATATGGACAAGGTGTTTCCCTCCAAAAGTCTGTGGAAGAGAGGCATTTTGTATGGAGCTGCTAGAGTTCGCAACTGCAGTTGGCCCGTTCACAGGAACCCTTACAGAAGCAGAAGGCTGAGCGGAGAGGAGGGGAAGAGGATTCTGATTAGCAGCTTGTATAATTACAATTTGCTGACTAACATTTTGGCTAGGAACTTCTGCTCTCACAATTGGAGGGCATGGAGCAGGGTTTGGAGACTGGAGAATGATGACATTCTGGTTAGCTGGTGCTCCCGCAACAGCTGACACGACGGGCTGAGCCATATGAATCACCTGCATAGCTGAATTTAACGGAAGAATATTTCCTGCAGCCTGAGTTTTAACCTGTGGCTGGCTGATTAATGGCTGCATAGGTAAGGGTGGGCACGAGGGCAAGGTAACTACAATCTGTTCAGCTGCCTGGCCATCCCCAGGCAGAGAAGCGCTCAAACTGATACTTGTAGTCAAAGGCCTACTGTGAGCAGAAGATACAGTACCAGCACCATTAACTGGCTCGTTTAATAGCGCAGTCATTATACTGGATGGCGTTTGGCTTAGTGGCTGAACAGTATTTCCCGCTAGCTGCAAAGTTGTCCACGTGGTCTGTGTGTTTCCAGCTGAAGGCATCCGTGTAAGGCTACTCATGTTTTTCAAGTCTGAAGTGCCAACACCTGAAGAGCCTGAAAAAGACCAGCAGTTCTCTAGGGGACTGGCAGGGAGAGTGCTTATTGCCGTCACAGCCTTAACTCCTGCTGCAGAAGTCACAGACATTCCAGCACTACTTGCTAAGTCTGTACTTTTGAGGACGTTTACAGAGGAAAAACTATCTGCAGTAGACAGTCTCACAGATGGCACACAAGCTGTGTCTGTGCTTGAAATGACACAGCTTTCCTGAAGGTCACTCATAGAATTGTGTGTATTTGAGCAAGTTGCATTCACCTGTTGAACTGGGGAGGCTTCCATGGAGGCACTGGAAGGAAGGCTGATTCCCTGCAGGAGTGTTTTCTTTGTTAATTTAGTAGCCTCCTCATCATTTTTACTTTTGGGGAGATTTTGATTATTCTGTGGTGCATTACTTGAAGAACACTGCAGTTCCTGCTCTGTTCCCGATCGAGACGCACTCTGTGAGTTGGCAGTAGTAGTGGCGAGCGTGCCTCGCTCATTTTCCGGGGTGGAAAGCTCAAGAACACTCCCTGCTGGAACGGGCTGGGCAGATGCCAGTGAAGAAACTGTAGTTTCTGACCACGGCTTGTTCTCGGTGGTGTAAATACCAGAAATCGTCACAGGAGTCACAAGGTTGCAAGTTCTCTGGACTGGCACAACATTTGCCGTTTGCTTTTGTAAATTATGACCAACATTAAATGTTATTCCCTGGACAGATGCTCCCTGGTTATTTCCATTGGGTTGACTCCCATTTGAATAGACAATGATGTTCTTTTGAACCTGATCACCGGGAATAACAACTGAGACCTTCGCATTTTTGAGATTTCCCTTCCAGTGGATTGTAGGGTCATCATACAGGCAAATATCATTTGCTTTCAGTAGTTCGATGTATCTCCCATTTTCCTTTTGCAGTTCATCCAGCTGTTTCCGGAGTTTTTTTATCTCTTCAGCTACAAAACAGTGAGAGCACTCCATTACATCAGCACCAGCGCAAATACCAGGTAATGGATGTTTACCACATGACTTGGAGAGTAAATACTATGTAGTACTGAAATATATTGTTAATAATGTGTGCTTTCTTCAAATGGTTAACATAACCGAAAACTCGTATCCTGATAAACCTCTGTACTGAGCAGGAAAGTGAATGAACTTCACAGTTACCAATAGCAGGATATGTGAACTTATTTAGTTAGAAAAAAACATTACGACTAACTCAGATGAGAGTAAACAAGAATCAAATTGTTTAACTACTGAAGGAAACACAAGCACATTAATTGATCTTTTTCTTTTCCCTGCTCCTTTGCAAACACTAAAACTGTTTTTATTTCAATCATAACCTCATGGCTTTCCAGGGCAATTAATTTCATTACATCTAAAAATGTAATATGTAAAATGAAATACAAAGCACTTACGTAAAGCCACAAAAAATGGCAATGCACTTGAGGATGGCTCATGTAACTAGGAAAATCACCTAGGTTTTCCAAAACCAATTACATCTATACGATAAAAATAAACTGCTTAGAATTCCATTCTATGGGTAGAAATAAAAATCACAAACTGCAACGTTAGCTCTGAAATTATTTGTCATACTTCCATGACTGTATTTTTATGCATTTGTACAAGAAGATTTTATATGATGCATTATATTTTTATAAAATAGTCTGTGATCACTTTTTGAAAGGAAAAAAAAAAAAGCTGTATGCATGAAGGAAACTCCATGTTTTCAATTAAAAAAAAAAATCTAACTCTGAAGTTTGTCAGAAATCATTCTGGTCACTACAGTAGAATAAATTGGGATGGAATCTACTAGATGATGTCACACCACCTATGAGCTCTGTAATTACTTTACATTACAATGTGATTGCTTCATTATCTCATAGCTATGTGCAAGAACATACACTTGGTCATTCTGTTGGCTTCTTGTTTCAATATATTCTAGGCAGTGGTATTTTTTCTTTATGTGCATAATGTCTTGGGATTCCCAAGTTTGTTGTTCCAGGCTTTGTTGTTAGTCACTACTAAAAGACACAGAGTGAAAGTGAGTGACAGAAATTCTAGAGCCTCCAGTGGCATCCATACTTACCCTGTTCATTGTTCCCTCCGTTTAACAGAAGTTCATCATTCTGTCTTTTCATTTCTGTTATATACTTAAAGGCCTGATCGAGGATCATGTTCTTGCTCTTTAAAAGAAAACATATATATATAAAATTAGGAGAAAGGTCTATCATTGGTAGATTCATTAATGATGAGATTTCACTTGCTCCAAGAGTCTTCATTTTACAAGTGTCCTAAACTGAATGATTCTTTGAATATCGTTGGAGGGGTTTTTTTTGTGGAGTTTTAGGGATTTTTGTTTGTTTGTTTGGTTGGTTTTGTTTTTTTAGATGAACTACAGGTTTCATGAGTGATACTGACCCTAAAATGCCATGAGTTTTTACAGAATGACATTTTCAATGCTGGAACTGACATTTTCTGATGCCCACAGCTAGATGCTAAGGCTACAGACATCAAACAGCAAGCATCATTCTTGCTGAGCAGCCTAATATTCTTGATCACTAATAAGCATATACATCACATGAGATTTCGAGGATACTGCCTTGTAAATATTTTATAAGGAAAGAAATAAACATGGAACAATTACCCAGGAAGGTGTATAGACAATTTTGAAACTAATATACTGGAGAATACGGGAAGAGAAAATATGCCATAACCTCTCCACCATCTTCCTTTTATGAAACTATGTTTATTCTGTTTGTAAAAAAGCTCATTCATTTCTTAATTTCTTTTTCATTCTACTGTTCTGTAGGCGTAGCCTCTGCTCTAGATGACTCTGTCTTGAAAAAGACACTTCTGTGCACCAGCCTCAAACCATTTGTCTTGCTTCATCTTTCACAAGGACACTATCTTAACTTACTATTATCATATGACTTTCTGAATAGCTTTCAGCCCATTATACGAAAAACGACAAAAATAAGCACACATGCAATTTCTATTTACATCTTAGGACATTAAATGATCACCAGAAAAGGGCAGAGAAAGGACTGGAGAATGACCCGAAAAATGATCTTGCTTAACCCATAGCTTTCACCTCTCAAGCATTATACAGACTACATTAAACAGCATCAGTAGAAAATTACTTCGACAAACAGGAATTGCACAACGTAACCAGCAACCCACTGGCCAGATCCAACCTACTTCTGCTAGCCTGCCACCCCTCCTACAGAGGAAAGGGTGAACAGCTATTCATCCGCTCAACACAACTGGGCAGGCAGCAGCCGAGATAGGATTTTTGCCTTCTGCTGCTGCCAACATTCAGGCACCCTGAAGAACAACTTTGGGAAGCTGTCAATCAAATGTACAGTCAAATACTAGCAAGCTGAAGAAAGTGCTAATGACAGACTAGCCTGCTCAAAAATACTGCACGTATGAATCAAGGAGAAAATCAGTCACATGTCCAACTCGTACCATTTCATTCCTTCAGCAGTCATATGCAACATCTTCAGATAAAAAGCTGAAAATCTGTGTAATTACATTCACGCAGCCCTGCACTTCCAAAAAGGAATTCTATTACAAATAATTTTTTAAATACTAATAACTAGTAGGATTTTTTCAAGCATGTTAATTCAGACAGTTTTGCCTTCTTCCTAAGACACATAGCAAAATAAGTATTTATACTTCTATATAAGTATTTATACTTCATATACAAGGAAACACACAAGCATTTTACAGGAAACTTGTATGCATCTCTGAGTGGACACTCACCTGCTTAAGTGCTGGAGAGCAGGGAATGAGTTCTCCGATTCTGTTTATCCCAGCATTAATTTTCTTCTTTCGATGCCTCTCCACTAAGCAAAAATAATATGTGTTGTGTCATCTGGTTGGACAAGTCAGCACAATAGCAGCACAACCAGTAAGGGCTCATAAATACATTATTTCATGATGTTTTGGAACCCTTAGTAACTTTAGAGGAAATTTTTTTCCTCTCTCAAGTAAACTTCAGTTATTGAGTTAATACTGAGCGGAATTAAGATCTGTAACATAAGCAGCAACACCTGGGGATGTTCTGAACACCTTTGAGGAAAAGAGTAGTTACTGCAACTCAAAATTCAGGTTTTGGTACTGCTTTCTAGCTGAGTTTTATGAAGCTCTTTTGACAAGGTAGATTGATTAAATTTAGGCGTACAGAAAGCAAATGAACCAAGATTATGGAAAGAATCAATTTCAGATTTGGGAAGGAAATCCACGTCTCTTAAATCCTAATATCATGTTTAGCACCAAAAGAAAAATAACTTAGATTTTACCAGTTTTCAAGCTTAATTTTAAATTTATATTGATGGTGCAGACAACAGTGAATACAGCTGAAGCTCTAGGTATATGGACTACCAGTTACTCTTTTTTACGTTCAAAGGTATAACTGTTCTGCAAGGTCTAATTATGAGTGTGAGCAAATAAAATATTTGATGAACAGTACTTCCAGTTAATTACCCATTTTGGAGAAGGCCACAAAATGCTTCATTTATAGTCCTCTAGAGACATCATTTACTTCTTCACAAGGCCTAAACAAAGGGTCTACGCTACAAGTCTAGCAGTGTAAATACCTTTGAGAGTGTTTTTTTTCCACAGTATTAATCTCTGTTTTCCACTCAGCGTAGTCAGCTTCCTTCAAATATAGTTCACTCTCATGTAGCTATTTTTTTGACCGAGATGTTTTGGTGTTCTATGCAAACTGAAACTATTAGATGCCTTTTTCTCAAAGAGCCTGAAAAAAACTTTTGTTACGGCTTTGTCAAGATTCAAACCAATGTATCTTTCATTGTGCTGAGTACTGCTTGTGGTTTGCACAGCCGGGCTGCTTTTGGTGGCACACAGAAACACAGAGACCTGCAGGCGAGTATTTCAGTGGTCTGTCACTTCAAATTACATTTCTTAAACTAATAAATTAATTTTGTATCTCAGGACAGACTGGCGGTGTTGACACACACAAGCCTAAATATATATACTAATACAGCAAGACAAAGTCTCTTCTGCAAGAAGTTTATATTTCTTGAATGTTGAATTTCTTATATTAATTCTGCAAGAAATTTATAAATCAGAGCAGCTGTATAAACATTAAAACACGTGATCCTTGGGACTTAATTTTTATATATCTTACTAATACATATAGATATCACATCGGTTGTGAAGTGCTGTTCCTTTGTTTTGATAATATTTTCCACGCTCTACTCTACACCTTGCCCAGATATTAATGACTAAGCAAGCTACAGGGCTAGAGGGAACTGGTTCCCACATCTTGCAGAGTTTCAGCCCAGTAGATTAAGACTTTGGAAAGCTATTGGCAAGTAAAACAGGAACTGAGAATTAGAACAAGGTTGTCAATCTTAAAAGTAAACTTGATGAGACTACTTCCTGATACTTCTTAATCCTTAAGAAATCGACCACACGCTGGGCACAGCCTGACAAGCACTATATTCCACAACCTTCACAGTTGTGAAAACTACTCAGTGGATTTTCCAGCTGAGTTTGTAAAGACCACAGAATAGTGGTGTTTAATAAAAGAACTGGAATATATTTCTTAGGATAAACTAGGCCAAAACTTGTCAGATCCTTCCCCAGTCCATCCTTCTACTCCTGCATGCAGAAGATGCCATTGAAGCAAGACACCCACAGGAAGAAAAGGTCACACGCTGCTTGAAGGATGCGACTCCTGCAACATCCAGATGGTATTTACACTGAATTTTGGGGATGCAAATGTCCAGGTGGGTGCCTCAGGGACAGACTACAGGAATATTTCTAATTCAGGGAACCGCTAAAGCTCTCGGGCTGGATATCCACCTCCAATTTGCTTACATGTGTACCTCTGTTTTAAGAGAGATGGGTATTATTTGTGTGTCAATGCCTTTATTTTCCTGTAGAACTGAACACAATTTAAACTGTTTACTTCTTAGTTTACTAGCAAGGGAAAGCAAGGGGCATGGTCCTACTTTCATACTTGCATGTGCTACTGTAACCTCATACTGTGGAAAAAAGCAAACTAGAGACCAATCAAGAAACCCTTCTGCACAGATATTCTATGCAGGAGCATAGAAAGGTGTTTGGTAGGGTAGGTTTTTTTAGTCTAATAAACTTCTATGGAGGAACCTTCTCCATGCAAAATATGTTCAAAGCATCTGTGCTTATTTCCAGACCAAACAACAAAGCATAATGCTCCTACCTGCATTATGTGTCTCTCGGTTTTTCTTTCTGTGAAACATAAAAGGAAAACAGTGATGTGAAACATAAAGGAAAAAAAATTGCATACAAACAAATGTTTCTTTTATTGTTTATATTTTAGCTAAAAATACTAACTATTATATTCTACTTTGTGAACACAAATGTAGTAGAAGTCACATTCACAAGGCTGGTCTTAGACATCAGTATTAAATAGTTTCTAACAAATATTCATTCATGTTCAGACTTCAATAGATTTCAGCATAACAAGGCATAGTGTAATACCTCATTTGATTATTGTTACATATTTATAGGGCAGAGTTGGATTTTTATGATTCTGTTCAGCAACAACTATTACACTACTCAGTGTTCAATAAGGCCAAATATTAAAAAAAATAGAACTAATTTGTGAGCAACAGCATAGTTAAGTCTTTGTTTGAAATGTTGCTTTTACGTTCACTGGATCAATGAAACTGGATAAAATGTTACCATGCAAATTGATTTTTCCACAGGTTACCTACAAACCTCATATCTTCTAGTATCAAACATGCTTTCTTTGTGTGAGAAACCAGAATTACCATTCCTCTGCAGTTGTTCTTTACTGCCTCCAAATTCTGTCTAGGTATAATTTGGGCTTGTGAGGGTTGTCTTTGTTTTCACATGTTCACCTGGGATTTCTGGACCGATGGCAACCAGATCAGAATCATTGGGCAATGCCTCAAATTGCTTTGCTGGAGGTCAATAAATCCCAAACGTGTACGCTACGTAGGAAAATCTGATGTACTGTATACATGCAGTAAGCTAAATACTTTCAGGAAGTATAGTAAAGTAAAACACATGTTTTTCTGGAAAAAGATATATTCCAGAAAAAAAAAGATCTTTCACAAGACTTCTGTCCAGCAGCACACTCTCAGTCTAGATGCTTTGCTAGAGTATGCAAAAAGCAAAGTAGCATCTTCTGCTCTCCTTTTCCACTGTTACAGTACAGTCCAGCTGTAACAAGGAATCTGAAGAGAGAATTCAAGATACATGTGGATGACATATGTGATTACTATGGCGCATATATCCTTTATACTTTGGGGTGATACATATTTATTTCTGTTAACTCACCAAAAGTAGAATGCATCTAGAGTAAAGCCTAAAGATGAACATCTTCAAGTCTAATAAATGCCAACTGAAGCCTGAACATCTGTTCTACAGCTATTCAAGAAGTGGTGAATCTTCTGTTCATTGAAAACTTGCACCACCAAAACAGGAATGCACGTAAACTATAATTTTAAATGGTTCTCCTACTTATATTCAAAACAATCCCCTGCCAGTCAGAATTGCTCATATATCCTAAATACGCACAAGCACGTCAGTACTTAGAGACCCAGCTGCCTTTGGATTCCTACTACCAACACAGAATCCAAAAGAGTCTATTATTGGGGTAAGAAAGACTCATAAAGTCCATGAAGACTGAAAAATTTCTGTAGGACAAATCCATTGTTCTTTCTGAGATTTTCTTCTCATAAATCAAATCGTACATGGCCAACTAGCATAAGATGGATGCTGTATTTAATTAGGGGCTGAAGGATTTCCTTACCTATCAGGTATTAGATCAACATGCTACTACAAAGGAAGGAAAACCTGGAAAGGTTGTAATAAGCTCCAAGTCACTTTGTTACAAATTTTGGTCATAGTATGCTGTTCAACCTCAAGATGTATTTTGAGTTCCAGCAGAGATTTGAGATGTAAGATCCAGATTCCATTGGGAGTTGAGGAAGAGATCTAAATTACTCTGTCAAAATGAGTATAGTGACCCCCTCAATATCTACAAGGAGTCTCTGCAATAATACAGGCTGCACTCTAACCTAGCTGGTGACACAGTTTTATACACATTGGAGTAGTCAGTGTAATAATAGAATATCTGTTGCCTAGGTAGACATGTTTTCAATAAGTAACTCAGTACAGAGATGGGAAGAGAGAAAGGGAGTTTTCCAGCCATAGTTCCCAAACTTTTGGATCAAATCAGGTCAACCCTCAGAACTTCTTATCAATCAAAAGACAAACTTTTATCTAGAAACTTCATAACTGTGACATGGCTGCAGACTACAGAACAACAAAATAGTCACTTTCCTACAGAAACTCACCGATGTTGCTTCTTAGTAGGTGTCTCATTCTCTGTCATCTCTGGCATGGTTTCGGAGAAGAGAGCCTGAAGAAAATTGTGGAAGGAATTAACAACTCCTGCACTCTTCTCAATTCTTAGCACACAATATTTCTTACTTCATTTTGCCTTTGATCACAAGGACGGGGTCATACTACAATGTATGCACAAGACCATCACCTTGATGTACAATGGTTGGTAATGTGAGCATTAAAAATGAAGTATGTTACCTCTTGGGGTGCTTTATGAACCCTTGCTGCCTATGATAAACTGGTTTCCATTTCCTCAATTACTTTAAATATAAAACCAATTATAATCCCAACTACTTTAAGGAAGCAAGAAGGAAAATTAGAGTATATGACTGTTTCTTGAGTGGGAGGAGGCACAAATGAACTTTCTTTCATCAGCCCTTCCTAACTGCATAGGCATTCAATTCCCAGTTCTAAATAAAGCATAAATAATAAGCAAAATACAACCTACAGTGAGAACATTTTATTAAAGACAAATTTAGAGTGCTATTAACATAGCAAATTACAAAACTTACCATCTATTGAATTAATGTACAGCTTAAAATGACCAAAATTGGCACCCTATGTTCTCAGATACATAAAACTCAGTTAAAAATAAAGTTATGAAATACATCTGTACATAACAGCCTAAGAAATTGCGCCTAATTGTCCTCATCTTGAGCACATCAGTGGCTTTTATTTAGACAAACAAAAACAACACAAAAAAACCCCACAAAAGATGAGATTAAGTCAACGATGGTTGAACACGTATCTAGCAGAGGAATTAATTTTAGAGACCAAGTAACAAGAAGTATACTGTAGATAACAACAGGAAAAAAAATAATAATAATTAAAAAAACCCCTGTTTTTTGATAAGGCTCTATTTAGTTTCATGCTTCTGCTCATTCCCTCATCAACCAACCTGTTATTGCAACTCTTCCCATGGGCCCTCAGACTCCTCGTTACTTCACCTCTCCCTGGCTCCTCCTGGAAAGCTCATCAGCTTCTTTTAACAGGCTTCGTATCTTTATGGTATTTTTTTGTTTGTTTGTACTGAAAGGAAGTGGGGGTGTTTTTTAATATAACTTTCAACACCAAACGGTTCTTAATGTAATGTTCTTACTGACACTAAAAGCAAGGAAAAAAAAAAATCCTTACAAACCAGAAAGCCATCCATCCATAGAGCTCCCAAAGCACTGAAGCATACACTTCGGAACGGGCTCTGTGCATGTGTGTGTAAAGTTAACAGAAATAATCTTTATTGTGCCAGAACAGAACTCAGGTGCTGTTCTCCAGCCTCTATATTCTCAAAGGTTAATTGAAGGTAGCGCTCTTGTTCAGTAAAGATTAGCTGAGGAGAAACACTAGAGCTCATGCTAGTGACCACTCCACCCCTTCTTTAAGTACTTTCTCTACTCCTGTGAAGACAAAGGAAATGTTGGCAAATCATTAAGTAAAGCAAATAGGCAACATCCTATCAACAGATGCAGCTTGGGGACCTCAAAGTGCCTGAAGTTTTCAGAAACCTAATTCAACTCCTCCACCTAAAGAACAGTGTTCATACCATCACAAAATGAGGCACAATCCTCCAAGATGAGTTTACAGCGTTACACCACTCCACTGGGCATTACATACAGCCTACCCGAAACACAATCACCACAGACTTTCCTAGCTCATCAATGGGAGCATGTCACTTTCTATTTATATTTCTTGACGGGCTTTGCTTTCTCCATTCCCAAGGACCATGCTCTGCATAGGTTATGAAAAAACTTGACAGAGTTAACAGAATCTTTTACTGTGGGAGAAACTAGTGGTGCAACTTCAGGACTTTCATTCATTTTTATTATAAATTAGCTTGTGTTACTTCAGCTTAAAATTAGATTTCTTCTCCTCTAAATCCATCTAGCTTAATTCACTAACAATTTTATTTTTGTGTATGTGTAGTACAATTAGTCCAGTTGGTATCTCAGGTTCTCCAAGTTAGTGAAAATTCACAACTCTGAAAGCCAGGAAAGCCAGTTTCCTACCCAAGGCATTTGTAACTTATCCCTCCTGTGCGTAGCTGGTGATGGCCAGTAGTTCTTAGTTATTCCAGCTGCATTCATTGTATCAGGTGATGATGAAGGGTTAGCTGGGAGAGTTTAGCAAGTGTGGAATTCTGATTATTAAAGAAAAAAAAAAAGGCAAATCTGAGCCTAGGCATCTCTTACACTGCTGGCAACCAGAGAGATGTTCACGCATACACGGAGAGTCTGAGGTCAATGCACCTTGTTGCAGTGGGATTTTTTCAGTTGTGTCCAAGCAGCCCAGCAGTCTATACCCAGTAAGGCTACCAGCAAAGACACGAGATGCAGAGTAGCTAACCACTAACTCTACACTTTTGTATATCCACAATTAAGACCTTGTGTATCAGGTAAAAGAGCTATTCAAGGGGGCAAAGAGATAATTTAATTTAGTGTATAGAGTACTGTTTCTGTGTAGTGGGGTAAGGATGTGAGCACAGAGCATGTGGGCACAGTTCTGGTACAGCAAAGCTCACAAACATTATGCTTAGAAAAAGGAAGATACTGGATTGCTTCCTGTGCCAGTCACATACCCTGTTTCTTTACTTTTCTACACCACCTGTAAGGACAGAGTTGATATACCTGTTACTGGGCATTAGTAGACCATGGCAAGCATGCTAGAAATCAGAGCAAAAAGATGAAAGACTTTTTTGGAAGACTAATATATTCACCAAGGAATAATAATTTTTTAATCTTGCAAATGTATACTACTTCAGAACCAAAGGAGTATTTCTGAATTACAGTGTATTTAATATAGAAAGCATTAGTGTGAATTAGGCGGCCAGTTACCATGCAAGGCTACAGATAAAGGAAAACTGTGTCAAGGTAAAGGGTGTAGAAAAGCACCCACCAACAAATACTCTCCCCTAGAGAACTTCATCTGCTTTTCCCTGCACAGTCTAGATCACATCCACAATCTCATCTTCACTCTGCCCCAAGCCAGAGCACCCACTTCTTCCTCCTAACATAGGCTCTCCATAACCCTATATTCTTCTGCTGAGGGTCCATGTCCTCTCAGCTCAATTTTTATTTCATCAGCATCTCTATCTCCCAAAGTCATGATCTACAGAGTTTTATGATTCCCTTATTTCTTCCTCCTTAGCAGATGCCTGGAATCAATCAGCAATACATTGTATATAGTATTTGGGAAGACAAGGCATTAGTGTAAGATTGGGCTGAAATGTATGAATACAGCTTGTAACTATTTTTTGATCCCGAGAAAACAGAAAGTCCATATTACAAAGTGTCAAAGACTCCCCATTTCTTTCTTCCTGCCCTGCACTTAAAAAAAAAAAAAAATATATATATATATATGTTCAAGTGATGCCATTCACTGCACAATATATGCTGAGCATATAAGCCTCACAAACTAGCAAACATAAATAACTTGAAATTTGTATTTGACATACTTCAGTTCTGCTGTGATCTACAGCCTATTTCATATAGAAGACAGGACACAGGAATGCAATTAATATTATTCTAATTTCACTTTACTGTGGAATTTCCTTAAGTCAGAAGTTTACCGAAGTTTATCGTTCAACCAATGTTTCCCCAGAAGTTTCAAAGCAGTTTTGTGGGAGTGGTAAGAAAAAACCCACCACTGTATATATTGTCTAATTAACCAGTTAGTTTATTTCACGTTCTGATATTCTACCTGAAAAGACGTGGTTAAGTTTGTTAAAAAGCACTTGTATACTACTCTGCCGTTTCTATTGCTAGATTGTACCATAAGAAACATGGTGAACTGAAGTTGGTTTTTTCCTATTCTGCAAGGACAAAAACCAATTTATTTGATACACCTCAAAACAGTCAGAACTCACAACATCAGGAAGCTGGCATTCTTAAGAGCTGCTGAAAATACGAGCTCTCCGAATTTAAAAAATAACAATTCTGCCTAAGTGGAGACTTCTGCAGGCTGATGAATAATGTTTATACTGTCTCCATTTCTTCCTCATAGCTGCTGTATCACCAGAACTTTGACAATGGGTTTCGCTTTACTTCTTCCATCACAGGTAACACTACTTCACAAAGAGATTCCTTCTCTGATTCTTTAAAGCAGAAGCCATACATTTGCTTTATAAGCGGAGGGGCAAATGTGTTTTATGTTCACTCATGAAATATGCTCACTTGACTCACATAAAAACCTTCTGCAGAGAGAATGTAGCAAATTCCAAATTCTTTAGCCACACGAAGGAGAAGCAATTCAACACTTACACTGATTTAGTACAAAGGTTCCCTCAAGCTTTATGTAGCTTACAGCTCTTACAATGTCAATCTGAAATACTGATTTTAATTTAAATGCAATATCATTCCTAGAAAAATAAAAGACAGTTTGTGTTCTGGAGATTTAAGTTTAACATAATTTAATCTCCTCCATAGTTCTAAAAAAAGTAGGTAGAAAATGCAAACTCAAATTGTTTTGAAATGTCTTCTTGTCTACCACCCATCTTTGCAGGTATTATTCAGCAACTTAATTTGTGAAGTCTTTTCTTCAAAACATACACACTCAGCAGACTTAGCTTTTTAAGAAAAAAGTTAGTTTAGATTATTTTATTTGATATTGTTTCTACTCTTCATTTAGGAAGTGTTTCCAACTTAATATTAATTTTTTAAATAAAATAATTTTTCCAATCTGTTATCTGTATAAGACAATCTTCCTCAAATTAGCAAGGCTACTCCGTTCTTCTGTACAAGGCAGAAAGGATCTTTCCATACACAGCTATAAATATTCTGTAAAACTATCAACAGTACAAATTTTTCTTCCTCTTAAAATACTTCGGCAAGCTTACACTGTTACATTCCTACAATCTCACAGTTCTTACTAGTTTTGTACACCTCATATAGTTAGCCATGATTTACAGCCAAGATCAATTCCAAGGCACATGGACAATAACTACTCAAATGCTATTTCTTTTCCTGCAAGACAACGTCCTCTTCATTTGAGTGACTGCTGGAGCTCTCTTTTCCAACCTTCCACGCATGTTTTAAAACAAGGCAAGCTTCAACCAGGGACTTAATCCAAGCTTTTAATCACAAGCAAGGTGCCCTTGAGATTAAAAAAATAACAAACCATGACTTATTGTCTTTTCTTCTGTTCTAATTTTGCATTTACCTAATAAAATGATCGCAGGAAATTAAACTCGAAACCTTACCTTTGCAATTGTTAACTACGTATACCAACTACTTTTGCCTATAAAAGTAACCTGTTAAGACTACTATACAGGAAATTGAAAAAGGCTTTTTTTTCCTGGTAAGAGTAAAAATCCCTTTGATATCTTTCAGTTTGGTTTCTGAAGAAACAGTGGACAGTGCCTCTTCATCCACCCACTCACAACAACAGCTGGGTGCATTGATCGACCTAAATGAAACCTCTCAAAGATACTAAGTTCCCAGATATTTGTAAAAAGCTGAAATTAAGCAGAGAAGGAAGAGTGAGGTCAGTGTTGACATTGCAGGTAAGCAACTGGATACTCCTTGGGTCTGTGACCAGCTGCATAGCACGTATGTGCTGGCTGACGAGCCAGTGTCAGACCGGTCACAACATGCACCATCTTTTGCTGAGGAGGATGTATGAGGGATTAAAGGGCAGGAGAGAGCTATCTTGACTTTCCACAGAATACACATTCCTGATGCAAACCAGCTGACAGTTTCCTAGAGCAATCAAACTGTTCCCAGAGTTTCTGCAAAAGTTAAGAAAAAAAAAAAAAGTCAGTAAGCTAAAACTTGTTACACAACCTACGTGGTTTTTAAGGTGTCTGCAAATAACAACGGATGGAAACAAACTTCACTTCTTTTAGAATTTTTTTCATGACCTCTTTTGTTTGTACTATCTAAACTCAAATACATAGGTATTGCTTTAAATCAGCAGGAAGAAAAATAAAGTTTCAGTAGGCTATTATATAAGAACATGCAAGAGAACTAGAAAGAAAACTTCCTCTTTTTTTTTTTTTTCTTTTACTAACAACATTGGAGGAAGTAGTAGTGTTATCATTCAAGTGATATTCCTCATATCTACATCAATTTTTGTTTTCATTTATAATTTTCATAATATTTTAAAGACATAATTGCTCGTGATCATTTACTAACATGCAGTTTCAGGACAGCATAGTTGTAGGGTTATTTGGATAAATCCTGACCAGATCTGCTTAAGAAACTTCAGAAAAAAAAAAAACCAGAAACTTCCCTATTAATCACCTAAAGAGCCATCTCTCATGTTTCTTCTTCTTGCTCTACCATTGTTGCCCCTCAAGTCTTCCTAGGTTAGTATGGCCTTATTTATTTTTAAAGCTTAGAGGAGGAGCAGAGAGAGAGATCACGTCCACTGAACCAGGTCTCTTACTTGCTGATGATGTTCTGAATAGTATTTAAGGAGAGCTATCTCTGGACATTTTGCATCCAGATGTGTGCTGCTGCCACCCTCACGCATTGTGTGGACGATCTTGGTATTACAAACAGATTGAAGTGGTACACCGTGCTAGCAAAAGAAAATGCCTACGCAAACTCTCTGCTGTGGTCAGGCTGAATTGTCATACGGAAGCAGGCATTGGGAGGTGAAGAGCTGTAATTATATAATTAGAGCATAAGCTAGAATCACAAAGACCAGAGCTGTCACCCTGAAGTGTCCTCAGCTACTTTAGATCAAAATAAGGGGAAAGTCACTCTTTCCTTTAGCAACAACCAGGGAAATCCTCATGATTCCCATGGTCTTCATATATTTTGTTAAGATTCACAATTACCACATACCAATTTTATGAAGGAGGTGAGAAAGTAAGAGGAATGTCCCTAAGTCACAAGACAGCCCTCATCTCCCTGGTTTTCAATGCCCAATGATCTGCAGGTACACTCCAAAATAGAAAATTCTTTTCAAATAAAAGATAGATATCTCGTTACTCTATGCTTGACAAAGAATTCAAAAAGTCTCTTCTGATGGTGAAAGCTAAGTGGATACAAAGCGCATGGCTGACAATTTCCTCCTGTAACAGCTCATCATCTCTACGTGGGTTAGGTTACCTGTATTAGATGACAAAGACTGCCTGTACTGTGGCTGAGGCTGACTCTGCTCCTGCTCTGGTGCAAGAGCATCAGTTGGTGAGCCAGATCTCACTGGAAGCATGCTGCCTAAAGAACAAATAATTTCTTTTTCCTGAAAAAAGCCATAATGTGCTTTTTTTGCATCATAGTCTCTGAATACTACTGGGACCAAGATGAATTATTTATAACTGAGGAGGCCAATCCATCTATGAAAGCTGTACTGAAACACCAAAGACCACTGGACCAATGTAAAAGCTACAGCTTCAGCAAGAGCCAGTCTAACTCTGCTTTCTGATGTGACCTTATTTCCAAATGAAATCTCTATTCAAAGAACAGTACTTTGTCACAGGGCTTGATAACCAATTTAGAATCAAAACATAAAAACTCATTTTGGCCACAATGATATAGTCAGAATACTACTCTGCTTTTTTTTTTTTTTTTTTTTTTTTTTAACCTGAGCTCTTTTTTGTTCTGCAACTACAAAAGATCCTCACATGGTTTGTTTATAAAACTAAGTAAGGTTTTGAGGAGGTATCAAGTGATTTGCTGATAGCTACACCAGACACACAGTGAACTAACTTGCTGCTCTCTCTTGAGGTCCCTAACTAACAAGCAGTGCAAAATATCCTAGAACTCAAACGTGCAGGGTATCCAGAAGGCTGATGTGTCATTATTTAAAATCAATCTTTTCAGACTTAAGTCACTAAATACAAAGGATTACACAGTAAAGTTCTTGAATATTTTACAGGCTTGGGGGTTCAGAAATCTGATAACAAATTAAGACGTGTCAAGGGTTCATGAAACAGGAAGCAATACTGTATGGGTCTTAATTAGAAAGATCCTTTACAACATGAAGAAGAAATCTGTCCTGAGATCTGGTTACAAACATTGACCTTCCACAGTAAAGGATTTCCCTATGAATCTTCATGGGGCTAAAGGCAAAAATGGCCAAGGTAGAAGGTACCATAAAACATTATTTCAGTTTTAATGTATAAGCTCATCAAACTTACTCTCCCGTGGACTTTACAATAATTAGTTAATGAAACCTGCCTTCAGCTTTCAGAATTGTGGAAACTGGCAACTGTATGACAGTGTTTCCAAAGCAGCTGTCCAGACAGCGTATTGCCACGTCCCTCAGAAAAGGCCAGCACGTTATTCTAGGAGTGGTGCTTTCACTATTACTACCTGTACCCAGCTTTAAAAGACAAACACAAAAACACACACAGCTCTGTCCCCAAACCCAACAAAACCAAACAAACCCCCTACAACTTTGCAACATACATTTCATGCCAGACTCCCCACAAAAGGCTTTAGCGAATGAAGAGAGCTCATTCTCTTTTATAACCTCAATGCCATTTCGTGCCTTTACCGCTCAAAGTTTTTCTTATATGAAGTGGGTCCACTGGGCAATTGCCTCAGTTCCAGTAACAAAGAACTCATCTTGTAATCTGGATATTTGACAGACAGTTTTGAATATTACTGGCAGGGATAAAGCTGTAAACTATTTCAGTTAGATTTAACAGAGAGGTCCAAATTAAAGATATCTGAGCCCAGGTGACCAGGGAAAGTAGGCACGCTTTCATAACAACCACTTTTAAAGAGGAAATTTAAAAGCAACATCAGTGTGCTAGGCACCAGAAAATGGAACCACTAGATGCAAACCCATAGGAAACCTGGATTCATTAATTCCAGCACCTTAGGAACTATTTATGTAGCTTAGGGGAATTACTGTACATGAGCTACTCAGGAGTAAATAAGTAGTTCTGAAAGCACTAGAAAAAGCAAACTAAGACTACTGTAGAAATTTAGCACTGACAACAGAGTAGAAACTAAACCCAGATTTCCAAGAAATTACTTTGCAGAGTTTTGAAAGGAATGGACAAAGGGAAGGGACAGGCTGATAATATGATCCTGCAAGTTTTACCTCATTAGAAAATAATTCCTTAAAATTAAAATGCTCTACCTCCTTCTTCTATAACTGTCTGAAATCACCTCCCTACTGCCATCCAAGACTGATTTTGCAAGAATATTTTGAAGTTAAACAGAAGTGAGAGCTCTCCATTGTGTCCCTTACCAAGGGATACCTCAAACAGTTAATTTTTCCAGGCTAAGAAACACAGAATCTTCCCATCCCTGCCCAGAGTAAAACAGAAAAACCACAAGCAAAGTGAGTAAGATGGACTATAAAACCTTGAGCCAATTTACAGGTGGGATTCTCTACAACTTGCCAACTACAACAGGTGTAAAATATGACCTCAACAGACGCCACTGGGTCAGATTAAAGGCAATATTTAATAATCCAAATGATCAGCTGTTGAAAATGTGCATCACTTTTGCTCACAGACTTAAACAAAAACAAACACAAGCAGCTCTCAACTCTCCCCTACTTTCATTTAAATGCACACAGACACCAGCTAAGTACCCACCAGCTGCTTCCAACAGAAGTTTGGAACTTGAGCCACCGAGAGAGCAAGCCAGAAGAAAGGGTGTGCAGATGTTAGGTACAGAATTGGTTAGAAGCTCAAAGGCAGAGCCTGCAGCCCCCAGCTAGTATCGCAGAGCAAGGAAATCGCAACTCGGAAGTATGGAGTGCATGCGTGCTAACTGAATACAGGTGAACAGCACACCAAATAGAAGTTATCACCGTTTTTTAATAGTTTGGATAGAAATGGTAACTGCTGCAGTTTTAACTAAAGACAGTGATGACAGACAATGGTCATGTAGGCAAGATGTGACTGCAGCACTATAAACATTGACTTTTTCAGTTTTATGCACTCTTCTGAGTTTCTTAAGTTCTGAAGTAGGCTAGGGTATTACAGAATCACAGAGTGGGTGAGGTTGGAGGGGACCTCTGGCGGTCATCTGGTCCAACCTTCCCCTGCTTAAACAGGGCCACCTAAAGCCAGTTGCCCAAGACCACGTCCAGATGGCTTTTGAATATCTCCAACAATGGAGAAACTCCACCCTCCCTGCGCAACCTGCTCCAGGGCTCCATCATCCTCACAGTAAAAAAAAAAGCGTTTCCTGATGTTCACATGGAGCCTCCTGCACTCCTGTTCGTGTCCATTATCTCTTGTCCTGTCCCTGGGCATCGCTGAAAAGAACCTGTTTCCATCCTCTACGTACCCTCCCTTCAGGTATTTAAATATCTTGATGAGATCCCCCATGAGCCTTCTCTTGTCCAGGCAGAACAGTCCCAGCTCTTTCAGCCTTTCCTCAGGTGAGAGATGCTGCAGTCCCTTAACCATCTTCGTGGCCTTTGACTGGACTCTCTCCAGTATGTGCATGTCTCTCTTGTACTGGAGAGCCCAGAACTGGACACAGGGCTCCTCACCAGTACTGAGGGGAAGGATCAACTGACTTTACCTAATGCAGCCCAGGATGCCATTTGCCTTCTTTGCTGCAAGGTCACACTGCTGGCTCACGTTCAACCTGCTGTCCCCAGATGCAGGACTTCACATTTCCCCTTGCTGAATTTTATGAGGTTCCTGTCAGCTCATTTCTCCAGCCAGTCGAGGTCCCTCTGGATGGCAGCACGACCCTCTGATGTATCAGCCACTCCTCCCAGTTTGGTGTCATCAGCAAGCCTGCTGAAGGCACACTCTGCCCTGTCACCCAGATAATTAATGAAGATGTTCAACAAGACTGCACTCAGTATTGACCCCTGGAATACACCACTAGTCACTGGCCTCCAAATAGACTTTACACTGCTGATTACCACCTTCTGGGCCTGACCATTCAGTCTGTTTTAAATCCAACTCTACTTACATTGAAATCTAAGTTACACAGAGTTCTGAAAGGCAAACTACAGTTGAAACCTGATGCATTGCAAAATAACAAGTTTTGCTTGTATTAATTATTTTATCAGAATCTAAATGCTAACATAGTCAATGATTTACACTGTAACATAAGCTAAACTTGCCACCTAACCTTCCTTAATTAGCAAATTGTCCTTACAGCAGCAGTAGGAAAACCTGTAAGATGGTTACTTTTCCTCATTTTCCTGTCTGCTCCAGAAGAATGCTGAGACATGTAGCCTCTTCCACACTTCACTGGCACTTACACAGGAAGACAGAAGACAATATTACTTCAACTTAAAATCTACTCAGCTAAAGGATTGCAAAGACACTCCCTACTCCTAAACTGCTTATGTTGGTACAAGATTCCTTCTCACAGAGGCAGCACTGGCTTCATGTTTGTGGAACTATGACCCAATACGATGTCAAAACTAGTTAAACTTCTCCAATTACACCGGAAGTCTCAAAATTTACAAGTGAGAGACGTAGAAGAATCAAGCATTTAAACTATAAATACATAATATTTAAACAGTATCTCTGAATATTATGGATCCTCCAATACTGAAAAAAAAGAAATTATGTTCTTTATGTTGTTGCTGATTTGGAGTTGCTCAGTGTTGGGCTAGCACCATTTTATTATTGTAGCAAGTGAGTAAGAAGAGCTGTAGTATAGAGCAAAAGGCAATTTCCAAATGATCTAAGATCTGTGTTCAATTTCTAGCTAACAACTTCACTGATGCATGAAGGCAAAGCAGAGTCCAACTTCAAAGGTTGAAGATTGGCATGAATTAAGTGCCCCATAAGCCACCTACTCATTACAGACTACAGATGCAGGCAGATGTTCCAAACGGCAATTTTTTTTTCCACTTTAAACTTCAGCTACTTGAAGAAGAAACAAAACTCTAAAAATTAAGTTTTCCTCTTTCCAGAATACCTTTACACTTATTGCAATACAGTCAGCAGCCTAACGAACAATGTTTTCAATAATTTTCTCATGGCGCTGCCCACCATACCCATAACTTCCAGATCACAAGATCTGAGAAACTTGCATTTAGATCTAAAAGTTAATAGATCCACACTCTGATCATTCCAGTCTCACTAGGGATGGACCACAAAGAACTCTTCTTGGTATCAGAGTACCAGCATCATTGAGATGTGATTTTAGACACCATTGATCTCATTTCATGGTCTTCATCTCAGTCAATTAACCTGACAGAAGTTCAGGTAACTGGGTGAGAAAGGCACTTGCTAACAGGAAGCATGAAACATTTTTAACAGTCTGCTACTTTCTTCTTATCTGAATCACAATGGCACACGGTGTGGCTGATGTAAAAGATTGCTATCATATGTCATGGTTGCAAAAGTAACTCATTCACCTTAAAGAACAAACGCCATAGCTTTTCATGCAGGAAACAAACTTAGTTTACACATCATTTGTCAACCCTGTGCACACAGCAGAATCACTTCTGTGCTTACTCAGATCATGACAACAGTGCTACACTTGTAAGGTCAAACCAAAGTACACTTTGCACACGATACGCGCATGTAAAAGCTGGAATCGTGTTTTAACCAGCAAGATAGGTTAGTATTATATAAACTGGGCACTGCACCACGTTTCTTAATCGGGGAGTTGTCACCTCTACATGTTTTACCGCAATCTGAAACAAAGGAAGCCCTTCTGCTCAACCATTCAATCGGAGATGTTTTCACTCAACTTTCAGGAACACACACACACACACACCCCTCATGTTATGATTGATACCCTTCAGAATAGGAAAACATGTTCCTGAGGGACTTAGCTTGGATGAAGGAGTCACAAACATGACTGAGATGAAGAATGGGAGCACAGGAAACAAGTTATAAGTCACCAGCAATACTAAGGGTGAGCAGTCCTGCAGGCTGGAGACAAGCATAACATTTCAGAAGCCTGAGAATGACAGCCAGAACCATTATGAAATGATTAGGAACATTAAAACTGTCAGATGCTATGCATGCACACATTTTGCATATCCATTTTCATTTAAACACTTGGTTTGTACACACAGCTAGCCACACATCTCCACTGGCACTCTGATAATCAGGGACAATGTTGAATACTCTTATTTCATTGAAAACTGTCTCAACTGAAACACTGTCCTCTGACACTTGCTCACTATCCTTCAAAGTGGCGTAGACTTCATGACATTTTTCAAAAGCTCTTACTATGCAAACAACTATGATTCATCAAATTAAATCGCTTCCTTCATATCAAATGCTACACTACTTATATCTCCTCCCAGTCACGTGTAATTTACACAGTTATTTTTAAAACCATATTGGATCCAAACACTTATTACAAAAGCACAAGCACTACTGTACAAAAACTAAACCACTGAATGGCTCTTGTGAAATCTGGCACATCCCAGCTCTTAACTTCCCTATGTGTTTATTTCTTTCTTCTACCCTATACAACTCACACTTTGTACTAATTCCCATCCAAGCTGGATACGGTTGGTCACAAATTCACACACCTTATGCCAATGCACTTTGCAAATGAAAGGATACTGGATTAGAGCACTATTTCAAATCCCTTTGTAGCCTAATTTGTTATACTTCAACACCTGGAAATCAGAGGTGTTCTTATGACTTCAGCATGTGTGGGGAAAAAGTATCAACAAAAAAACAACTCACAAAAAGTAGTTCTTTAATTCCTCCCTTTAAAAAAGTCAGAAGCATCTCTATATTCACCCAAGAAGAGACAAGGTGAAAAGCAGCTGGAGTAGCTTGGCCAGCGGTGTCAGCAGAACACGTTCACTGAATTTTTGCCTTCTTGTTCAAGAAATGTCTTTGGAATTTCAGATTACGACTAAGCTGCAGCTACAAATGTAGAGTCCGCGATGTACACAGCAGGCACGTGCCAGGCACACATCACACCACCACTTGAGTGACAGTCACTTCAGGCTGTCCCTGGTCAGCTCTTGGGAACGCTACTTGGAAAATCAGGAATAAAACAGCAAAGCCACTATCAAGTACTTCCATCCTAATTATCTCTTTGCAGCTGTCAGATTTTTCCAGGATCCACTACCATCTTCCACCTACTCTGTTAAAATCTTCCCACGTATCTACAACCTAAGAGAATAAGTAAGTCTCTAAGCGAATAAGTAATATCCAAATTCCAAGTTTGCAACTGTTCTCATATTGCTTCACAGACCTGAGACATTATTTTGAATACATGCACCTTAAAATCATGCTCACATGAGCCTTTTCTAAGCTCATTTCTCATTCAGTGACAAATACATTTTCAGTTGTGAAGTCTATTTCACTCCAAAATGCACCTACGGATCATTATCATGCCACTAATTGAAAGTCAAAATAAAAAATTCTAAACCCTTGTAATAATAACCATTTCCCCATAGGAAGTTTCTTCCTTCCTATTTGTCTGATTACTGCACACAACTGATGAGTGACAAAGAATACCCCGGAGTTTAGTTTGTTAAAGTGCTATGTAATGTAATCACATCATTAAGATTGTCCCAATGCACTGTATATGAAAAAGGTAAAATCATGCTTCCCAACCAAGCTATTACATTACCTGACTTCTGAATGCTTAACTGTACAACCATTAAGTTACCTTTGCTTAAAATATTTAATGATCATGTGTCTGGATGGAGCCTAATAGAAGGCCAAGCTATTATGTGAAAAGTGAAAATAAAGACACATGACTTCCCATGTAGTTATGGCCAGTAACCGGAATCATCGCTATTCCCTTCTTCTCCTGACTTCCACTTTTTCCCTACAAACTTCCCTGGACAAATGGCATTGTGTGCTACAGCTGTATTCAGCCATGTGTATGCAGACGGACTCTGCTCAGAGCTGGATTCTAGGTGTCCTGCCCTCTATGTGAGCAATACTTGTGATGTTCTGCCATTCTGTCAGATGTTGATTTCCACGAAATTAAGGACTTCAATCTCTTTAAGACCTGTTGCTGACATATTTGATTGAAATTGGCCAGAGAGTTAAAGTTACTAGGTGGAGAAGGAACAGACAGAGCGTGTTCATAAGCCTTCTTTCCTTAAGAGACCAAGCTGAAAACACATCCAACAGGAAAAGTTAGTTTCCAGGGACTGAATTCTACATAGAAAAGCTGAACATTTACACTGTACTCTGAAGCTGACTCATTTCCAGGCTGAGATGTCACACAACAAGAACACACAGAGGTGATGCACAGCGCGTTCTCTATCCCAGATGACGCTGAAAAGACATTAAGGTTGAGAAAGAGTGCCCACGTTTTCCTCTCTACGAAGCTAACTTTCCGCACATCGATTTATGGTCAATCGTCTCAGACCATCAAGATTTCAAAGCGGTAAGAACAGCCCACTCTCCAAACCCCAGGTGCCCTCATCCTTACACTTTCCCCGATTACACGCACCAGCGCTTCCAGACCTTACCCACGCGGGGCAGGGAGGTGGCCAACCCTCACCACCGAAGCAAACAAAACTTCTCCGGGGCAAAACCCCGGCCGCTGCCACGGTCCCTACAGAAGCACTCAAAGGGCCGCCCGCACTCTCCAGCCCGGTCCCCGCAGAGGACCGCACCCCCCCCCCCCCCCCCCCCCCCCC